>OZ023263.1:153011076-153333354 GCA_964006375.1 Tillus elongatus | reverse complement strand
ACAGACAGACAGACAGACAGACAGACAGACAGACAGACAGACAGACAGACAGACAGACAGACAGACAGACAGACAGACACACACACACACACACACACACACACACACACACACACACACACACACACACACACACACACACACACACACACACACACACACACACACACACACACACACACACACACACACACACACACACACACACACACACACACACACACACACACACACACACACACACACACACACACACACACACACACACACACACACACACACACACACACACACACACACACACACACACACACACACACACACACACACACACACACACACACACACACACACACACACACACACACACACACACACACACACACACACACACACACACACACACACACACACACACACACACACACACACACACACACACACACACACACACACACACACACACACACACACACACACACACACACACACACACACACACACACACACACACACACACACACACACACACACACACACACACACACACACACACACACACACACACACACACACACACACACACACACACACACACACACACACACACACACACACACACACACACACACACACACACACACACACACACACACACACACACACACACACACACACACACACACACACACACACACACACACACACACACACACACACACACACACACACACACACACACACACACACACACACACACACACACACACACACACACACACACACACACACACACACACACACACACACACACACACACACACACACACACACACACACACACACACACACACACACACACACACACACACACACACACACACACACACACACACACACACACACACACACACACACACACACACACACACACACACACACACACACACACACACACACACACACACACACACACACACACACACACACACACACACACACACACACACACACACACACACACACACACACACACACACACACACACACACACACACACACACACACACACACACACACACACACACACACACACACACACACACACACACACACACACACACACACACACACACACACACACACACACACACACACACACACACACACACACACACACACACACACACACACACACACACACACACACACACACACACACACACACACACACACACACACACACACACACACACACACACACACACACACACACACACACACACACACACACACACACACACACACACACACACACACACACACACACACACACACACACACACACACACACACACACACACACACACACACACACACACACACACACACACACACACACACACACACACACACACACACACACACACACACACACACACACACACACACACACACACACACACACACACACACACACACACACACACACACACACACACACACACACACACACACACACACACACACACACACACACACACACACACACACACACACACACACACACACACACACACACACACACACACACACACACACACACACACACACACACACACACACACACACACACACACACACACACACACACACACACACACACACACACACACACACACACACACACACACACACACACACACACACACACACACACACACACACACACACACACACACACACACACACACACACACACACACACACACACACCACACACACACACACACACACACACACACACACACACACACACACACACACACACACACACACACACACACACACACACACACACACACACACACACACACACACACACACACACACACACACACACACACACACACACACACACACACACACACACACACACACACACACACACACACACACACACACACACACACACACACACACACACACACACACACACACACACACACACACACACACACACACACACACAACACACACACACACACACACACACACACACACACACACACACACACACACACACCCACACACACACACACACACACACACACACACACACACACACACACACACACACACACACACACACACACACACACACACACACACACACACACACACACACACACACACACACACACACACACACACACACACACACACACACACACACACACACACACACACACACACACACACACACACACACACACACACACACACACACACACACACACACACACACACACACACACACACACACACACACACACACACACCACACACACACACACACACACACACACACACACACACACACACACACACACACACACACACACACACACACACACACACACACACACACACACACACACACACACACACACACACACACACACACACACACACACACACACACACACACACACACACACACACACACACACACACACACACACACACACACACACACACACACACACACACACACACACACACACACACACACACACACACACACACACACACACACACACACACACACACACACACACACACACACACACACACACACACACACACACACACACACACACACACACACACACACACACACACACACACACACACACACACATGGTGGATGTCCTGCACACAAAACCATTACAATACGAGAGTATTTACGCAATAGTTATCAAGGTCATATTATTGGGTCAACCCAAATTATCTTATGGCCTCTGAGATCTCCAGATCTCGCACCAAACGTTTTTTTTTTCTTTGGGGTTACATTAAATCAAAAATTTATACTAATAAAATAATTAATTACGTTCGTTTTGAAAACCTTCAGCAACTTAAGAACACAATTTCGGTAGAATGCGATAGAAACACACAATGCCAATTGAGCCATGTAGAGATCTGAATTTTACAATCGGTTAGGATATCGTTTGGCAGCTGATGAAAGATTAGTTGAATATCTTATTTAACTTTAATTCCATATTCTGTCTTTTCGCTTTGATTTGTAAATAAACTTTGAAACTAAGTGCTTGTTTTGTTTAATATTGTTTTTTTTTAATATTTATGTGAAAAATTAAACAAAATATATCTGTGTGTGTGTTTGTGTGGATGTGTGTGTGTACATAGGAATTTTGAAACCAACACCTCCGTGGCGTAGTAGGTTCTATTCCCAATAGTGGTAGTTTCTGTCACTGTGATTGTTCGGTGTGTGTCCATTGTCTTTTCTATGTAACATTGCCTCGCACGAGCTGCTCAAGGCTTCTGGGCGTGAGGGTGGAATTTATGTGGTGTCATTTATTTATATAGGTTGCATGGGGCGCAAAGTTCGCGCCTATTTAAAGAAATTTTTTCAACATTACAAAGTCGCGATATACCTATTATCTGGCTTGGCACCAACTTCAAACAGATAAATAGGTAGCGCAAATAATAATAATATTTCATTTAAATTAATTTTTCTCTTTTGACCTAAACCTGTAAACCAGTTTATTTCGTTCCTTAATGTCTATTTTGAAGTCGGTTTCATTTTTTTCTTTTAAAGCTTGTTTATTTTTCCATTTTTAGTGTAAATATACGTACGTAGTAAGTACGCTATTATAAAGCTGATATAATATAATTAAAGTGCCTTATTACAGTATAACTTTAAGTTACAACAATTATATAAGGATTTCCCTCAATTTTCCTGCGATCTGCTCATCAGATCCTGACTTGTTGAAAGTGATACCACCTCAGAAGTATACCGTTTCAAACAAAAAAAGTTTTTTAAAATTGGCTTACAACTGATGAAAATATCGGTGAACATACATAAAGAAAATATTTTTTAAGGATTTCCCTCAACTTCCCTGAGACCACATCATCAGATCCTGACTTTGTGAAAATGAGATCACCTCAGAAGTATACCGTTTCAAACAAAAAAAGTTTTTTTTTAATTGGCTTACAACTGACGAAAATATCGGTGAACATACATAAAAAAAATATTTTTTAAGGATTTCCCTCAACTTCCCTGAGACCACATCATCAGATCCTGACTTGGTGAAAATAGGACCTAAGGAGTAGGTATACCCTTTCCAATAAAAAATATTTTTTTGAAATTTTTCCACAGATGACAAAAATTTTGGTGAACATACATAAAAAAATACATACAGACGAACATAGAACCTCCTGCTTCTTTGAAGTCGGTTAAAACTTACTTTTACACTTGAAGATAGCCTTTTTTCCCTAAATGCTTTCACTTTTAAGTATTTTACATACCTCTTTTCATGTTGTTTCTTAACACTTTAACTGTTTATTGGAATTTTTCTACTAGGTCTTAGCTTCGCAATGATACCAAAAAGTCTTAACATAACTTAAATATGGATGCTAATTATTAGATTTCAATCTAAAATGTTCACCGGATTTGTCTTAATTATTAACTTATTTTCATAATAATAAGTTTTAAATACCACTTTCACTCAAATAAACTTTGTGCACATTTAAAAGAATAGCTGCTTTATCTATTTCAGTTAAATTATAACACTTTGATGCATTTAGTTTTTGTAATTTGCCTGCATATTTTTGTAACAAATTTTAAGATTCTAGCACTTTTATATTAATTTGGTATTTATTTAGAACGTATCTTTTTTAATGCCGTCCTAGTTAATCCTTATTAAATTATTGACAAACAACAACATTTTGTTAATCGTTATATATGCCTTTTAAATTAAAATATTAACTTCAATGTTAACATATGACTAAATTTTAGTGTATTTTTCAGGTATATTGACATTAGAATAGATTGTACAGTTCTATTTAGACATATGTTATCATCTCTACGGCTTAAATGATACAGGATTAAATAAAATACAAGATTCTGCACTTTTATATACACCAACATCTGGTTTAAACGCACGAATATCACAGGTACCTAGATTTTTCATGACATTTACACGACTATATTAATAATAATAATAATAATAATAATAATAATAATAATAATAATAATAATAATAATAATAATAATAATAATAATAATAATAATAATAATAATAATAATAATAATAATAATAATAATAATTTATTTAGTACCAAACTTATACAGTGTATCATAGTACATTAAGCAATATGTCTCCACAGAGGTGGTGTTTTGACATATATAGTTTCAGTAAGTGTCACGACGCACGTAAACTAAGTGCTTACTTCGATTGGTCTGTATATGATTTTAATTAAAATTATTGCGAACTGCAGCTATAACCCATCTGGATCAATTCTCCATCTTGACTCTTTTTATCCTTCTCTCTCATGCGCCGTTTACGGAATATATGGCAGAGTTTCAAGAGTATACAACAAAGTTACCAGTAAGGAATGTCCTATTTATAAAAATGCCAAATATCTATGTAAATTAAAAACCCTAAAACAATAATGTTTGCTCTAACTACCCAAAATATTAAATAAAACTATTTAGAAAGTAATATGCAAATATTACAACAATACTAATATTGATATGGAAGCAAACACAATTTGGATGCAGGTCTCTGAAGGACACCCGTTGCAGCCTTAACCGTTGCAACTCGACACATTCCATCTGAGCCTGGATGAATTGCTGTACATAAGCTAATAGCCATGCCAACAGTGTGCGTAGCTCATTTTGTATAATAACCTTTAATGATTGATTTTGGTTTGTCCATTTATTTCGTTGCTGCAATGTATTCAAATAGTCATGATGCCAACGACACCAAAAATCATTGTGCAAACGCTGTAACAGTTTCCAGCGACTCAACGTGTTAAGCTTTAACTTGGAAAAATCTCTTGAGGGCAGTGATGCTAGCGGTTCCAATGTTAAAAAATGGCATGGCGATAACGCATTAAGGTGATTTGGGTCCGTACTAAGAGGATGAGGTGGCATCGAATTAAGCACTGCTTCGATCTGAACGAGGACCGTATTAAATTCTTTAAACATCAAAATTTGCTTACCAATAACTAACTAAATGAGTTTTAAAGCTTTTAACACCCGCCTCGGCTAAACCATTAAAATTAGGACCCGAAGGAGGACCAAAATGCCACTCATTTTTTTCAAACTCTACGACATCTTTCGTGAGATCAATGATTTGTCGTTGTGTGCCGACAAAACAAGTTCCACGGTCCGAATGTATGCTAATGCAGCGACCTCTCCGGGCGATAAATCGCCTAAATGCAGCAAGAAAAGCATCCTTGCTCAAATCTGAAGCCAACTCCAAATGGATTGCTTTTGTGCAAAAACACACAAAAACGCAAACATATGCCTTCTGGGCTTTTATAGCGGCATAGTCAATGGCAACCTCTTGAAAGGGCTTTAATTGACTAACGCGACCAACAGATAAATTTCCCATATAAGGAATGATAGGTTTAGGATTAGCCCGAAAACAACGAAAACAATTTGACAAACAAGAACGAATAACTCTTTTTGCAGACAAAATCCAAAAGTTCTGCAAGATGAAGAAATGCAAATGCTGCAAACCAGGATGAAGGTGCTTCATATGAGTATCTTCGATAATGAGATTAGTCAAACGATGTTTTTGAGGAAGCAACAAAGGATTTTTTCTGTCGTAAGACAATTTCGAATTTGTCAATCGACCGCCGACCCTAAAGAAATCTCTTTCATCTACAAAAAGGTTTAACTAAATGTCTTGGGTCTACACATGCCCTTTCGAATTTCGGAAATAAGGTCAGAAAAAATTTCACATTGTACCTGTTTAACTAAAACAAGAAGATAATCGTGAAGCTCATCTTCACTCAAATTACCAACTTTTTAATTCTCAGAATAACGAGAATTAAAAATAAAACTCAGAGAATACGTAAATATTCTAAGAACCTTATTTAAGGATGAAAATCTAGACAAAATACTATTTGATTCCTTAGTTAATAACAAAACCAAAACGATGCTTTTAGCTTCTTCATTTATCTCGAGGCTACAAACCTCAGAAGACTCTAAAGGCCAACCATTCGAAACCTCCGTTAGAAAAGAAGGTCCGTTCCACCATACGCTATGTTGTACAAATTGCTTTGGGAATAAGCCTCGACTTGCGCAGTCTGCAGGATTTTTGCCCGGCGGGACATATTTCCATCGAATTGGAGACACCCTTTCCTGTATATGGCTAACACGATTACCAGCAAAGGTATTCCATTTATGTGCCGGAGATCTTAACCACAAAAGTGCTACTTTGGAGTCTGACCAGGCATAAATTCCAGATAAACTAATATGCTGTGGAAGAGAACTAATTACAAAGTGTACAAGATTAAACAACAATACAGCAGTGCAAAGCTCCAAACGAGGTAAGGTTATATTAAGAGGAGCTACCTTCGACTTCGCTACCACTAGCGACACGTTAATGGCTTTCTGCATGTCCACAATTCTAACATAGACACAATGTGCATACGTAGTTTCACTTGCATCACAAAATGCGTGCAATTCACATTCGAGGTGGTTAATATTTAAATGTCTAGGAATTTTGACCTCCTTGATCACTGGTAATTCCGACTGAAACCTTTTCCATTGCTTAACAATGTCCAAGGAGGGTTAATCATCTCAGTCTAGTCCAACAATCCACAAATGTTGGATCATACGCTTGGCAAATAGCGTGAGAGGTGTCAAAACTCAGGGGGTCGAATATCTTGGCTAAATTAGACAACACAGCTGGCTTTGTACAAGTTGTGGATAGTTCATTACTTTGATGTGTGAAACTGTTGTGGTTACGTTTCCAACGTGAACCTAACAGTTTAACATAAATAGGTTTATCTAAATCAAAACAGACGGACTGCTGTTCTTCTAATGGAACATCCGCTAAGATCACCTCTGAATTGCTAGACCATTTTACTAATGTAAATTCACCTTTGCCATTATCGATGTGAGTTCATGCCTGTCAGTATATCGTCTACGTAGATATCCTCAGTCAGTATTTTTGAAGCTGTTGGAAAATATTTTTTCTTCGTCAGATACTAACTGGCGAATAGTTCTATCTGCTAAATAAGGAAAACAGCTAAGTCCGAAAGTGCACGCACAATAAGCCAAAGGCTGAGTGCTATCGGGGCGACAAAGACGCGGACCAGCCCTGAGGGAAAAAAGTCAGAAAGTGACCGTGTTCAATCTGTATTCTTCGATAAGTGGATGTCCATTGAATCTCCACAGAATCCTTTTGTAATCCCTATCTTCTGGACGAACCAGTATTCTTAAAAACATTTGCTTTATACCTGTTGTAAGGACAAATTTGTGTAAACGAAATTTTAAAAGTATTGAAACAATATGCGAATGCAATTTAGGTCCAACGTACAAAGTATCATTTAAATAAACGTTGTTTGTCGACTTCATAGAGGCGTCAAAGATAACTCTTACTTTTGTCGTAGGGCTATCATTCTTTATGACACAGTGATGAGGTATATAAAATGAATTGTCCTTTGAAGCCGAGATGACATGAGACATATAACCTAAATCCAAATAGTTCCTCATAAACTCTCTATACCCTGTCAACAATTCAGGATCTTTATACAATTTATTTTCTAATACATAAAATCAGCGAAGTGCCAAAGTCCTAGTATCCCCAAAGATAGGATTTTCAATTCGAAAGGGCAAGGCTACTACATATCGAAAATTGTCAGCACGATAAAAACTTTCCCTAAATAATCCTTCGCAAATATCATCCTCTGGAGAAGTAACCAACTTGTTTGGTATGGTTTCAATTTCCCATAACCTTTTTATACTTTTATCCAACGAATCTATTGAGCTACTGATTGTGCAAAAACTGGAAGCTGACGGAGAACCTTTGAGCTCGGCCTTACCCATTACAACCCAGCCAAAGACAGTTTCTATTGTTGTAGGAATTTCCGGCCTTTTGATGATACGATTAGGTTTTACAACAAAGAAAAAAGTATATGCTAGATAGATCGACTCAAACTACGACAAAGTATCTAGCGAAAATGTTTGTTCCGGTAGAGATGTACAGATTTCAGGCAAAATATAAACCTCTATATCAAACACTGGCTCCAAACCATGGACAGGTTTAATAACACAATCAGTCATTCCCCTCGAAACAGCTTTCTCCAAGTTTCCGATTCCAGCAATACACGTCGATATTCTGCGACGAGGCAAACCCAAGCGCTTTACACATCTTTCCGAGATGAAAGAGGCACTGGCTGCCGAATAAATAAGTGCACGAACAGGCACAAAATTGCCACTAAAATCTCCTGCTTCTACTAGAGCTGTAGGCAAAATAACCAATGATTTCGAAGACTCAGAAATGCTAGTAAAGGCAGAAGCGTTTTTTGTTGTAATTGAAGATTCATCCAAAGTATCAGAACTAGATTTCACCTCTGCTACTTCTGCACTGGTCGAATTTTTGACAAACTTATCAAAAAAAAATGCAATAACGAATGATGCAGAAATCCACATACCTTCCAATTTCCAGAAGACGAACAGCCTTTTGCTTCATCTCCCGAATGTAAACACTTTAAACATAGATCCCTACTTTTATTGAATTGGTGTAGCATTTGGAGTTTTAGTCTGAAATTTCGAACACACTTCTATGTTATGAGTACCATCGCAAAATACACACAAATTCCTTTTATTAACCGAAATAAAAGAAGCAGTACTTTGCTTATGAGCCGACGAAAATTGTTTAAAACTACTATTAGCTTTTGTCTATTGAATAGGGTTCGAAGTTTCTAAAGCTTGGCAATGTTCCTACAAAAATCTACTAAATTATTATAAGTAGGCATTTCAATTTTGGAGTAGTCTATTTCGAATATATTTCTGGTTGAAGCATCTAGTTTCTGTAAAAGTAAATTAAACAACACAAAATCCTTGTTACAGGTAACTTAAGCAACTTTAAAGCTTCTAGGTTTTCTTAAAATATACTCACTAGACGGGGAAGGTCTTTTGTATTTTCACCTTGCACCTTCACCTGTAAAATATCTTATTCCAACAAACCGATGAAAGTAATCTCGTATTCTGGTATTTTTTAACCAAACTGTTATAAGCTATCAAATAATTGTCTGCTGTAATCGGTAGCTAACGTACTAAACCTAATGGTTCTTTATCCAAACAACTAAGAAAGTACTGAAATTTATTTATATCTAGTAAGGCAGTAGTATTATGAATTGCTTTATATTTATAAAACGATTCTGTAGTATCAGCCCTAATTTTATCCTGCCGATTAAATTCATCATTATCTTCATCGGAAATTAAACCAATAACATCATTTGTACTTTTCTGCATTTATCAAAATCATCATAGCTTTTAATTCAATTATATTTGATTCGAATTTACAATTTTCGAAAATACTATTACCTAAAGTAGTTCTCTGCTTAATAAGCTTTGCTAATTTATCGGAACTCATTTTCTGAAATCAACTAATAAGCTTACAACAACGAAAATAAATAAATGTTTAAACCCAGCTCTTATCAAAACTTTACCAACGCTCACCGCGATAACTTAATATTTCCGAGTCATTTTAATTGCCAATATATGAATTATATTAGAACATACAAGTGTACAACTATCAAAAAGGACGATAAATTTTAATAGAAAATTGTCTAATATACAGGGTTTCTCACCGCAGCCGTTCGTTAGAAGTTTTCGTGGTTAAAAATAACTTAGAATTCTGAATTTTTGAACTCCTGGGTTATTCAAAATTCTCTTTCATTTTAAAATATGTTCAAGATCATACCACTTCCGGTTATTCCGGAAGTCGCCATTAACTTTCTTATTTCATTTTGACATATAATATTAACATTTAATATAAAATTTTAAATATACTGTGAAATTGGTTTCACCGTTATTTGGTGGTTCTCCTCCAATACCTGTTTATATCTGTACGACATGTTAAACTAACCGGCAGCTAACAGCTAGCCCCTAGCAGGCAGCCAACTGCCTACTAGCCGCTAGCAACCGACTATATATTAAACGGACAAAACTTTTTTTTCTTTTTTTTAATCATATTGCGGGCCTGGCCGCAAGCAACGGGTGACTCACACACAAACACGAGACACCGACATCATCGTGACGTCATCCACGGCCGCAGCTGCCTGCCCAACCGACACGGAGAAAAATTGAGGGGCTTGGCCAAAGCGACCCGTAACCTAGTCACATAGCTTACTTTTCTCAGGAGCCCTATGGAGACCGGCCAAAGTGATCCATGACCTACTTATACTCCTTGCTGTTAAAGACAGAAAATAAAATTAAACAGAATAAACAAGGGTGGATCTATTACATTACATTCAGTAGTTTCGAATCAACAGAATATTGGAAAATTTGGTTGGAATATTAAATTTATACAAAGAAGAAGTTCAGGTGGTTTTAAGTGAATTGTTTATAAAAATCAGCTGCCTTAATTTAACATGTGTGTGTGCGCAGAGAAGGGGATGACATTGGAAGGTAATCCATCAGCCACAGGCTAAATTTTACATAAATGAGTTAAAACAGGTCCAGGTACGTTGCGTTATGTTTTGTAAAACCTATGAAAATTCGCTACTATAACACACTTGCTGCATTCCAACTTTTTCAATTACACTCGAATTTTCTCTTCGGGGCCTAAGTTCGTGGACCAGTTTTGAAAGTCAAGTTTTTCCATTAAAAATTGCAATTTTTTTCTTAAATACCACAGATGTGTACGGTTAAATTTTCTGGAATTAAATTTAACAATATTTACCTGTAAAACTGCAATGACCATAGAGAAAACTGGGGAAAGATTAGTCTAAATATTAAAGTTAATCTAGTACAAACAAAATTATACACGCCGACCTCATAAAAAAGCTCTATACGCAGCAAGTGCGTTATGGTACTGAATTTTCATTAAATGCTTCAAATTTGAATAACTCAATTTTCTATAAACTTAACAAGTTGAATTTTGGTGTGTAGTAAGGTATTTCCTAGTTTGATGGGAGTTCAGGTTCCTCGGGTCAACCTCCAACACAGTAGGGCATCCACGGCCGGACTACTGATGGCTCTGAGGAACACGGATGTGGCCCTCATCCAGGAACCGTACTCCTATAAAAGAGAGATCAGCTGGAAAGCTCATCTACAGTAGATCCAGCGAGAACCCGAGGGCCTGCATTTTTGTCAGGGAATGGGTAGCGTTTCTGCCTTTAATGAATTTTTGTTCCAGGGACCTGGCAACGATTAAAATCCGATGTGGAGGAGCGGATGGGCCGAGGGACATTACTGTCGGATCGGCCTATCTGCCAGGAGACAGCACGGACCAAGCAATTGGACCAACTGATGGTGGGTAGCAGAGCATGTGGATGGCAGACCATCATCGGCATGGAGGCGAACGCGCATCATGAGTTGTCGGGAAGCTCGGACACAAATTCTAGAGGTGAGTCACATTTACAATTATTTATGAAATTTAATGTAGACATATTGAATACAGGTAATAAACCAACCTTCGTCACAACACGGCGTGAGGAAGTTTTAGATCTAACAGTTTCCACCCAGCTTCTGGGTGACTTTGTTAAGAACTGGGCTGTGTCTGGGGAAATGAGTCACTCAGACCACAGATACATCCGTTTTGAAATCGCCAAACTCGAAAGACAAACGGTATGGTACCGGGACCCTCGCAAGGTGGACTGGGAAGCCTACGGGGCACACCTAGCAGTCGAACTGTGGGGGGTTAAGAGTACCATAGACAATTCAAAATACCTCGAGATTGCGGCAGCCCAAGTGCGAGGCGCAATCACCTTGGCCTATAACGCCAACTGCCCCCTGAAAATGAGGGCTTTTACCAGGAATGTCCCGTGGCGGAACGAGGGCCTCAGGCAAAGGAGGACGCAGGTTTGTAAGCTGTTTAACGCGGCCAAAAAGTCGGGAGCATGGGATGAATATAGACATGCCCTAACGACTTATAACAAAAAATTGATGGACGCCAGGAAGGAGTCGTGGAGGAGGCACTGCGAGGAAGTGGAGAACACATCCGAGAGTACTCGATTACACAATATCCTGTCCAAGGGCACTCAGACCAACATGGGCTCCCTTAGAACATCCACGGGAGGCTTTACAAGCTTGTGGGAGGAAACTATGGAAGTTTTACTCCAGACGCACATCCCCGGCTGTAATATATCATCTGGGTACTGGATCACTCTGGGGTCAAAGGCAATGAAGAAGCTGACAGTCTCGCAAAGAAAGGGTCGGCAGAACCATTTATGGGACCAGAACCGGTTCGGGGTGTGACTGAGAGCCCTGCCACGGGAGCCATTAATTCCTGGGTCTGAAACGAACACAAGGTGTACTGGGCTCAGACATGTGAAGTCAGTAATTGACGAACCCAGTTCAAAGAGAGCTGTGGAGCTGCTAAATCTTAGCAGAGGACAGCCCAGAAACATAATAATGTGGCGCGGATCGAGGGGGACCTCACATGCAGACTCTTCTGCGAGGGAGAGGAATCAGCCCAACACATCTTGTGCCAGTGTAAAGCTCTGTACCGCAAAAGACAACTGATCTACGGTTAGTCTAGACCCGAGACAAAGCAATATAAAACTTCACCCTACCACTGTGCAGACTAATTCAAGGCACAGTGATTTTGGAATGGGTGGAGTAAAATGACTAAGGGCATTTGAAAAAATGTTTGCAAAGTCTCACCATCGATACCTCTCTATAAGTGAGTTTTTTTAATAAAAATTCACTAATATGGTATATAAATCATGATGTGTTTTCCAAACTGATATGCATGTCAAATCTTGCCACTTAGTCACAAATATAGTTAGAGATTAGTTCAGGCAATAGGAAAATTCCTTTGGTGGGGTCAGCTATACAAAGTTGCTCACACATACTTGTATCTTCCCATAGATAGAGGAGGCCTTTCACTCATAAATATTGATAATAGGGGGGGGCTGGACTTTTTATCAAAACACAGTTCACTTCTTGGTCAATTAAATAAACAGCATGACTCTGTCATGAATTGCATTTTTGAGAATCCTATGATCGCAAAAAAAAAGTTTATCATGCTTAGGAAAATAATTGACAAGCTGCAGGGAAAAACAATCACACGAGATGATAATGTGACAACTAAGGAACTATATTGTAAATTCTTATTAGATAAAGACGTAAGCCCAAGTATTGAGACAAAATACCCCAACGTAAAATCGAGCAAGGTGTAGAGTGTAATAAACAACAAATTCATCAAAACAGAATGGAGATCTGCGATCTACGAAGTGGTGCACGAAGCATGTACAACCAAAGAAAAAATGTTCAGACACGGATTAACACAGGATGGGAGCTGTTTGCAATGCAACAATATAGAGGACATACAACATCAATTTTAAAAACGCGGGAAAGCTGGAGGAAACTGGGAGTGGGTAAAAAAATAAACTAATAAATACTTTTAAAGCTCAGGGTGTCAGCAAAAACCTATATCAAAATCTGACAGATAGACTAGCAAAAGTGAAACAGTATAAATTAGAAGATATCAGCCGAAAATTATTTTGCTTTTAGTAGTCTTGTTTGTGGATATAAGCGTTTATGTTAAGTTTATACATCTTTTATTTCACATTGTGACAAGTCTTCAGTCTACTGAATAAAATATGTTGGAGGAAAAAAACTGAATTTTAAAATTTCGGCGAAATGTATTCTCTATTGTTAGAAAAAACATGACTGTATAGTAAGTATAAAGTTCAATAAAATAAACAAAGATTGATATGTTAAATCTTTTAGTCGTCAACAGTTTTTGTAATCAACAGAATGTGACAACATTTAAGTGACATTATATTCACAGAAAAATTAACATGCTTTGGAGTAAATTAGTTTTAAAAATAAACTACTTAAATTTAATATCTCTGTTTGTGTAGAACAAGAGATGTCATTGACAGGTTGTCCATCATCCACAGACTAAATTTAACATAAGTTGAAACGGGTGCAATTATTTGCTTACCAGACGTTATCTATTACAAAACTTATAAAAATGCGCCACTATAACGCACTGGCTGCGTCCACACTTTCTTTATTTTAAGTTTTTCAGATCCGTTTGTTACTCCAGGATAACCTTGTAACAATCGTCTCTCTTTTCTTACGTACTCATGATTATCTGCAAATAGTTCTCTGAAATAATCGTAGTTATATTTAACTATCGTTATTTACACGTCCAGTTACGGTTAGATAACGAAACTATAGACAACTGTCTAGGAAATCATATTTCACGTCATTAATTGACTTGATTAGTGTTAAGTAATTCTGTGAAGTGTACCCCAGTTTTAAAATAGCATAACAATTCTTATTCTTCCTTCATATATTATAAGAGCAGAAAAGTTTATCTTGATCTTCTACATGTGCTAAAAAAAGTATGCAAAATTATTGGAAAAAAAACTGTGAAAAAAATTAGGAAATTATAAAGAATTTAAAGCTACGCCTGTCGAGGGAAGTTCAGGTAGGCTGGTGCCATTTATCGGTATGAATGTTGGTTTTTGCGATTACGCACCTTAACCCTTTACAAATATTTTTTAGATCCTCGATGTATACGCGTAAAAAAACATATAACCCATGAGAAAAGCAGCGCCTTCAAAATAAACAGGCAAATGCAAAGTCAAACATCGATTAGTCGAAATATCGATTAGTCGGTAGCGCAAACTCGAATATTAGAAGCTACATAACGAATCGAAGGCAAGCTAATTCTGCTAAAACGCGCAACAACATTTCGGGATGGCAGTTCCATGGAGATCAATTCAAAGATAGTACGAGACTGTCTAACAACCTTAATAGAGCTAAGAGGTCAAAACAAAGCGACACCAGCGTTGACTCCAGCAGATGAGGGTCGAGAACGACAAAATAGATTAAATGAGCAAGGAAGGCGCGGTCATACCCCAGATAGTTCCCAAACTTTTTGCGGTCTAACCAGCCCGAGCGTGAGAAGATCTGTCAATGAGTGAATGCGAGACAAAACACTGCGATGGTGAAAAAACTTCACACGACAGGCGAAAAAGGTTATCGAAAAACATTCACCTAAATTCACAAAAGACCTACCCGGGAAAAACAAAAATGCCGTTCGGATAATAACAAGGCCACTATCCTGTCAAGCACTTTAACCAAATGAGTCTACCAGGCAATGTACTGTGCAGATTCTGCTAAGAAAAAGACTAAACCTCATTGGACTAATGTAAAGGTCTAATGAGATTGATGTTTCAGCATCTTCGCGAAGAAAAACCGAATGCTTGAAGCTACAGATACCAAACCCTGTCCAAGGTATGGAACCTGATAAGGAAATAAGGCTGGACAGGGGCTTCTACAGATTTGCATGAGAATGCCACAATAGACCTTAGAGGTCACGGTAAAAAGGCTGCATGACCAGCTTTCCCATTAAAATAATCTAGGAATAGCACCCTAAAAAAGAGTATTTTACCAGTGTTTTATTCTATCTGTTAGATTAATTTTTATTTTACTGGTAATATTATTTGGGCTTGTATTTTCAAGTCAGTAAAATTTGAAAGCTCTCAATTTAAAGTTTATCTTTTTTTTTAATATTCATTTGTTATACCGAGAAAGTTAGCACGTTCTATGTTTAAGCTCCAGTATTTAAATTAAAATTGTCTCTTAATCAAATGTTTAAATTTAGGTCATTTCCTGGTGGCAATTAAAAGTACTTCTTTGGGTAATCTAGTTCCCTAAGATTCACGGTAAAACCTGACATACCTCTAAAGGCAGATGATCCAATTTCGTTTTTAACGTCCTTGGGTGTTCTTTAACAAACACACTTAAAAAAACTCGGGACGCAGCAAGTGCGTTATGGTAGTGAATTTTTATTAAATGCTTCAAGTTTAAATAACTCAATTTTCTATAAACTTAGAGAGTTTAATTTTAATACGTATTAAGGTCTTTCCCAAGGCATGATATCCACAACATTTCATTAAAATAACTTTGTAATTTTCGGAGAAAAAAAATGTTTCGAAAGAAAATTTAAAATTTGAATAACTCAATTTTCTCTAAACTTAGAAAGTTGAATTTAAATTTTTTTCGAAAGAAAACTCAAAATTTTTCCGGGAAACCCCGTCCGATTTTTCTGAATAACGAACTCATCCAAGCCATTAATAAAATAAAGGCACTTGCCAAGTTTCATCGAAATCGGTTAATTATTTTTGAGTTATGAGACGGATACCTATACATACATATATATATATATATATATATATATATATATATATATATATATATATATATATATATATATATATATATAAATTAAACCTATTTACAAATGAACTTTAATAAGATATTATGCTGTGACAATACCTCTCTCAAGCAGTGGCGATTGCTCCTAGTGAGCTAGGATATAAAATATAATCAAAATGTGCACAGTTATATATGTTTTATTTCTTTTTCCCTTAGTCTTAATACACTACATATTTTATGACAATCGATTTAATTTACTTATTTGATTTCATAAATAGTCGGTTAATAGTGACTTGGAATGAAGTAGATACCACGTCTTGTAACATATTCAGAGAATATGAGTAGATCAATAGCAACTGGGAATGAATTCGGTCAGTCCCCCACCCACGTGTTTAAAATAGTGAGGAAAATACCATTGATTTTAACACTGCGGTGAGCTATAAAAATTTGATTAACTCAGTTTTCTATAATCTTAGAAAGTTTAATTTTGGTAGGTAGTAAGGTATTTCCTAGGACAAGATATCCACCAAATTTCATTAAAATAACTTTGTAATTTTTGGAGAAAAAAAATTGTTTCAAAAGAAAATTTAAAATTTGAATAACTCAATTTTTTATAAACTGAGAAAGTTGAATTTTGGTACTTAGTAAGTATATATGTTGCCTCTCCCAAGGCAACATATATAGTAAATTTCATTAAAGCAGCTTTGTTATTTTCGGAGAATTTTTTTTTTAAAGAAAACTCAATTTTCCCGGAAAAACCCGTCCGATTTTCCTGCCTAACGAACTCATCCAAGCCATTAATAAAAGAAAGGCACTTGCCGAGTTTCATTAAAATCGGTTAATTATTTTTTGAGTTATCAGACGGATACATATATATATATATATATATATATATATATATATATATATATATATATATATATATATATATATATATATATATATATATATATATATATATATATATATAAAATTGAAACTGACCCCGGATATGGGTTCTAGCGGTCTTAAATCGCGCGCATTTGAAAAAATTTTTGCAAAGTCTCACCATCGATACCTCTCTATTAGTGAATTTTTTTAAATAAAAATTCACTAAAAATACAAAACCGACTTCAAAATAGCCACTAAACAGCAAATAATAATTGGATTGCAGGTTTAATTCAAAATTACGGGACGCAGCAAGTGCTTTATAGTAGTGAATTTTTATAAGAATTGTACACTATTATTATACGGCATATTACTAAAGTTAATCCTTTAAACTTACACAGACCATGAAGATCTATTTTAGGGGTCCTAGTACGCGCACATTGGAAGAATTCTTTCGAAAGTGTCACCATCGATATCTCCCTATTATCAAAAAAATCTTGTATTCTAACTCCTTCCGAGAAAAATGCCCAAAACTCAATTTTCTATGAAGCTAAAAAATTAAATTTTGCTATATCTGTTGATAGTGTAAGTCTCTTTGAAAGAAACTTGTATTACAAATTTCATTAAAGTTACAAAACATATCCAGAAGGAAACTTATTCATATTTATAAAAGTAAAGTACCTGCCAAATTATAAACGTAGCGGTTATCTTTCCTTATAATCGCCAGAATGATCTCATTTTAGTCAACCTAAACAAACCGGTTTTTTCAATATCAGCAATAACAAAATGTCTGCTAAATAATTATAGTTTCAGGCTCAAAAGTGACAAAGTTATTCAGGCGTTTTTAACAAAAATAAGATCTTGTTCAAAACGTATGAAATCACTGCACTATTGTTTTCCAAATTTCAAAATAAAACAAAAAACCATACATTCATCAGGCTGGAATCGATCACGTAACCTTCTGCGTAGAAGACAAGCACGCTGCCACTGAGCTATCTAAGTATACGTTAACTAACGTTTTGTTTACATGGTAATTGACACCAACTTCATGCCCAGGATATTATATTAAAAGTATACGTAACAATTAATTACAGAATTAGTAGAATTGCCATTGAAACACATTCCCATTAAAAATAAAATAAACTATTTCAGAATCATTTTTATAGAGACTTGACTTGATTTTGCTTACATTTCCACTATATTATGCTACAATTTTGCTCTAAAACCACAGTATGATATATATATATATATATATATATATATATATATATATATATATATATATATATATATATATATATATATATATATATATATATATATATATATATGGTGCTAAATTGTACTTGGGACCGTTCATCAAGCTACAAATATAGTGTTGATTAAATCCCCCAGTTAAATAACAATCACTTGGCAATCTTTTTCTTTCATGTCTTCTGTCATTTTCCATATTTGTGGCCGAGATTTCACGATTGTTGTTTCGGGTAGTATGTTTTATGCCTGTTATTTAGTTGGTTTGGTTACCGTTGAAGTGTGGTTTATACCTGTTGTATGAAACAATCTACTACTTCGTCCGTCAGGCCCTGGACTTTAACCACTAGGTCGTTTCAACGCATGTCTTTCAGATTTTATTTTTAATTTGGAAAAACTCTAAATATTGTGTACCAAATTACTTATAATTCATAACATCGGTTTATTTACACCATTTCCAACCACATGTAAAGTCTTATTCCAGTTACTCTGATACATACAAAAATATATCGTTTTCAAAAATAATTTTGTATATTTTTGGGGGAAAAAAATTTCCGTTATAGCTGATCTAGAAACTCATCCGCGGTCTTAATAGAATGAAGATATGTGCCAAGTTTCGTTCGAATCAGTTGTTATTTTTTGAGTTTTCGCTCGGATATATATAAATTTTAACGAACCTTGGTGTTGGGTTCTATGGACACAAATTCGCGCTCATCTGAAAAAAATAATTCCAGAAGCCTTTCATCGTGACCTCTCTATTAGCGAATTTTTCTTAATGAAAATTCGCTAAAAGACAAAAATTATTTTAAAGAAAATATTATTGTA
The DNA here is from genome assembly GCA_964006375.1 of Tillus elongatus. NCBI lineage: Eukaryota > Metazoa > Arthropoda > Insecta > Coleoptera > Cleridae > Tillus > Tillus elongatus. Next base: position 153,313,238 of record OZ023263.1, on the reverse strand, counting down.
TGCGCTACCTACTTATCTGTTGGAAGTCGGTGCCAAGCCAACTAGGTAGTAGGTAGATAGGCTAGGTCCACTCCGCCACATCGCAAGTTTCTCCGCGCACGCCACGGAATTCGTGAACGTGGGTTCGTCTTTGATCATTAACAACATAGTTAGGTATTTCGTTAGAATTATAATCCGTTATTAATTAAGCTATTTATATCGCTAAGTATTATTCTGTTTCGGGCTTGACACCGACTTCAAATAGATAAGTAGATAGCGTATATAATATTTTATTTAAATAATTTTTTATCTTTTGAATCAAACCATGTACTCCAGTTATTTTTCGCTTTTTAGTGCCTATTTTGAAATCGATTTAATTTTTTTCAGTTTATTTATTTATCTATTTTTAATATAAATACACGTAGGTAATGTGTACGGTATTAGAAAACTGCTATAATATAATCAAAGTGCCGTATTACAGTAGAACTTTAAGATAAATAGATTATAAGAGGATTTCTCTCGACTTCGCTGCGATTCCATCATTCGATCTTGACTTGGTGAAAATGGGACCACCTCAGGAGTATACCTTTTCAAACAAAAAATTATTTTCTTCAAATTGGTCCACAATTGACGAAGATATCGGTGAACATACATAAAAAATATTTTTTGAGGATTTCCCTCGATTTCCCTGAGATCCCATCATCAGATTCTGAGTTGGTGAAAATGGGACCTCCTCAGGAGTATAGCCTTTAAAAAACAGATTTTTTGAGAGTTGGTCCACAATTGACGAAAACATCGGGGAATACCCATACAAACATTAATTTTTGGGGATTTTCCTCTATTATTCTGAGATATTATCATCAGACCCTGACTTGGTGAAAATGGGACCACCTCAGGAGTATAGCCTTTCAACATTTTTTAAAGAGTCCACAATTGACGAAAATATCGGTGAACATGCCTAAAAAAATACATACAGACGAACATAGAACCTCCTCCTTTTTTGAAGTCGGTTAGAAATATAAAAATGACCTACCGTATATCTTTGCTCGCAGTTGAGGTCGAAAAAGGGCACAAGACCAACAAAGTATATGTAATTAACAAAATCTATTAAATATTACAGACAAAGGTTAAGGCTTGTGGTGCAAAAAGGTCACAAAATACCAAAAAAATGTTATGAGCACAGTGGTCATTTCTCAGGGTTTTGTTACTGCATAGGCGTCAGCAGTCTATGCAGCTACTAAGATCCTTTATCAATATTTAACTGCCAAGTTTTTTTCTTTATTCTGTTTTTTGTTTCAGTTTCTTTCACTGTCCAACCTTGGTCTTTTCATTCTTTCGTTCGGTAAATCGCCTACAGGCTGGCCACTGTACTGGAGTTTTACGGCACTTGTGATTTTGTTGAAAATCGCTTAAAGACCTACATTTTGCTTTGAAGGAGGAAGACATTTAGGCCTATTTTTGACATCGCAACAGTAACGCTTATGCGGTGGTGCGATACACCACCAAAAACCTTAAATGACAAGGAAGCTCAAGTGGTGCATCATTTTAGACCTGGTGTCAATATATTTTGAACGGTGACTAATTTTTAAATTTCAAGCAGCGGGTTCTCACAAATTGACTTCTAAAGGTGAGTAATTAATTTATCAAAAACTTTCATGACAGTTTATCAAATGTTCAAAATTTTGATCACCAACCTCCATAAAATAATACAAGTTTTGTTCAAAACGTCGACGTAGATTCTGCAACATTTCTGGAGTGATTTGGCGGCATTCGTTTACGATCCGCTGGAGTAAATCGTGTAACGAGTCAGGCTAGTAGAACAAATTTTATATTTTATGTGACCCCACAAAAATAAATCTAGGGGTGATAAATATGGCGATCGTGTGGGCCATTTTATGAAACCTCTTCTGTCAACTCACATATTTGAAAATCTGTAGTCGATATATTGTTGAACAGGCAAAACATAATATGGAGGAGCTCCATCTTGCTGAAATACCGACTGATATTCGAGATAATGCTCATCATTCTCGGTAATGTCAGTCAACATTGGATCAATGGTGTTGTCCAAGATCTCTAAGTACACATCTTCAGTCAGATTACCAGGTAATAAAAAGGACCAACAATACGTCATCCAAAACTCCAACCTAAACATCGAGTCTTTCTGGGTGTTGTGTATGAATGTCGTGAAGTAGTCTGGGATTAAAATCTGCCCAATGGGGACAATTATGACGATTCACGGTAGCGTTTAGGAAAAACGAACACTCAACCAAAAAGCAAGTATTGAAAAGCGAATTTGGATCATTCACCACTCTTTCACTTATCACCTCGCAAAAGTCCAGACGACGATCAAAGTCATCTTTATATAGTTCGTGTGCAAGATGAATTTTGTATGGGTGGAATTTATGTGTGAACGGTAGTTCACACAAAGCCATATTCACTTGCCAGTTGCCTCGTACTTGTCCTGTGATTCAAAGCAGCATGGCCAAGAAACGCCACTTCTACCGCTTCATTTCTTTCAGGGCTTCGCTTTTTATTACAAGCAGACCTGGTCTCTTTAAACTTTTCCACTAACTCCACAACATACTTTTGATAAATATGCTTATCTAAATGTTGTTGGTTAAATAATGCTGCTGTTCTATTACCACATTGATTATTTGCATAAAAAAGGGAAATCATTTCCACCCTCTCTGTAATCAAGTAAACCAACTATATAAAATGAAAATCACTCGTACACTAAGGTTTCTTCGCAAATAAAGAAACCGAAGAGCACAATTTAATCATTATCAGTAACAATTAAGTATTATCAACTCTCCCTTTTTTGTAAGTGATAATCAGATAAAACAATCAACAAAATTCGGCGATATTTATAGCAAATTAAAGAACACCCTTTCTTATCTTTAGGGGTCAATTATTCCTCATAACCCACTGCTTCAAATTTAAAAAAAAATAAGGCACCGTTGAAAATAGACCATAGACCATAGAAAATAGAGTTTTACGTGGACTGGCCCTGTATATTGGATGGAATTGTCCCGTTATTTTATGGACATAGGTGTCCCGTGTTTTTAGTTGATTAGGGACTTGGGAGTCCGGGTTTCTGGATAAATATATCCTGTTTAAGAGGACTGGGGTGTCCTGTATGAAAGGGTTGTCCCGTGCCCTGGATATTTGGCTGGGAAACTTCAGATAGTGTTGAAGTTTTGTGCCGTACCTGCATTGTAGTATACCATATACTGGGTGTTGCAGTGGATATTGTGACGTGTCAGCTGACACACTAACAGTTTATATAAATGCTGAGGAGAAAGGGGAAGGGGAAGTCGTTAAGGCAGAGCTGCCCCTAGACCCTGACGCGTTTGACAGTCGTACCAGCTGGGTATATAAGTTGAAGAAAGGCGAGGTCGACGTTGAGTTAGCCAAGTTTAGGCTGGTGTTCTCTGGTACAGTCGAAGAAAAAAGCGACGTTTAGTTCAGTTTATAAAGGAGGATAAATCGTCTCCGAACCCGTTAACCTTACAGAACCCCCGGATGTTTACAAATACCATGGCGAAACCGGCTGTTGAAATTCCGAATGTAGCCGGATGGAACATTCGTTTTGATGGGAGGTCCGATGCGGAGACCTTCATGGAGAGACTAGAGGAAATGAGGTCACTGTACAACGTAACTCATGAAAGCTTACTCCGTGTCTTACCACTGCTGTTAGAAGGCAGGTGCCTGTTATGGTACAGGAATAACAAGACTTCGTGGTTAACCTGGGAGGACTTTATGAATAGCTTTCTAAAGTTATATTTTCCCAGGGATTACTATATTAACCTGGAGGCAAAGGTGGATCGCAGATTGCACCGCAAAGACGAAAGTATGTTGCAGTATATAACAGATATGCGTACCCTTATTCGTCGACATGGGAAAATGACTGAAGAACAGGAACTATCGTGGCTCAATAGGAACTTGTTGCCTGAGTTTAAGCAAATGCTATTGCAAAAAGATTCCACGACTGTGGAAGATTTTGTAGAGTCTGCCACTACCGCCGAAGAAGTTCTGCACGAGGTAGATTCAAAAGCGACCAGCCCGGCAAATGCTGAAAACACGGTAGGTTCCAGAGCTGTAACGGGTGTAAGCCTAGAGGTAAAGGAGTCCGGAAGACCAATAGAGTCTTCGTCGAGTACGCAGCCGGTAGAGCAGGAGAAGAAGGTTCGTTTTACCACTCAGTCACCCAGACCGAGTAGCACAACACAATGCTGGAAGTGTGGGGAAAGGGGACACTATCGCAGTCAGTGTCAATCTGTTTCGCAACCGCACTGTACCAGGTGTGGCAAGCAAGGTCTGTTGTCTCGAGACTGCCCCTGTTCCCAGTCGGGAAACTCAAGAGGGGCCGTGTAGCCTCGAACCTATTGGCGGCCCCGAAGACCAAAACCTCGGAAGACAGATGGGTGCATAATTCTGACACAATACCCTTTCTATTTTCAATTGTGTACACCAGCTCTAAAATGATGTGCTATTTGACTCCCCTTGTAATTTAGTGATTTAGGGGTGGATCGCACCATTGCTTAAGGGTTAGTGTTGCGAAATAGACCTAAAAGTCTTTCCCATTTAAAGAAAAATTTAACTTTTCAAGCGATTTTCAACAAAATCACGACAAGTGCTCTAAAACGCGACTGTTTTGTTTTCAAGTATAACGAACTTGAAAAACCGCTAATATAACATTTTTGTAATTTTTACTCAAACCAACTTATTCTTAAATGGCACCCATTCATCAGCAACTAATTTCCTTTTGTAATTAATTAACCTACTCACAAGCAACAATTTGTTTCAAAATGGATTTGATTTGGTTCTATTGATAAGCATTGCTCGACGACGTCCTTAATAAGACATATAACATACAACATATGGCAAACCTAAATTGATGTTACGCCGATGTAGGTACATTATAATGAGTGCGATGAAACCTCAAAAAAAAAGGATTTACATGCGCATGACTTGTAACATTCAAATGTATTTGAGTTTACAAAGAAAATAATTTGCCTTATTACAAGAGCTTGCAATAAATGCAATCAAAGTTTTTATAAGTTTTTGTTAATAATGAGGATTCCCTTTAAAATTGTCCACTTCTGAACTTATTCTAAGCTACTCACAGAATAAATTATTAGGTCGTTATAGAACTTAGAGAGGGAAATTAGATGTATTATTTTACGAAAGATGAGTCAACATGACACGGAACGGGCTACACCGTGTAGCAGTTTACGTTGGAAGAAAGTGTTAATTCACAAAGTGTAAGTGGATAGCAGCGAATTTAAGAACAAGATAAAACGTAACTGTAATTTCAATAGGTAAAGTGGGAGATATACAGAATCAGTCATTTCCAATACTTTAAAATACAATTATTTGTTATTTCTCGATCAGTGCGCTTTCTGCACACAATCTTTGGGTGCTTGTGAAAACGTTCATTATCCACCGGTAAGCGACCACATTTGATTTTTCATTAAGGATTTTTATTTGTTGCTAATAGGCGCCGCAAAATAAAATTATATTAAACAAATACATTTATTATGGTACTATAAGCAAATAGCAAATGCTCTTTAAAATAAGAAATTAAATATTTATGTCAGCATGTTAGATAAAACGAAATAAAGGTAATCTTAGAACGCAATCAAGGGGTAAATCACGATGCTATTTATAATATTACGGTTTAATGAATAAATTTACCTTAATTACAAATAACATGTTAGTGGAATACAGAAGGCTTTTCTTTTGGATTCACAATAATAATAATGTTATTGGTCTTTTCGCTACAAATCCAATAAATAAAACATGTCAGAATAGTAATAGTAATACTTATTCTTACTAATTTTACAACAAATAAGATTTGACAAATCAGTCTTATATTTGCTTTTGCAATTAATTAAATATAATATGCAGACGGCTTTTTTTTTGACTCTACGATAATAATAATAATTTTATTGGTCTTTTCGCTACAAATCCAATAAATAAGTCATGTTAGGATAGTAATAGTAACAGTAATACTTATTGTTATTAATTTTTCAACACAACATTTGACGAATAAATCTTATCCTTGTTTTGTCCCAAAATGTAATTTTGACAGCACAGATCCAAGAATTGATACCAAAAGCTTCATGATGACATTAGCTTGAATTTTAGTGAGTTTTACTTTTCGATTTACCAACTCAATTCTAAATTTTAGCCATTGTCTTCACTTGTAGAGAATAAATTAAAATGTAAGATAACGAACCACACAGTATAAAAAAAGTTCGGGACACAGCAAGTGCGTTATGGTAGTGAATTTTTATTAAATGCTTCAAACTTGAATAACTCAATTTTCTATAAACTTAGAAAGTTTAATTTTGGTATGTAGTAAGGTATTTCCTAAGGCAAGATATCCACCAAATTTTATTTAAATAACTTTGTAATATTCAGAGAACAAAATTTTTTTCGAAATAAAACTCAAAGTTTGAATATCAATTTTATATAAACTTAAAAAGTTGAATTTTGGTACATAGTAAGGTCTCTCCCAAGGCAACATATGTAGTAAATTTAATTAAAACAGCTTTGGAATTTTCAGAGTAAAATTTTTTTTTCGAGAGGAAACTCAACATTTTCCCAGAAAACCCTGTCCGATTTTCCTGGCTAACGAACTCATCCAAGCCATTAATAAAATAAAGGCACTTGCCGAGTTTCATCGAAATCGGTTAATTATTTTTTGAGTTATCGGATATATATATATATATATATATATATATATATATATATATATATATATATATATATATATATATAAATATATAAACATATAAAAATTGAAACTGACCCCGGATATGGGTTCTAGGGGTCCTAGTTCGCGCTCATTTGAAAAAGTTTTTGCAAAGTCTCACCATCGATACCTTTCTATTAGTGATTTTTTTTTAATAAAAATTCACTAAAAATCATAGACAACACATTTAAGTCTACAAAAATGTAAAAACAAAATTTATGATGTGAAGAATTTAAAATAATAAAAGGAGCTGGCAGCCATAAAACTGCCAGAAAAAGATTTTGTCGAAAAAAACCTGAAATGCATCATGTTTGCTTGTGAGGACGACAACTTTTGACGCAAAATGTATAGCACAAACTTTACCGTCCTAAGCGGGGGTGTCATACCTCAATTTTTTTCGAGTGAGAGTATGGGTCACGTGATAGCTCGTTGTAAAAAGCTTCTGATTCCCTATACATTGCTTTTTGTCTTTGAAATTCGGTCTATTTGTTTAGAAGATATGTAGTTTTGAAATATCACTAATGAATCTCCAGAGAAATTAAAAACCTCAATGATTTCACTTAAAAACTTGTTGAAAATAATTAGAGCCAATAATAATATTAAACCAACAAACCAACATACCAAGGAATTAAACTTTTATCCAATAAATGTCCAAATTTAGCACCACCAACAATCCATACAATTGTATAAATTTTGTTCAAATTTTTACCTAACATTTGCAAGCAATTCGGTAGTATTTCTCCTCTCCTGTGCCCTATATATATATATATATATATATATATATATATATATATATATATATATATATATATATATATATATATATATATATACAGGGTGTCCGGTAATTACACCGACAACGCTTAACTGTAGATTCGTGTGATCAAATGATGACGATTTATCGAAAAAAAGTTACGTGAAAAGTTTTTAGTTTTTGAGTTATAGATCTCCAAAGTTTAAGAAAAACAGTTTTTTGTTTGTTACTCGGTAAAGAATTGAGCTGTGTCAACTAATTTTGGCAACTGACTTTAACTTATTTAGACACATTATTCGTGAAAAATCTAACAAATTTCGCAAACCGGAAGTAGGTTTTTGTAATAGCCAGAACTTTTACGGATGTTAATTTTTTCTAACCTAACTTACTTCGTTTTGAAGCTGCATTCATTATCAAAAATTTTTGTCTCTTAACAAATTTGTCTAAAGTTAACCGTTTTCATCTTAATAGGTGTTCAAAATATACGCCAATTTGCCTAATACAAGCATTTGCTCGGCGTAGAAGTAAATTTCTTACATTACTAAAAACACCAGGAATTTGACGTATCTCGTCAGCAGCTGCGACTATTCTTTCCCATAATTCCTCCTGGGTTTCAACAGACGTACGGTATACTTTTTCTTCCAAGGTACCCCATAAGAAAAAGTCTAATGGTGTGATGTCAGGAGATCTACGTGACCACTTTATAGGTGCATTTTCTCCCCTGCCAATTCATCTTCTAGCGTAGTTTTCGTTGAGATAGTTCATTACAGGAAGCGTGAAATGGGGTGGAGCCCCGTCGTGCATAAGAATCAAGACTCGTCGAATTTGCAAACAAGGTCTTCAAGCAATCGTTTCTTTATAAAGTCCAAGTAAACAGGTCCAGTTAATGCAGAAGGTATACCCACTGTGCCGAATAAATTGTTACCAACAATACCTATCCAAACGTTTAATTTAAATTGCCGTTGAAACGAAGATGAACGAATAGCTTTTGGATTTTCATCACTCCAAATGGGTAAATTATGAAAATTAAATACACCATTTTTTGCGAAACATGATTCATCTGTAAAAATTTTTAACCCAAAAAGTTCGCATCCGCTATAAAGCCATTCACCAACCACTGACAGAAAACCAGCCTCGCGCTGGCATAAGCACCCTGAAGCTCCTGCACCGTCATCAAATGGAACGGACGTAGCAATTGCTCTTTTAGTATATCGTTAACTGATATTTTTGGTACACAGAATTGTATGGACATTCTGCGTACACTTTCTTCGTGACTGTTTTCGACAGTATTTAGGATTTCTTCCTAAACAATGGACAACTGACAAGGACGGCCAGCATTACGAGGCATCTTCTTCAAATTACGATGTTCTCTTAGTCTTCTATCTACAGATGCGAATGTTGTATGAGGAAGAGTCCATCGGTTTGCGTACTTTTCAGCGTACAGCCGAGCAGCAGCCCGACAATTCATATCAGCTTTGCCCAATATGAGATGCAAGTCCGTAAGTTCAGAAAATGTGTATTCCATGTTTTCAACAAAGTCAAGAAAATGTAGTAATAACAAAAGAAATGAAGTTAATAAAAATTCAAACGGTGATTGAAGACAGTGAACTGACGATAGCTGACAGATTATAAAATACGGCTTGCACAATTTTTCTCAAAGTCCACTATCAGAACGTGTCATAATTCTGTCGCACTCTGCCGCCATGCTTTTGTTTTATTGGTTTCGAAAATATCAATTTTCTCGGAAACGGTTAACTTTAGACAAATTTGTTAAGAGACAAAAATTTTAGACAATGAATGCACCTTCGAAATGAAGTAAGTTAGGTTGGAAAAAATTAACATGCATAAAAGTTCTAGCTATTACACGTATACCCCTGAAGCAAAAAAACTAATTTCGGTTTGCAAAATTTGTTATATTTTTCACGAATAATGTGTCTAAATGTGTGGTGGTTATGTATCCGTACCCTTGAATGTTTAGGTATATTATAGTTTTTGTATCAAATTATCAACGAGTGATCGGTTAACCGGTTTTCGTTCTCAGCACCAGTTTTGACTGTCATTAGTATTGTACACGCAGGAGCTCTAATAATAACGAAACCGGTTAGTGTTTCTAGTGATGGTCAGAATACACTCTATCTTACATATTTGTACATTGATTCCTGTATCAGGAAAGGAAGATAACAGGGCCGATTATTTTAAAATCGTTGGTTAGTTCTGCCTAGTATATTTGTTTAATATTTTCTGTTATTAGTGCTATTATAAGAACAATGTTCCTAGTTACACCTTATAACTTTATATATATATATATATATATATATATATATATATATATATATATATATATATATATATATATATATATATATATATATATATATATATATATATATATATATATATGTATGTATGTATGTATGTATGTATAACCACGATAAAGTTTGTAAGCCTCAAACTAATGATATTGGTTTTCGGTTATAAAATCATTGTAACTGTAAAATCTGTTGATTAAAAAACCAACTTAATCCTGACACCTACCCAAATAGGCCTTTCAAGTTATTTCTATAGTTTTAAAAATCTATCATGCCTATTAAATTAGCAAATAGCCATGTCAAATATGCTTGGTAACGGACTTAACGATCCTAAACGCAACCATTTTGTTCATATTTTTAGATTCTCATTTTAAAATGGCGACTAATGATAATAATAAAAGTTATTGTCAATATTAGTGCATAAAGAAAAATCACAAGCGAACCCAAATGAGATTCAGCATTCAGCAGCGGCGATTGGTAATAGTGTTTCCGGTATTTCTAAACTTTTAATTTTGAATATAGTTAATTTAGTTTGCGTAAATTAAAACTGTCGCAAGGCGAATTTTGCTTGTAAAGAAATAAAACAGTAATGGTGTTTCATTTGAATTTAAAAAATCATTGGACGCTAAAAGTGCGTTATCGTAGTGAGTTTTCATAAAAATATTTTTAACAGCAAATATCTCTTTTTTTTAATGAAACCAGGCATCACTTTTGATTACCAGTATGACCTATATAGCAGAAACATGGTACCATGTTTCATTAAAATAAGTTTATTACTCTAAAAAGTACAAAAGTTTCCCTAAAATAAACTTAAAATGTTCCCGAAAAAATTCGTCCCCTTTTCCAAGCCAACGAACATTTTCAAGCTATTTACCCACCTGCCAAGATATACTTATTCACAACCAGTTGTGCCATTTTAAAAAAGCCTGGACGCAGCAAGTGCGTTATGGTAGTGAATTTTCATAGAAATGATCTGGCACAAAATATTTTATAACTTTTTTTTCTTGTAACATAGAAATCTAAATTTTGGTGTATAGTTTACTTTTTATATCGTAAACCTACCTACCAAATTTGGTTATCATAGATTTTTTATTTTTTAAGATAATTTTTTTTTTCAAATGAAAACTCAAAATTTTTTCAGAAAACCTCGTCTGATTTTTTTGATTAACGAACTTGTCATATACATACATATACAAAAGGAAGGTACGTGCCAAATTTTATCAAAATCGGCCTATTATTCTTTGAGATAAAAATTTTTTTCGAATGAAAACTCAAAATTTTTCCGGAAAACCTCGTTCGATTTTTCTGACTAACAAACTTGTCAAAGCTATTTACAAAAGAAAGGTACATGCCAAATTTTATTAAAATCGGCTAATTACTTTTTGAGATAAGAATTTTTTTCGAATGAAAACTCAAAAATTTCCCGGAAAACCTCGTCTGATTTTCCTGACTAACGAACTTATCCAAGCTATTTACAAAAGAAAAGTACGTGCCAAATTTTATCAAAATCGGCCCATTATTTTTTGAATTATCGGTGTGATACATATATATATATATATATATATATATATATATATATATATATATATATATATATATATATATATATATATATATATATATATATAAACATATAAAAATTGAAACTGACCCCAGATATGGGTTCTAGGGGTCCTGGATCGCGCTCATTTGAAGAAATTTTTTCAAAATTCAAAAGTCGAGATCTCCTCATTAGTGAATTTTTTCTAAGAAAATTCACTAAAATTGAGTTACGGCAGGTTCAATTCTCTCAAATTCAGTCAATATTCGAGAGCGCTTTGTATACGGCATATCGATTTTTTCGACGAATAATATAAACGAAAACCTTTCTGAATGCGTCATTTTCATGGGACTCCGCTATATACGCTGTATCAGAATTTTAGTAAATTTTCTTTAAAATAATTTACTAATGGCGAGATACGGACTTTTGAACTTTGAAAAAATGTCTTCAAATGAGCGTGAACTGGGACCCCTTGAACCCATACCCCAGGTAAGTTCCAATTTATATATATATATATATATATATATATATATATATATATATATATATATATATATATATATATATATATATATATATATATATATATATATATATATATATATATATATATTTGGGTGTGTGTGTGTGTGAGTGTGTGTAAGTGTGTATATCACACTGATAACTCAAAACATAATGGGCTGATTTTGATTAAATTTGGCAGGTACTAGTGGTCTGGATAAGTTCGTTAGCCAGGAAAATATGACCAGGTTTTCCAGGAAAATATTGTATTTTCTTGCGGAAAAAAATTTTCCTTCCAAAAATAACAAAGCTATGGCAACCGAAATGTAAACTATATCCAAAAATTTTGATCTCTAAGTTAAAAGAAAAAATTATGGGCATTTAATGAAGAAAAATATCAGTGCCACTAAAAGTCAGAGAAAACGCATTACCAAAATACTGTATGTGTTAAAAAATCTATTAAATATTACAGATTACGTTTATTTTTTATTCACGCAAAAAATTAAAGTAAGAGAAATTTTACTTTGAAAATGTTATGAATTTTTTTCTGTAAACATCAAAGTGGAGATTTGAAACGTCAAAAATTATTAAAGATTAGATAGAGCTTCTATAACTAATGGGGTTTCTGAATGATACATATTGCAAGAAATGTATATTACAAGGTAAGTACTACATTTATATTTCAAATGTTCTTATTTTATTACAATATTTACAAAAAATGCATCTGAAATAGACCTTATATATTGCAAATAAATAACCGAAGACCATTACCGGTTATTTCCGTTTTAATGTAGTTTAATTTGCACATTACACTGCCCGGGGGTTTAGATAACTGACTCGTCAGCATCGAACGTTGGGGGACGTGGGTTCAAATCTCAGTGGTGGCTGAATTTCTTTTTGTCTATGATTCACTATTAACGTCATCTGATCAGAATATGTAGTCCCAATAATTCCAGCGGCTGTTAGTTGAAAAAAAAACACTAATGAGGGGATAAGGACTTTTAAGACTTTACGTTAAATTTTAATAGCACATATTGCTGTCCTTAATTGGTAAAAGCGTTCCATAGTTAATACAGACGTAGATGTTTTTTCTGTGGCTTCAGATATGTTTGTTGTCTTCTCTGCAACCTCTCTCATTTTTACAGCATCATCGCCAGGCAAAAGAGTTTTCTCTGTAGAAAAAGTGTTTAGTTTTGTATTTTGAACATATTTTGAATATTTTAAAATTTATTTAATTTATTTTGTTTAGCAAAATTCTTGTAAAATATGTTCTTTTGATAGCGAATTTTCTTATAAATAAATTTAATGAATGTTTTTTGAAGAAACATTTGTTACAAATTTTGGTATGAAAAATTATTCAACGAAATTTTGATGGAACATTTTTTGAGGATATTGGTAGAAAAGAATGTTTTAATAGATTATTGTGCAAACGAGTTATTTTATTTTTTATTTTAGTTACGAATTAGGCATATAATTTGAATTTTATGAATTCTTTTAGTACATTTTTGTTTAGAAAATATTTAGTCCCTTTTCGCAGAAATTTGTTTGTGTTGCCGTAGAAATAATTTTTTTGTAAGATTTTTGTTAAATTTGGTAATTAATAACAAATTTCTAATGACTTATTGTGAAAAAATTGTTTTTGGATTTTGGTTAAAAAATTGGTTGCAAATTTTCATGCAATTTTTTTTTGAAGCTTCGTCGAAAAACTTTTTGTGAATAATTATATCTTGGCAGGTGGGTAATGTTGAATAAAACTGAAACTAACCTTGGGTATGGCTTGTAGGGGACCTAGTTCTCTGTCATTGAAAGCAATCTTTTCAAAATTTCAAAAGTTGTGGTTTCCTCGGTAGCGAATCTTTTCTAGAAAAATTCGCTAAAACTTATAGACTAAGAAACCATAACTCTATAACTAAAACCACTACCATGCGCCATTAAACCTAATTTTTGTCTATAACCATGCTTCAGAGAAAAGGTCTATTTGAAATGAATTTGCTGCAAATATTTTAGTAAAATTAAGGCCAATGATCGTTGGCTACGATCTTTGCCTAAAAGTTACCGATTTTGACGTTTCAAATCGCGACGTTTTGAGAAGAAAGATTATACAATTTTCAAAATATTTTTTATTATATTTCTTGTCCTTTTTGCGCCAAAAAACCTAATTTTTGTCTGTAATGTACAATAGATTGTGTTATCCACACAAAATATTCTGGTTTTGTGAGGCTCTCTGGTTATCAGTGGCACCCAAATTTTTGTAAATGCCTACACACTCACATACACAAATATATATATATATATATATATATATATATATATATATATATATATATATATATATATATATATATATATATATATATATATATATATATATATATATATATATATATATATATATATATATATATATATATATATAGAAGAAACTGACCTCGGATATGTGTTCTAGGGGGCCTAGTTCACGCTCATTTAAACACATTTTTTCAAAATTTAAAAGTTGCGATTTCCTCATTAGTTAATTTTTTCCACGAAAATTCACTGAAAATATATATTCGGACGACATCTTCGTCTCATTACTGGTCTAGAATTACACTTTTATTGTGGAATTTCCTCACTACTAAGAAAAACATTGCGTGATGAAAACAATTTCGAGATTTAAAATCAACATGTCAAGCTGAATACCTGTGTCCTTGACGTGACTCAAATTTATTTCAAGAAAAAATGCAAACATTATTAGGTGTCTGACCTATAAACATAAAAGTCGCAAGATGTTTTGCGCCGGCATAAATCTAGAGTAATGTACCAAAGTTATATAACAACAATAAAAGTGGTTATATAACAATCTACTTTGCACTTGGGCTTTACTTTCTCCTCTAGATGTGTCATCATTAAACGCTCGAATGTAGTCTTCACAGTCGTTTGGTGTTCGTTTGCACTTAATTAATTTGAACTGCATGTGTGCTAGAAACAGACAGAAGTAAATAATAATTGCTATTCCGTTTTTATCACCGTTCTTCTTACCTAAAAACGATACTAGTTTGTTTTTGACAATTATGTTAAGGAGACATCAAATCTATAATTAATATGGATATCCCATTGCGTTATATAATATTAAATATTTAGTAATTCAGAAAAATCGTGTATCAATAAAAAAGTCTGGACGCAGCAAGTGCGTTATGGTAGTGAATTTTCTTTTAAATGTTTTTAATATCAAATGTCTTTCTTTGATGAAAGCAGGCATCAAACTTGGTTGCCTATATAGTAGAAACAGTGTACCATATTTCATCGAAATAACTTTATTGTTTGAAAATATATAAACATTTTTCAAAAGTCTGGATGTGTGTTATGGAAGTGAAATTTCATTAAAATGTTTTTAATAGCAAATGCGAGCAGGAATCAATCTGATTACCGGTATAGCCTATGTAGTAGAAACAATGTACTATATTTTATCAAAATTACGTATGTTTTGAAAATGTACAAAAATTTTCCGAAAATAAACTTAAATGTTGGTTTCCTAACCAACAAAGCTTACGTTAGTAGCAAATTGAGTTATTGAGATTTGAAGGATTTAATTAAAATTCGCTACCAAAGCGCACTTACTCCGTCTAGATTTTTTTTACAAACGTATTATATTTCGATAAAAAATATAAAAATGCATTATCGAATTTGTTCTACAAAAATTAGCTAAAAATTATAGACCGTTAAACCATAAACTTCACTAAACTCACAGCAAAAGCATCAACTTAACTAATCCGACAGCCAAAGCATTAGGGAAAGGGTCTATTTGAAATGAATTTTCTGTAAATATTTTAGTAAATTAAGGGCAGTGGCGGTTGAATCTGAAACTTAAGGGTTCGCAGAACACTCTTCTTGCAACATTTTTTTACAGTCCGTATTTGTTTCACGTTCCTTGCCTAAACATTGCCAATTTTGACGTTACAAATGGCGAGTTTGACGTTTTGAGGAAAACTCCTAAATTTGTTTATTTAACTGCCCATAACTTCTTTGTCTTTAAAGCTAGAGACCCAAATTTTGGTACACTCTTTATAATACAGACACGCGTACCAAATTTGGTTGCCCTTACTGTGTTACTTCCACAGAAATATTTTTTTTACGAAGAAAACACAAAATTTTCCGGGAAAACCTGGTCAGATTTTCCTGGATAACGAACTTATCCAAGCCACTTGCACAAGGAAGGTACTCACCAAATTTGATCAATATCGGTCTATTATTTTTTGAGTTATCGGTCGGATATATATATATATATATATATATATATATATATATATATATATATATATATATATATATATATATATATATATATATATATATATACAGATCTCCTCATTAGCGAATTTTTTTTAATTCGCTAAAAACGAGTTGGAGATTTTTTTTTACCTTTAAAATTCTAATAACGCAGGGTGAGACAAGTGCACCCATAAATTTAGTTAGTAGCATTTTACAAGCCCATAAAAAATATATTCATCACGTGTGATTAATAAATCTAGAAAAAGTGGACGCCGTAAGTGCGTTATGGTAGTGAATTTCCATTAAATGTTTTTAATAGCAAATATTTCTTTTTTAATTAAATTTGATTACCAGTATAACCTACACAGGATGTGCCAATTAGCATTAGCATGCCATTAATCATCATATTAAAGTTACTACTAATGAAATATGGTATATTGTTTCAAGATAAAGGTGTACCAGTTACAAATTTTTAAAAAAACCGAGACACGTCGACTTTGTTTTCAAGGGGGACACATGATGCCGTAAGTTTTGGTGTCTTGGAACCTACCCCTTAAATTTTTCATGGCACCCTATGTTAAGTGACATCTCATTTTAAAGCTTTCTCAATTCTGCTCACAACAACATACGACTTTTTAGTGAATTTTCTTTTAAAAAATTCACTATCCAGACATTTGAATTTTGAATTTTTTTTTCAAATGAGCACTATTTAGGACCCCTGGAACCCAAATCCGAGGTCGGTTTCAGACTTTATATGTATATATATATATATATATATATATATATATATATATATATATATATATATATATATATATATATATATATATATATATACTATTTAGAACCCCTGGAACCCAAATCCGAGGTCGGTTTCAGACTTTATATGTATATATATATATATATATATATATATATATATATATATATATATATATATATATATATATATATATATATGTGTGTGTGTCACGCCTATAACTAAAAAAATAATGTACCGATTCTGATGAAACTTGGTAAGTACCTTACTTTTGCAAGTGGCTTGAATAAGTTCGTTTGCCAGGAAAATCCTCCGAGGTTTTCCCGGAAATTTTGGATTTTCTTTCGAAAAAAAATTATATCTCCGGAATTGACAAAGTAAGGACAACCAAATTTGGTACGCGGGTTTACATCATCATAGGTAGGTTAAAATTTAGCTGTATAGGTTAAAGGACAAAAAAGTTACAGGCATTTAAAGAAAAATAAATTTGGGTTTTCCTCAAAACGTCAAAGTCGCGATTTAAAACCTCAAAATTGGTAATACAGGCAATGAACCTGAAACTAATATGAGCTATAGAAGGAAAATGTCTCAAGAAGAATGTTTTACAAAGCCTGAAGTCCTAGTTTCAATTATCATTCTCTTTCATTTTACTAAAAGATTCCCAAAAAATCATTTCAAATAGACCCTTTCTCTGATGCTTCGGCAGTAGTGTTGGCTATAGAGTTTATCGGTATATCATTTTTCTCGAATTTTCGTAAAAATCTTTAAAACTCAATATATCCGTTATTATGCAAGATGCGAAAAAAAATTGTATACATTAATTATAGGGTGTATTGAGCTACAACTTAAAAAAATATTTCTACAATTACAGGCTGGCCCATAAGTCGTTGGTGATTCAAATTTTCTTCTTTATTTTTCGAACACGCCTTATGTTATTGCATTTTTGCATTTTCCATCTAAATATAATACATCTTTGTAAGTAAAGAAATTCTGGACGCAGCAAGTGCGTTATGGTAGCGAATTTTCATTAAACGCTTCAAATATGAATAGCTCAATTTGCTATTAACCTATAAGGTTGACCAAGAAACGAGTTTTTTCGGGAACACTCTAAGTTTATTTGCGGAATTTTTTTATACATTTTCAAACAATAAAGTTATTTTGATGAAACATGGCACATTGTTTCTACTATATAGGTTATACTGGTAACCAAATCTGAGGCCTGCTTTCTTTAAAAAAACATATTTACTATTAAAAACTTTTTTTTTAATCGAACACGCCTTATGTTATTGCATTTTTGCATTTTCTAGCGAAATAGAATACATCTTTGTAAGAAAAGAAATTCGGGATGCAGCAAGTGCGTTATGGTAGCGAATTTTCATTAAATGCTTCAAATTGAATGGATAAATTTGTTATTAACCTATAAGGTTGACCAAGAGAGCAGTTTTTTCGGGAAACTTCAAGTTTACTTGCGGAAATTTTTGTACATTTTCAAACAATAAAGTTATTTTGATGAAACATGGCACATTGTTTCTACTATATAGGTATATACTGGTAACCAAATTTGACGCCTGCTTTCTTAAAAAACATATTTGCTATTAAAAACATTTTCATGAAAATTCACTAACATAACGCACTTGCTGCACCCAGACTTTTTTTGGTTTGGATATGGCAACAAATATTCAATTAAAGAATAAAACCAAATATCAATAAATGAAAGAGTGTTATTTAATTAAATGTTCAAATCATTTTCCTCCACTTCCATACAATAATAAAATCTTTGCCCCACTTTCGAATGAAGATTTCAAAGCATTTCGGGCGTTACCAGACGACATTCTTCAACAATTTGCTGACGAGGCTCATCAAGTGAGTTTGGTAGTGTTGCATAAATTTTCTACTTCAAGTATCCCCATAGAAGAAAGTCTAAGGGTGTTAAATCTGGCAATCTGAGAGGCCACTCATTTGAGCCTCTGCGTACTTTGCAGCGATTAGAAAAGGTCTGATTAAGAAAATGACGCACAGTTGCGGCATAATGTGGTGGAGCACCATCCTGCTGAAACCAAACATCATCTTCTGCCAAAGCAGTCACATTTTCCAATACTACCACAATCATCGGGTATATATGCATTTCCAGTAGATCCAGATACATGTTTCCGTCCAGATTTACCGGTAGGAAGAGACGCATTGTGAGGTGGTGTCCCAGTATGCTTACTCAAACATTTAATTTCCCCAGATGCTGCGTATGAGTTTCGCGCAAAATGCTCGGATTTTCATCACTTCAGTAGCGAAAATTATGGCGGTTGACTTGCCCATCCAGTTGGAACGTGCATTCATCGGAAAAACAGATTGACTAAAAAAAATTGGATTCCTTCTGGCACAATAACTCATTCCTTCACAGAACTGCATGCGGCGATCAGAACTGTCTTCATTAGGTTCCTGTACCAAATTAATTGTCTATGGGTAATACTTATTACTTTTTAAGACTCAGCGTAAACCGACTACAGAAATTCCTGAAGTACTTGCAAGTTTCCTGAGACCCAAATTTGATTCCGTTGCGATGTGACACAGGACAGCTACATGATTACCCTCACTAGGTACGACTTGCTCACGTTGATGTTTTCTGTTTGCAACCGAGTCAGTTTTCCAAAATGTATGCATTATATCCAGGACGTACCAATGCGAAATGTTTTTCTAAGGCTGACGATCCTTAAAAATCTGTGCTGCCTGTCGCGCACAATTGTCATTCTTTTGTAGAACAAACTAATTAGTTTCAATTTTTCAGCAATTGTTAACCATTTTGACGAATTGGAATTGAGTAGACTTTGTGATGATTTTACGAGATATTTACTTGTCTCGTTCAAAGTTGAATTGATAAATTTTATTAAGAAATAAACGAAAAATCATAAAATAAAATATTTTTATCTAGTAATCATTAAAAAAAGTCGTCAGATAACGACCGAAAGGCTTCGAAATGTACGTTGGGAAGTGGAGCAAAGATTTTATAATTTTATAGAAGTGGAGGACAACAATTTGAACATTTAATTAAATAACATTCTTTCATTCATTGATATTTTGTCTTATTTAATTGATGATTTTATTTCCATACCCCAGGGGCGGCTCCTCAATAAGTGCGCCGGTGCGCGCGCACTGCCGCCTGCCGTGGAAAAAATAATATTTTTGCTAGGCTATATTCTAATAAATTTTTATTTACTTTTTACCTCCTGAATTCAACAAAAAAATTAGTATATCGAAGATCGCAGAGAGCCGGCAGCCATTAATACAGAATACAGGATCAGAATAAGTATAGTTTTAATCGTTGCAGACGTTATATACATCCATGTCCATATAAAGCAGTCGGGCGGCGGTGTGTATTTTTCGGTGCTCTCAGGAAATGCGATACTTAAATGCGAAATGATCGCATATAATCGTCGAAAACGATCGATTAAGCAATCTGCTGTGCGCTATAAAATTACACACTTCCAGTTTGTAGTGGACTTTTGGCAGAGCGTGTGTACCTACTACCTATCAATTTTCGTCTTCGCGTCGGATTGATTTTTAATTAGATCATTTCGTTGTTGTTTACATGTTCTAACAAGACAATTATTATTATTATGATGGCCACTACTTCAAGCTCCTTAATAAGTGGACAAAATCATTGTGATACTGTGATGAATTCAGTGGATAATATTTTAAATTTAAAGGTTAACTTTTTAAGCGAATTTTTAACTACTATAACTTATGACTAACTAGAGGAAAATTTGGTAAGTAGTTAATAATTATTAAGTTTAGTAAGTAGGTTTTTTTATAATACATTTTTGGGGAAAAAATAGGCGAGCCCTTCATTTTCAGTGAATTTTTATTTTAAAAAGATTCACTAATAAAGAGGTATCGATGGAGAGACCTTGCAAAAAATTTTTCAAATCAGCGCGAACTAGGACCCCTAGAACCCATATCCAGGGTCAGTTTCAATTTTTATATGTTTATATATATATATATATATATATATATATATATATATATATATATATATATATATATATATATATATATATATACATATATATATATATATATATATATATATATATATATATATATACATATATATATATATATATATATATATATATATATATATATATATATATATCCAAGCAATAACTTAAAAAATAAGCAACTGATTTCGATGGAACTCGGCAAGTGCCTTTCTTTTATTAATGACTTGAATGAGTTCGTTAGTCAGGAAAATCGGATAACGTTTTCCGGAAAAATTTTGAATCTTGTTTCAAAAAAATATTTTTCTCTGAAAACTACAAAGGTATTTTAATGAAATTTGGTGGATATGTTGCCTTGTAAAATACCTTACTGCACACTAAAATTCAACTTGCTACATTTTTAGAAAATTGAGTTATTGAAATTTTGAGTTTTCTTTTTTAAAAAAAATTACAAAGTTATATTGATGAAATTTATTGGATATGTTTCTCCGGGTAAGACCCTACTATACACCAAAATTCAACTTTATAAGTTCGTATTAACTTGGGTTATTCAAATTTGAAGCATTTAATAAAAATTCACTACCATAACGCACTTGCTGTGTCCTGAACTTTTTTTCTTGCGCACCCCCAATGCATTAAGGCATGAGCCGCTACTGCTATACCCAAACCAAAATTTAAAAAGTCGTATGTTGTCGTGAGCAGAATTGATAAAGCTTTAAAATGAGGTGTCACTCAACATAGGGTACCATTTAAAATTTTAGGGTATATCGTGCCCCTGTCTAAGGAGTAGGTTCCAAGACACAAAAACTTAATCGTCATCATGTGGCTTGAAAACAAAGTCGGCGTGTCTCGGGTGTTTTTTAAGTTTTAATTGTCACACCTGTATAGTAGAAAAAACTCGGGACGCAGCAAGTGCGTTATGGTAGTGAATTTTTATTAAATGCTTCAAATTTAAATAACTCAATTTTCTATAAACTTGGAGAGTTTAATTTCAATACGTAGTAAGGTTTTTCCTAAGGCAAGATATCCACAAAATTTCATTAAAATAACTTTGTAATTTTCGGAGAAAAAAATTTTTTTCGAAAGAAAATTTAAAATTTGAGTAACTCAATTTTCTCTAAACTTAGAAAGTTGAATTTTGGTACGTAGTAAGGTTGAGGCAACATATATAGTAAATTTCATTGAAACAGCTTTGTTACTTTCGGAGAAAAAAAATTTTTTCGAAAGAAAACTCAAAATTTTTCCGGAAAACCCCATCTGATTTTTCTGGATAACGAACTCATCCAAGCCATTAATAAAAGACAGGCACTTTCCAAGTTTCATCGAAATCGGTTAATTATTTTTTGAGTTATCATATATATATATATATATATATATATATATATATATATATATATATATATATATATATATATATATATATATATATATATATATATATATATATAAACATATAAAAATTAAACCTATTTACAAATGAACTTTAATAAGATATTATGCTGTGACAATACCTCTCTCAAGCACCCTAAAATATAATCAAAATCTGCACAGTTATATATGTTTTATTTCTTTTTCCCTTGTCTTAATACACTACATATTTTATGACAATCGATTTAATTTACTTATTTGATTTCATAAATAGTCGGTTAATAGTGACTTGGAATGAAGTAGACACCACATCTTCAAACATATTAAGAGAATATGAGTAAATCAACAGCAACTGGGAATGAATTCGGTCAGTCGCCCAGCCACGTGGTTAAAAAACACTGTTTGTATGATGGTTACAACTCTAGATCTAAATAAAAGGACTGTAACAGCGGCAGAAGCAGAAGTCAATGGAAGGTTGATGAATGAACCAACAGCAACCACATACTTATGATTTAAACATGTTTCAAATTTGAATAGCTCAATTTTCTGTAACCCTAGAAAGCTGAATTTTGGCACATAGTTAGGTATTTCCCAAAGCAATATGTAGACCAAATTTTATCGAAATTTTCGGAAAAAAAAATTTTTTTTGAAAGAAAACTCAAAATTTTCCCGGAAAACCCCGTCCGATTTTCCTGGCCAACGAACTCATCCAAGCCATTAATAAAAGAAAGGCACTTGCCGAGTTTCATCTAAATCGGTTAATTATTTTTTGAGTTATCAGAGGGATACATATATATATATATATATATATATATATATATATATATATATATATATATATATATATATATATATATATATATATATATATATATATATATATATATATATATATATATATATATATATATATATATATATATATATATATATATATATATAAGCATATAAAAATTCAAACTGACCCGGATATGGGTTCTAGGGGTCCTAATTCGCGCTCATTTGAAAGAATTTTTGCAAAGTCTCACCATCGATACCTCTCTATTAGTGAATTTTTTTAATAAAAATTCACTAAAAGAGTCTTCATTAAAGTGCTGAGAACATAAATAAGAATATTTCGGCAGCGTATCCGTTTTTATACTTAAGGCTGCGCACCATTTTTCTCTCATTTCTTTAATAGATGGAAACCTAAAAATAGTGCCAAACTGACGTGCCGCCGCTGAAAATAGCAAATAGCAAGGTACTTACGTATGCAGAGACACCGTTGCCACATCCCCAGGTAATCTTCTACAAACAATACACCTTTTCACCATTTTGCCAAAACAAAACTCAAAATCTTTATTGCCAATCAAGGTAACACATAAAAATAAACTCTCAGTATACTTGCATACTATTCACAGACAAATACATGCCACAACTGAGGATTAATAAAAATCTAGATACTTCACATGCAGCAGGAAAACGATTTAAAATAATGGGCTGAGTTTTCTGGTTATATTTACATAAAGAAGGGAGAAACCAAGGAAAATATATGTTAGTACATCTTTACATTCATAAATAAGCCCTAATGAAAGTGTAATGTCTTAAGTGACAGAAAAGTAATAAATTTGTCATCCT
Organism: Tillus elongatus; assembly: GCA_964006375.1. Classification (NCBI taxonomy): domain Eukaryota; kingdom Metazoa; phylum Arthropoda; class Insecta; order Coleoptera; family Cleridae; genus Tillus; species Tillus elongatus. The sequence goes on along the minus strand of OZ023263.1, from coordinate 153,289,410 downwards.
CAATGACTTCCTTGTCATCATATTCGGCGATTTAAGGATGAATTATTACATAGCGGCAACGCGTTAGCCACCACCCAATCAGAGCAGAGGACCGATGTAAACATAGAGTCCCTTGAATGTTGGCTTCAAACAATTCGGCTGTGTGCCCAGTCTATTCGTATATAGATAGTCAATGGTTACAACTCTAGCTCTAAATAAAAGGACTGTAACAGCGGCAGAAGCAGAAGTCAATGGAAGGTTAGTGTATTCGGGAAACTATTCACTATTAATAACAACAATTGACTAAAAACGCTGCGAGTTGTAAGGCAAAAATAATTATACTACAAAGGTTATAAATGATAATACATTACAATAGGGTTATATATAATCGTAAATGCTTCCAATGATTAACAATCAGTGAATTCAGTATTATTGACATTTCTCGGAAACTTACAAATGAATCTCATGAGTCAATAAGAAAAGCATTGACTAACCAACAGCAACCAGATACTTATGATTTAAACATGTTTCAAATTTCAATAGCTCAATTTTCTGTAACCCTAGAAAGCTGAATTTTGGCACATAGTTAGGTATTTCTCAAAGCAATATGTAGACCAAATTTTATCGAAATTTTCGGAAAAAAAAATTTTTTTTGAAAGAAAACTCAAAATTTTCCCGGAAAACCCCGTCCGATTTTCCTGGCCAACGAACTCATCCAAGCCATTAATAAAAGAAAGGCACTTGCCGAGTTTCATCTAAATCGGTTAATTATTTTTTGAGTTATCAGACGGATACATATATATATATATATATATATATATATATATATATATATATATATATATATATATATATATATATATATATATATATATATATATATATATATATATATATATATATATATATATAAGCATATAAAAATTCAAACTGACCCCGGATATGGGTTCTAGGGGTCCTAATTCGCGCTCATTTGAAAGAATTTTTGCAAAGTCTCACCATCGATACCTCTCTATTAGTGGATTTTTTTAATAAAAATTCACTAACAATGTACTATATTTCATCAGAATAATTTTAACATAAGGGTTTGATAAGTGTCGGTGCTATTTTTAAACTGATAAAATTTAAAAAGTCTGGAGACAGCAAGTGCGTCATGGTAGTTAATTTCCACAACATTTTCATAAATAATAGCAAACATGTCTTTTTTAAGTAAAGCAAGCGTGAATTTGGTTACCAGTATAACCTATAGGCATAGTAGAAACAATGGAGTGCGTATCGTTCGACCGACAGAGCCTACATGTTTGCAACCCCTGCATACACCAATCCATTTAGGCGGACGTACACTAATTTATTGGTCGACTGTAATGTGCTGAAAGTTTATGCAGTAGGCAATTTGCTTAACACCTTTGCGTGTTGATATAGTATACCTATGATTAAGCAAAAGAACCCTTGTTTTGAATTTATAAGACCATCTTAAGCAAACCTAAATAGCCAAACTAACGGATCTTTTATGATATTTGAAAAAAAAATTAAAGGCACCTAATAAGAGTTATCCATTTGCAATTATAAAATAATATTGACGCAGCAAGTGCCTTTTGGTAGCGAATTTGTTGTGGTAGCGAGTTTTAATTAAAAAATTGGTAATCAAATAGGTAGTAAATAAAAGTATTTAAAAAAAGTTTTTCATTCATTTCGAATCTTAAATCCTTCCCATTCAGCTAGAATCTTCAAAAATCTTGATACATATAAAGTGAAGCCTTCAGAAAATCACACATTTATTCCGATACTTGAGAAAAATTAATAAAAGGCACTTGATAACATTTGTTGATTCGCAATAAGGAAAAAGTGTGGGCGCAGCAAATGCGTAATGGTAACAAATTTGCATAAAACATTCCTGTTATTAAACAGTAAATATTTGTAAGAAAACTTGCATGCAGCAAGTTACTTGTGGTAGCGAGTTTTATTTAAAAAAATAGTAAATAGTAAATAAAAGTATAAAAAAATCTACATACAACAACTGCTTTGTTGCAGAGTTATAAAAATATTTATATGTTAATAAGCGGGAATCTTGAATAATCTTGATGCATATATAGTCACACCTTTACAAAAGCAGACAATTATTTGGACATATTTGAAAAAAAAGTCGCCTTAATAAGGTTTGTCTATAACGACAAAAAATGTGGCCGCAGCAAGTGCGCTATGGCAGCGAATTTTCATAAAACATACTTAAACTAAAATAGTAAATATATGTCCAAATTGTAATTAAAATTTTAAAAAGTTTTTGAGACCATTTCAGTTCCAACCTTATTTATCTGTCAGTCTAGTATTAATAACCGGACAATTTAATTTGTTATCAATGAATATTATAAAAACTGATTGAGAAATATTATATGTCGGGAGAACGGCCCACTCAGTTTATAAAGAATAATTAAAGTATTACTAGGTATTCCAAAAACAGTGAATGCGCGAAAATGCAATCAGCATAAGAAAATAAGTGTACAATCATGTGGAGAATATTCTGCTACTCATAATAAAAAGTCTGGACGAGACAAAGTATATATATATATATATATATATATATATATATATATATATATATATATATATATATATATATATATATATATATATATATATATATATATATATGTATAACTATTATTTTATGGCAGTGATATATTTTCAAACCCTTTCGCCCTCGATAATAAATTTAAAAAAATATATTTGCAGCAAACAAGCATTAGAAAATAATATAAAAGACAGCTTTTTTCTTGCTTATTTTGTTCATTATTTTAAAAATGGGCATAATAAATTTTGAAAAATAAATTTGTCGCCAATTAAAAAATAATGTAAGACGAGATTTTTATATTTGGCAATAAAAGAAGAAAATAGAAAGTTTATGAGAATCTGGTTTTTCTTTAAATCAAATTGTTTTAATGAAAAAACTCGGGACGCAGCAAGTGCGTTATGGTAGTGAATTTTTATTAAATGCTTCAAATTTAAATAACTCAATTTTCTATAAACTTAGAGAGTTTAATTTCAATACGTAGTAAGGTTTTTCCTAAGGCAAGATATCCACAAAATTTCATTAAAATAACTTTGTAATTTTCGGAGAAAAAAATTTTTTTCGAAAGAAAATTTAAAATTTGAGTAACTCAATTTTCTCTAAACTTAGAAAGTTGAATTTTGGTACGTAGTAAGGTTGAGGCAACATATATAGTAAATTTCATTGAAACAGCTTTGTTACTTTCGGAGAAAAAAATTTTTTTCGAAAGAAAACTCAAAATTTTTCCGGAAAACCCCATCTGATTTTTCTGGATAACGAACTCATCCAAGCCATTAATAAAAGACAGGCACTTTCCAAGTTTCATCGAAATCGGTTAATTATTTTTTGAGTTATCATATATATATATATATATATATATATATATATATATATATATATATATATATATATATATATATATATATATATATATATATATATATATATATATATATATAAACATATAAAAATTAAACCTATTTACAAATGAACTTTAATAAGATATTATGCTGTGACAATACCTCTCTCAAGCACCCTAAAATATAATCAAAATGTGCACAGTTATATATGTTTTATTTCTTTTTCCCTTGTCTTAATACACTACATATTTTATGACAATCGATTTAATTTACTTATTTTATTTCATAAATAGTCGGTTAATAGTGACTTGGAATGAAGTAGACACCACATCTTCAAACATATTAAGAGAATATGAGTAAATCAACAGCAACTGGGAATGAATTCGGTCAGTCGCCCAGCCACGTGGTTAAAAAACACTGTTTGTATGATGGTTACAACTCTAGATCTAAATAAAAGGACTGTAACAGCGGCAGAAGCAGAAGTCAATGGAAGGTTGATGAATGAACCAACAGCAACCACATACTTATGATTTAAACATGTTTCAAATTTGAATAGCTCAATTTTCTGTAACCCTAGAAAGCTGAATTTTGGCACATAGTTAGGTATTTCCCAAAGCAATATGTAGACCAAATTTTATCGAAATCTTCGGAAAAAAAAATTTTTTTTGAAAAAAAAATCTAAATTTTCCCGGAAAACCCCGTCCGATTTTCCTGGCCAACGAACTCATCCAAGCCATTAATAAAAGAAAGGCACGAGTTTCATCTAAATCGGTTAATTATTTTTTGAGTTATCAGAGGGATACATATATATATATATATATATATATATATATATATATATATATATATATATATATATATATATATATATATATATATATATATATATATATATATATATATATATATATATATATATATATATATATATATATATATAAGCATATAAAAATTCAAACTGACCCGGATATGGGTTCTAGGGGTCCTAATTCGCGCTCATTTGAAAGAATTTTTGCAAAGTCTCACCATCGATACCTCTCTATTAGTGAATTTTTTTAATAAAAATTCACTAAAAGAGTCTTCATTAAAGTGCTGAGAACATAAATAAGAATATTTCGGCAGCGTATCCGTTTTTATACTTAAGGCTGCGCACCATTTTTCTCTCATTTCTTTAATAGATGGAAACCTAAAAATAGTGCCAAACTGACGTGCCGCCGCTGAAAATAGCAAATAGCAAGGTACTTACGTATGCAGAGACACCGTTGCCACATCCCCAGGTAATCTTCTACAAACAATACACCTTTTCACCATTTTGCCAAAACAAAACTCAAAATCTTTATTCCCAATCAAGGTAACACATAAAAATAAACTCTCAGTATACTTGCATACTATTCACAGACAAATACAAGCCACAACTGAGGATTAATAAAAATCTAGATACTTCACATGCAGCAGGAAAACGATTTAAAATAATGGGCTGAGTTTTCTGGTTATATTTACATAAAGAAGGGAGAAACCAAGGAAAATATATGTTAGTACATCTTTACATTCATAAATAAGCCCTAATGAAAGTGTAATGTCTTAAGTGACAGAAAAGTAATAAATTTGTCATCCTCAATGACTTCCTTGTCATCATATTCGGCGATTTAAGGATGAATTATTACATAGCGGCAACGCGTTAGCCACCACCAAAGAGGTTGTAAGGGATAGAGGTAACAAAGGTGCAGTTTTGCAATACAAGAAGCCTGTACACTTTTCCTAACTGGGCGGAGTTCGGTGACTTGAGTGGGAGAAACGTCAGGGACGTATTTAGGAATTTTTAATTTGGTTAGAAATAAAACTGAAATTATTCAATCATTGAAATGTAATGCTTATTCATGAATTTCTTAAGCTTTTGTATAAATAGGTAACCTAAAAAGGTTCGGAACGCAGCAAGTGCGTTATGATAGTGAATTTTCATAACAATATTAAATAATATATTTATATAAGCTGTAAGATTTAGCCTTATATTAAAGGTTATGAAAATTAATTTATTTAATTAGGAACAGTAAAACAAGGTAAAGAAGGACAAGCAAAAACATGATCTATGACATATATTTATAGAGTAATTTGGATACAAAACTCAAACAAAGCAATTGATAAACAGGAAATATACTCTAGAAAAATACACTAGAAAGCTGGAAAAAAAAATCCTTTGGTTGATGCATTGAGGGTGATTGTATGCATGCAGGAGAAGAACCCCAGGAGGAAGAGGGTTTCTGCTCCTCACCCAAAAATTCGGGGGGTTCTCCTTCCCCTTGTGCATGCATACAACTACCTTCAAAGCATAAAGCACAAGAAAAATTTCTTGTGAGCAACCCCCAAGAAGGTTGCTGGACCTGGGCGAATATGGGGTAGACAGGGTTTAAAGGAGGTATTGCTGTAAAATGTGAAAAACGCATGTTTTCAAAGTCCCTTAATTTTCTTGGGGGTTGTTTGCCAGAAAATTTGCCTTGTGGCCGAGGAAGGTTTTAAGCATGTTGCTGGAAAAAAATATCTAAAACCCTCATGCAGTCAACTGCATATTTACCGAAATTACATTCTACTTCGTCGCCTATAATGTCTTTTTCAGATAATGTAGAATACAGAGCTAAATTAAATAGGTTCACTTGCATTTTCATTTATTTTTTTATTACATTTATAAGCACAATATGCGTATAATTAAGGGAACCCTTAATTAACATTGCAGCAACACAAACTTGAAAAGTGGAGAAATTATTTACAGTATGTTAACAGTTATAAACTTGATTTCATCATGTTACAGTAGTATTCTGATAATAAAAAATTACATCTAACTGTATGCACACAACAGCTGGTGTGTTACGAGATGTGATGAAACGCCAAACTGACTGTACCACAGCATTAGCATAATATTATTATGCTGCCACATTATCATATCTCTCTAGTTATGGTATCATGTCAAAAACCTACACTAGAGGCTAAATTTCCAATTTCTTCTCTGTTTATGGTGTCTGTTTCTACTGTCCTAAATTTCCAATTTGATATTGTCAATAAATAACACTACCACACAATGACAAATGACAGCTGAGCTTCAGCACAGACGCAGTCTAACAAAGTTGTCGGATAGAGTAAATTATGATCGGAGGGATACCTAAGTTAAAAATCATGAGAAATGGGTAATTCGAAATTTGCAGGTATTAAATACAGTATTTTTTAACTGACTGATAAAATTAAATTTTATAAAATGTTTTCTTTATTATCAGAAGTTGTAAAAATTTCATATGTTTATACATGAAAGGTTTAACTACATGAAATTCCTGAAGATCGGGCAACCCCGGTCAGCAACATCTTGACATCTGGCAATGGTTGTGACTTCCATTTTTTAGATTTTATCTACAATTTATTTAAATAGCATAACAGTACAGGTAGCTGTATTGCTCTGCCTTTGTCCAACATTGTAGATATTGCATTACAGAATTTGAAGTGATGTCGAGGATTATTTTATTATTAATTTCGAATAACTTCATTTTTCTTTGATCAAAAGACTTGAAAATTGGTACACAACCACATCTCTGTATGTTCTTTTAAGTTGTAAATTTTCGTTCCAATCACTTAAACAATTTGAAAGCTATTGTGTTTACAAAAATATATTTAATTTTTTGTTAGGAAAAACTATGTGTTAAGATCTGATGAACGAACTCATCCAAGCCATTAGCAAAATAAGCGTAATTCCAAAATTTTCTCCAAATTAGTCAAATATTTTTTGGGTTATTGGTTGGATAAATTGTTGGATGAATATATTGGATAAAGTTTTATATTCAAAAGGTTAGATAAATAATAATAGTTTTTATTTCAACAACAGAAGAAAATACAACATAAAGTACATTGTACTGTTTACAAATTAATGTTAACATTCCTTGTCTTTTTTAAAGAAATAGAGATTAATTTCATTGATTGCTGTTGCCCTTACTTCGTGAAACTGGTCCATACTTCATACAGACTTGGAGACTATTTCTCTGGTTTCACTGTTGGTTTTCGTTTTTGTAGGTGAAGGACGTAGCCAGCGCGTAAGCTAACTGGAGCAAGTGGCCCTTCTGAATTCTAGATGTTCTTCAACGTCTCTGTTACTGGTTTTGCTGCTTGATAGTATCCTCAGACAGAAAAAATTTGAATTAATACGAAATCATGACAATTACAAATAAAGATCTGTTGCTATTTTATGATGTTATAATCAAAAAAATCTTTAAAAGTGAAAATAAAATAAAACAAATATGACGGATGACGCCTTTAAAATGTCTACGTGATGTATATCAATATTTAACATAAAGATAGAAGAAACCTATAACAGTAATAACTATAATAACAATTACAACAATAAAATAACTAAACAAACACATTAATAAAGCAGACTATACAATGAAAATATCGACACACATCATGTCTTATAACAACTTTTTGGAAAAAATAGTTAGATTTATGTTGTCTGATTTATTTAATTAGGAAGAAGAATATCTCAGAAATCCTAAATATTGTCGTGTATATGCTTTTTTACTTCTAAAGCTTAAAACAAGTCTAGTTTACACTTGTCATGACAAAAATGTTGTGGTTTTATGCCGTTATTTACTGTGGGTCTATGTTGGGTATCAATAATATGTTTTGCAAATGTAGATTTGTCAGCATGGTTATTTCTAAATGCAAAAATATGTTCTTTGTATCGGGTGTTAAAATTTCTAGAAGTCTGATCGATGTAGATTGCGTTACGTGTGCATTTCACAAATTTTGAATACCTATACAAATACAGAAGTAGCTTTTAAATCTTATAACATGACGCTTGATTTATTAGATTATTTCAAATAATTGATTGGAAGTATTATCACAGATGATGGTAAGTGTAGGAAAGGTCTGAAGAGGATCGCGATGGCAAAACAAGCATTCAATAACCAAAGTACTGTTCTCACTAATAAACATTTTAACCTGTACATGAGGAACAAATGCAAGTCGTACGTGTATGGAGTATGGTAATGTATGGGGCGGAAACTTGGGCTGTAGTTAAGCAGGATATGAAGAGAATATAAGCTTTTGAAATGTAGACAAGAAAAATGTCAAAGACAGTGCAGGTTGATAGAAAGACGCTTCAAAGTGTGCTAGGAGAGGTGAAAGAATAAAGAGGCTTGCTCAAAGAAATCGAGAGGAAGCTAAAATTTATTGGCCATATTATAAGACATAATAACTTCCCGATAACATTATTTGAAGGACATACGAGTACTTGAAATGTACACTGAATTATTGGCCCTTAAATAAGAGAAGTTTGTTATAAACAGCCCTTAAACTTCTACTTTTATCAAATAGATTTTTGTTATAATGATGTATTCTAATAGAAACATACATAGATGATATTAGTTTAATTAGATGGCCATAATGGCAAGTCAAAAGATTTTGTTCTCGAAAGTGAACTTCAAAGTTTTTTAAATATGCTGTTTTGGTTTATTATAGTTTTTAATATTCGCATGTTTATTTCCTTTACATTTATAATCACCGCAGATTCATTTAAGTATGTTTGAAGAACTTTTTCTGCAATAGTGCAAATAGATATTACATCGTCAGATGGGTATGTGAGGAGTTGACCTTTGTCTTTCTGATCTATAAACGATGTTAATAACGCAGACCTCTCCCCAACAAGTTCACCCGCGCATTCTTCGCATCTCAGAGCTTTTGTTATTTTCCTTACTACATAGCCAGATATATATGTCACGACTTCTTTCTTAAACTCTGATATATTCATATCTAATATTTGAAGAACTGTGTCGTCATCAAAATTATCTATTTGACTCATGTCTTCATCTGGTTCTTCAGATATTCGTTCTCGCCCACAAGTTTTATTTATTACCTCAATGGGTGACAGAATAGGAATTGCTTCTAAAGGGATACAATTTCCTTTAAATGAATCTTTTAATTCAAGATGCACCATCATCCTTTTATATGCACTTTTAAATTGCTTTGCTGATGGCTTATTGTTATAGCCTCCCATGGATCTAATTTGCCCAAAAAAAAGCTCAATATGATCCTGACTGATTTTGTAAGTGGGAAAATACAGCAAAAAATTATTGTCGGCAATTAAAGTTTTATAAACAAATTGCAAACTTTGTATGCAAAATAAAAAGCCAATTATACCCATTTTTCTACCACTCTCACACAGAAGCGGTCCATCAATTATCCTAAGTGACGTTAAATATTGTGATAGCTCTCTTAAAAATACATTAATGTTTTCAAAATTTTCTGCGTTTATTGCTTTTTTAAAATCTGAATTGTTTAAATTTCTAGAATTAAGAATGTCAAATAAATTGTTTATAAGTCGGATAAATTTCACAGTTCCCTCACATTCTTTGAACTCCTCAAGATGTATAATGTATAATGTATAATGTATAATGTATAATGTATAATGTATAATGTATAATGTATAATGTATAATGTATAATGTATAATGTATAATGTATAATGTATAATGTATAATGTATAATGTATAATGTATAATGTATAATGTATAATGTATAATGTATAATGTATAATGTATATATTAAGAATGAAACAGGCCAATGTCACCTGAATGACACAGGGATGTTCATGTACGTCAAAAAATTAACAATAAGAACGACAATGGCACACACAATAAGCATAACAATTAAGGAAAATTTTTCCTTAAATAATACAAAATAAAGATACTTATAAAACACACTTATAACGTTTATAACGTTCAAAAGATAAGAGCTGCAGAATCCAGATCCAATTCCAATATTGTTTTTTAGAGTCACCAGGTGCACTAGGTTTATAGTTTATACTATGGCAACTACACTACAAACAAAGTGTTCATATTATAAGAATTTAAAAACAGAAGATAGTTAATGGTAGTTTATGTAAAACTTCATTGCAATATTCCAAAGATTGTGCCACTGAGTGGCTAAAAAGTTGTGTGGCTAATTTAACCTTCATTTTTTGGTTTGTATAAAATATATGCGATTTTCTTAATTTATTTGCCAAATGAACGCCCTCCTGATCCTGTAACTCATTTAATTTTACTAAATAATCCCACTTTATATTTTCCCCATTCTCATCAATTATTAATTTTTTATCGCCTAATGTGTTTCTTATCAGTTTGATCATATGACATGGATCAAAAAAGACTGCAATTTTCCTACCTGAACTAGGATCAACAAACGTAGAGTTAATGTTCCTCCAATTCAAATCGCAGCCAAGTTCTTTTGCTAACGTTAGGTTATTTGTTGCCCCATCAAAAGTTATTGAGACCACGTATATGCCCGACTCATTTAGTAGCGTTAAACACTGTAATACCATTTTGTTTTTGTGTACCCCTTAAAGAGTCGATTAAAAAATATCCAAGAGGAAGCTTCCATGATTGATTAATGCTAACAAGCATAAAAACAAGAGCTTCTTTGGCTACAGGGTTACAATCGGTCTCAAGATTTATACCAAAATCTACAAACCCATAATATTTTACCCCATCCCATTCTATATGTTGGCGAATTGCCATCTCATCTATGACTAAAGAACATATAAGTTTTCCATTTGTGCTTTCTGATTTTGACTTTAATAAGTTGAACACCTCTGACGTAAAACCAGCTTCCCCATTAACGCTTTGATACCATCTAGATATAGTTTTTGGATGAGGAAGAGCCGAGTTAAATGTGTTTCTGACAAAACTGTAAGCTTTGGGAGAGTAATAATGCAGCGTAGCAGAAAAAGCTTTAAGTTGATTTTCATACTTATGTTTACGACCTAATTGTCTTTGTAAAAATTCTTCATTAGGTTCTATTTGCATTAATGTTTCTAATGTTTCGTCGGTTACTTTACCTTTTAGTTGTTTGATTATATTCGCAAGGGTTACTGTTCTCTTCTTATAATGATGAACACTACTGCTGAGCCGTTTAATTTTTTTTCATGCATCGAATAACTGCTTCTTCAGTTTACGTTTGCGCGGTGTAACAACCTATAAAAAATGTTCAATGATAAACCATTTATTTTCTCAAGTAAAATGAATATATAAACAAAATTTCCAACAACACATTTTGGTTAATAGTGGTTGAGATAAATTGCAAACAGTTGTTTCTAACTTATTTAATCATGGACTATACAAACTTAAACACCATATAAAATGTGATGGAATAACATATTAGGTTTTTTAAAATTATACTGATTTCATAAACGGCAAAAACTGAATTTAACTCACCATGTCCTTCAAAGTGGGTGGCATTGAAGGTGTTTTCATTTCAGCAAATCCTAAACTACTAAACGATCTTTGCGGTACCTCTACAACAGTTTTCTCTTCATAAAAACCAGCACTTGTTGATGGCCGAGAATAATCCATTACAGGTACATTGCTACCAGACCAAGTACTAGTTGACGGGGCAGCTGCAAATGGCACATTGATAGCAGTTATATCAGTCATTGGCTGCTCGCCAAAAACGACTTGTGTTGATGGCTTGTTTGTTACCTGCATAAATAAATTTGAAACGAATACCATTAATGTAAATTTGCAGGGCTAATTAAATTACGATAAATATCATAACAATATATTACGTGAATGTAACTAGTAGCATAGTTACTAGAGATGAGCGATATATAGCTACCGGTGATTTAATCGCTTCTATTAAAAGATCGCTGTTAGCAGCTGTTATTAAAACACAAAACAACAGCGATTGTGAAAACCGAGATTTACACAAATGATTAGAGTAATTATTTCTATGAAATTCATCTTATACTAAAAACTCCATGACAAACAGCAATTGCTGTATTCATAATACACGCAATCGCAGTTTGTGCGAGCGAGTAGAAGTATCTGTATACTTTCCTTCTCGCCAGTATTAGAATACAACATTTCTCCTTTTCTTATAGGTAGAAAACGAAAAACTCATGATACAAATAACGCGAGATATGATAATGAGACTATCTATTTTTAGAACCGTCACGCGCATGGCGTCATGTGGTGAGTCCAATGCAATAATAATATGCTGTCGTACAGTGGAGTTTGACGGTTCATCACAACCCCTTAACAAATTAGGTATTTTACTGATATTTGAGTGCATACAGTTGGAATTAATTTTTTAAGATCAGAATACTATACTATGATTATGTGACATGATGATCAAATCAAGTTTATGAATGTTAACGCCCCCTGTAAATGTCTACGAACGTCTTCTCTACTTTTTAAGTTTGTGTATCACCAATGCTAATTCAGGGCTCCCCTTAATTATTATACTTCACTTGTGCATATATATATATATATATATATATATATATATATATATATATATATATATATATATATATATATATATATATATATATATATATATATGTAATATAAAAATGGAATGGAATGTAACTTTAACCACATTAAACTGACGTATAGAAACTTTTTGATTGCGAATGACTTTGTGTTAAGTGTGTAGTTGGCCTTCTATAACGTTACTCACCATGTGATGTCATAGGAGGGGACGGGGCATATGCGCAATATCATATATCTTGTAAGTCATTATATCATGGAAAAACCTGCTGAATCTAAAATTAAAGCAGCACCGAACTGTAGCATATATATGCCTTCCAACTTTTTCATTATATTAAAATAAAAATAATATGTAGATTTCTCTCATCGTATATTCTTGTAATATGCTAATTTTATAGAACTTCTATTAATAGTAAAAATCTGAGTAGTTTTAAAATTATTATAATTTAAAAGCTATCTGAAGATCATATTGTGGTTTCAATTAAGCGGTTAACACTAACACCTTGTAAGTGTTTAAAATAATAGCATACGCACATGCAGCATTGTAAATGGCTAAACCACAATCGCAGTAGCTGTTTAAAGTCCCTGTTATTTAAAAATAACCATTACTGATAGCAGTGCCATTGAAAAACCGCTGTTTGGCTATATATATATATATATATATATATATATATATATATATATATATATATATATATATATATATATATATATATATATATATATATATATATATATCACTAATAGTTACATAAATTAATAACCTTGATTCAGTACTTACCAATACAGGTATAGAACTTTTTTTAAAGTATACTGCAAAAGGGTATTTTTCTAAATCATAAGATTCCTCGGTAAAATGTAAATTGCACACATTTGAGTTCATAAAAATATCTTCATCGCTTAAATTTAATGCTCGTTTCCAAGCCTCGTATCTTTAACCAGCTTTGGGAAATCTGAAAATAATATCTCGAATTATCTACTTTATCAGTGACTGAACCTCTAGAAAGATGCAGTAATAGATAAAACGAAACTATTCTACTTTTTTTCTGCTTCTACTGGAACTACATAGGTAAATACATCTAATTCAAATAATAATTGCCAAACAAAATGCTTAATTTCATTAAAAATATTCAATAAATAATGCATTATTAAGATTTTATTTCTTGAAAAAACACAATTGACAATAATAAATGCTAAAGATTTAACAAAAGCAATAGAATGTGTAAATACGGACCTGTGAAAACCAATAAACATTTGGCGCCAAACAAGGAAACAGAAGACATGTAAACAACTTACCGAAATAAATGCACAGTTGCTTTATCCTTTTCATAATTGGCACTTTTATTGTACATACAGTTCTTCACAATACACCTTGGCATTTTTTAACTTTTACACTCTTAAAACACTGCTAAAAAACGGCAAAACACACAAGATAACCTCTAATCCCAAACCAACAAACACTTCAAATACTTGTTGACAGCTGACAATAACTTCAAGAGCGGTTGGGGGAACGAATCAAAACAAAACACATTAGCGCGTTATTCAAAATTTTGTTTGTGATTGGACGGTGACAGGAGTGGGAAATCGACAGGCTGCAAACTCGGCTTTGTTCCCTCTAATATATACAACCTCTTTGGCCACCACCCAATCAGAGCAGAGGACCGATGTAAACATAGAGTCCCTTGAATGTTGGCTTCAAACAATTCGGCTGTGTGCCCAGTCTATTCGTATATAGATAGTCAATGGTTACAACTCTAGCTCTAAATAAAAGGACTGTAACAGCGGCAGAAGCAGAAGTCAATGGAAGGTTTGTGTATTCGGGAAACTATTCACTATTAATAACAACAATTGACTAAAAACGCTGCGAGTTGTAAGGCAAAAATAATTATACTACAAAGGTTATAAATGATAATACATTACAATAGGGTTATATATAATCGTAAATGCTTCCAATGATTAACAATCAGTGAATTCAGTATTATTGACATTTCTCGGAAACTTACAAATGAATCTCATGAGTCAATAAGAAAAGCATTGACTAACCAACAGCAACCAGATACTTATGATTTAAACATGTTTCAAATTTCAATAGCTCAATTTTCTGTAACCCTAGAAAGCTGAATTTTGGCACATAGTTAGGTATTTCCCAAAGCAATATGTAGACCAAATTTTATCGAAATTTTCGGAAAAAAAAATTTTTTTTGAAAGAAAACTCAAAATTTTCCCGGAAAACCCCGTCCGATTTTCCTGGCCAACGAACTCATCCAAGCCATTAATAAAAGAAAGGCACTTGCCGAGTTTCATCTAAATCGGTTAATTATTTTTTGAGTTATCAGACGGATACATATATATATATATATATATATATATATATATATATATATATATATATATATATATATATATATATATATATATATATATATATATATATATATATATATATATATATATATATATAAGCATATAAAAATTCAAACTGACCCCGGATATGGGTTCTAGGGGTCCTAATTCGCGCTCATTTGAAAGAATTTTTGCAAAGTCTCACCATCGATACCTCTCTATTAGTGAATTTTTTTAATAAAAATTCACTAAAATGGAAAAAAAACATATCATTAGATTTTTTACCACAATAACAGAACTGCCTGTCATTCTCCATAGTTTCTTTGAGTGTGGACATTGTAAATCAGGCTTACAACTATTTATATCTTTTTCAAAAAAACGATTTATCCATAAGTATATTTATTTATATCTAACTCAACAATTTTACGCAAATAACTTTAAAGGCATGACCACATATTCAATCTCCAATGATTTTTTCTTCATTGCCTATAAACATTTATAAAAAAGAAGTACCTTCTGCCCTCGCATCCATAAATTTTCAAACAATTGTGCAGCTATGCATTATAAAATGTGAAAAAGTAGATGCCATCAAAGATAACTTTCTTGAAAATAAATTATGTTTAATAATATGTGACTTCACTTTAAATCACATTTTTGTAATTAAAATATGGAATAAAATCTTATATAAATCGATTTTTTTTATTAGAAAATGACCTTTTCATTAAGGTGAGTCAGGATTGAGTTGCATACATATTTACATATATAACAATCAATTACCCATAAGTATGTTTATTTGTATCTAATAACTCAACATATTTTTTTATACAAATAACTTTATTATGTAAGCCATTTTAAACATATCAACAGTACGTATTGCCCCGCGTGCATATAAATTGGCATTTTTATTTCAATTTCGCTTATATGTCACGTTTTGTAACTAAATATGAAGCAGAGATCAATATTAGAGTCAGTCGGTCAAAGAAATACTGAAAAAAGCGGTATTCTCCGTCGAATCGGCGTTCTATTGTAGTGTCGACTTTACGATGTGTCGGCCCAACAAATTGTCGGCCCAACGATATGCCACGAGACAATGTACCATATTTCATCAAATACCATTATTGTTTGAAAAAGTACAAAAATGTTCAGAAAATAAACTTATAACGATCCCGAAAAACCTGGTCCCATTTTCCTGCCCAATGAAACTCTTCAAGTATTTACGCACCTACCAAGATATAACTATTCTCCAAAAGCTGGTAAACGAAACTTCCAAAAAAAAATTCATGAAAATTTTCTAATTTTTTCACGAAAATCTGAAAACATTTTTTTACAACTTTTTAAAATTATTAAACACTTATTATTAGCTACAATATATATATATATATATATATATATATATATATATATATATATATATATATATATATATATATATATACCGTAAAACGGGGTTATTTGGGAAATTTTTTAAGGTTTTTTGGTTGTAGATTCCAGGTGCATGCAGCGATATTTGCTTTCTGATTTATTTTGGAAAGACATAGGTATAGGCTACCTTCACTGCAATTATGACACCCCTACTATCACGGTGGGAGTCTATATATTTTTTAAAAGTATTTTCCCAAATAACCCCATGCGGTGGTGATATTTGGGAATTGCCTCTAAAACATGCATTAACCGAATAACGCTGTCTGTTGGGATATTTGGGAAGCAAATTGAACTTTTAAAAAACCAAAATACTCGATGGTTTTTTATTTACCATCATTCTTTATAAAAGAAATACATATAAAAAATACATATAAACGTTTTTTGTGAAAATTAAAACAATTCTTTTGGTAGAAAAAAACTAAAAAAAATATTGCACTTTTTAAGCACCTAAAAACTTTAAAAAAAAACTCAAATGAACGTAAATCGTGACAAATTTTCACGAAACACATAAAATCGTCGGCTATCAGATCCATCTACTTTGGGTTCTTTTAATTTCTTAACAATCATGTCTAATGAAATCACATCGGTATCTTTGGATGGAGGTTTTTTAAAATTATCAGTCTTACTAGATTTCTTCAAAAAATCGACTAGGAACGTTTGGCCTTCCTCGCCTTCTTCGACGGCCTCAATTTGTCCCACGTAGTGGCGAGTTTTCTTCTTCGTTTGGTACTCTACTACGACCCACTGACCAACCGCTGGGATTTCTTCAGGCAACCTGTTCATATCTAGCTGGGCCAAGGGTAAGTCGTCGCTACTATCAGAGTCGAATTGAGATTCTCCAACTTCTCGTTCTTCTGCTTCAAATCCATCATCTTCAAGTTCTATTGGGTAACGTTCTATACCTTCTTCAAGTGAATCAGTGTCGTCATCAAGGGTGAATATATTAGGGTCGTTGTTTTCTTCAGCTTCACTTGAAGAAGAATCATCGATCACCCGTCTCTTTTTTGCTGTCTTTCCTTTCGTTTGCTTCAAAGTTGATGGTGAAGCAATATCTTCGGCTCCGATGCTTTTTCCTGGCTCTACGGAGATCCTTTTGCGCCTGGCTGGTTTTGAAGTGCTAGCGAGGTCAGGAGTATTGCCCCTCATTTCACTGAGCAGTGATATAACAGAATCTGACACTAGAGATGCGTTGTCTCCTGTTTCCTTTTGAGGCAGTCGTTCCTTGGGTCTATTTGGATTTAATGGATAAAGACCAGTTTTGTTAAAACCGGAAATTATGTTTTGGGAACCCTTTCCATTTTCATCTAGTGCTTGCTGAAGTTCCGTCAACAATTTTGGAAATGCATCTTTAGTTAGTGTCGTTGAGCGTCTTCCTGCTGTTTTTTTCCAATTGGTAAGGATTGATCTCCAATATTTTTTCAAAGGGGCGTAAAACGCTACGTCGAGAGGTTGTAAGACGTGGGTCGCATTGCTTGGTAAGCAAATAAACTTTATATTCAGTTCTTTACAGGCATTCAGGACTTTTTGTGAGAAATGCGACGACAAATTATCACCCACTAATATTTTCTGACCTTCTTTGTCTTTGCAAAATGGAACAACTATGGAAAAAAACCAGTCCTCGAAACAAACGGAGTCGAACCAGCCACTTCGTGAGCGATTGTACCTGGTACCGGAAGGACCTCCCGTGGTCCAACTATCCCACAGATGTTCTGCCTTATATACTACATAGATAGGCAATAGTTGACCATCTGCTGTGCCGGCATACATCAGGCTGATGGCAGTTTTCGTCGAATTTATGACACGTTCTGGATATTTACTGCCACGTTTCACAATATATTTTTTGGCTCCAGGATTGTCTGTTAGATTCGTCTCGTCGTAGTTTATCAGTAAAGAAGAATCTGCTGTTTTTAAAACTTGTTCAGCATTTTCAAAAAAACGATCAATGGTGTAATGGGAGAGTGCAGCCCGTTTTGAAGATATATTCGCTGATAGTCTATTAGATACTTGATCCTTATGACGATTAAGAAATCCTGCAACCCAATCCTTCCCTGGTAAATTATCCCTTAGACGCCCTTCCTGAACTCCCTTCTTGTCAAGGTAAGTTTTCATCAACAGTCGTAGATCCAGTGAATCAAAGGGAAACCCCCATGATGCCACCATATTAAGATGATGAATTATTATTTGCTCTTCATCCTCTGAAAATAGAGTGGGGCGTCCAGGTTGTTTGTAGTTAATATTTTGATCGAGGACTCGTCGGCCAATAGTGGATTTTGGTACCGAATATCGCTCGGCAGCTTGTAAAATAGTTAGTCTCTTTTGTTTTACTGCTTGGACGGCCTGCTCTAATTTTTCTTTTGAATAAGACATATAAGGTCGATAGTTCTTCCCATTTCGACAATTTGTGAGCGTTCTTTTGTATTTACGCACCATACTGGCTACCTAAAACAGGTTTTTAGCAAATTAAAAAAAGTTCCCAAGTAACCCCGAATTGGTGTCCCAAATAGCCCCTTTTTCAAAAAAAAAATCGCGAAAAAATAACGTATTTAAAAAAAAACAATAAAACTTGTAAGTTGACATAACCTAACATACAACTTTTTCCTACTATACTAAAGTTATGTCTCGTGTTCACTTAAACGGCTCTACATGTGAAAGTTGGACACCCAAATTATTGGGACAATTTTGTACATAAATTTTGAAATTATTGTGTGACGTTACTTACACGTGATATGCTTACCTTTATTGCACAACACTATCTGCCATATGTTGCTCACACACTGCTAGCGATTCAGCTGTTGTGAGACGGCTTAGTTCCTTACAGTGTTGCCAAATATATAATAATTGGAGAATTCCCTAGTTACCCGCCAATTCCCAAATAACCCCGTTTTACGGTATATATATATATATATATATATATATATATATATATATATATATATATATATATATATATATATATATATATATATATATATATATATATATATATATATATATATATATATATATATATATATATATAAATTGAAACTGGCCCCGGATATGTGCTCTAGGGTGCCTAGTTCGCGCTCATTTGAACATTTTAAAGAATTTTTTCAAAATTAAAAAGACGGGATCTCCTCATTGTAAACTAGGTACCCTAGAGCACCACATATCCGTGGTCAGTTTCAATTTATATATATATATATATATATATATATATATATATATATATATATATATATATATATATATATATATATATATATATATATATATATATATGGCTACTTTTGATCAAATTTGGTGAAAGTCTTCCCTTTTCAAGTGGCTTCGATAAGTAGGTAAGCCAGGAAAATCGGCTAAGCTTTTTCCGGAATTTTTTTATATTAAAGTTAGGGCAACCAAACTTGGTACACCGGTTTA
Organism: Tillus elongatus; assembly: GCA_964006375.1. Classification (NCBI taxonomy): domain Eukaryota; kingdom Metazoa; phylum Arthropoda; class Insecta; order Coleoptera; family Cleridae; genus Tillus; species Tillus elongatus. The sequence goes on along the minus strand of OZ023263.1, from coordinate 153,269,561 downwards.
CATATTAAAAGGAAAACTATGTGTCAAAATTTAGGTCTGTAAGTCAAAGGATAAAAACGTTATAGGCATTTAAAAATAATTGCGATTTTCCTTTTAAAAAGTCAAAGTCGAGATTTGAAAGGTCAGAATTTGCAACACTTAGGAAAACAACCTGAAACGAATACGGGTTATGTAGGGAAAATTTCGCAAGGAAGGTGTTTTACAAACCCTCGAGTTTCAGCTTCAACTGTAATTTTCCTTCATTTTACTAAAATGTTGTCAGAAAATTGATTTCAAATAGACCCTTTCTCTGACGCTTTGGCAGTAGTTTTAGTTAAATATAGAGTTTATAGTATAATGGTCTATATATTTTTTAGAATTTTCGTAGAAAACAGAAAGATATTCAAATATTTAAATTAACATTGATACAAAAAGGTATAAAATAATTAATTTGATATGAGGAATCTGCGTTTTATAATATGTAAGTATGGGAAAGGAGGATAAGATGACGATAGTAAGCTCAAATATTTTTTTCTCCGTGTGGTCTTACCCAAATGCTCTGTTTTCTATTTTAGAAAAACCTTTGGTGTTTTGGCTCCAACTAATATTTATGCTGTTAAAGTATTCGTAAAAACTACTAAGTTATTTTAATTTTTATAACTTGATGTAAAATTCGTCATCTTACCCGCACATGCGGGTAAGATGACTTTACTATGCGGGTAAGATAACTTTACCGTGAGGGTAAGATGACGAAGGGTGATAAATAACAGAAATGAATACTTTCTAAGAAAAAGTTTAATTCACGTCGCAGAAATCACAAATATACGCTTTGCTTCTGCCGAAGTGAGCCCAGTACACACAGCATGAGCCCACTTGTAACAGAGGGAGCAAGCATACCAAAGCTCTTTTTTTCCTGCATCATTACAAATCAAACAAATGTCTTCTTGATCTTCTGTGAAATCATTATCATCATCTTCTTCCATATAACTAATCGATATGGACGAGTCAGATGATTCTCCATTATCACCAAATACTACTTTTTTGACTTTCTGCTTCCGCCTTCCTTCAATTTCCTTCTCTTTCTGCCTCTCAGCTTTTTTCCTCGAATTATCTTCCATGCGCTTTCGACTTTCTGTTCTTTTCTTTTCTTTGTTTACTTTGTCTGTTTCTTTGTCCTCTAAGGCTTTTTTGACTGGTGAGCTGGTTATGTGCAATGATGGTAGCTTCTTCCTTTTTCGTTTTTCCTTGTATGCAACTACAGGCAAGGTGGGTAAACCTAGGAATGGTTTTGGGCGGGATGTACCAGCTACTGCAATATCTACTGCACTTACGGAGCCACTGGTTGATGGTCTTGCTACTCCAGGGCATACAGTTGGTGAGAAAATGATGTGATTGGATGATTCCGCTACTTGAATTCCCTCCGGAGTCCCTAAAGAGGAACAATTGTCATAACAGCGTTCTTCTCTGTCCACGTTCAATAGGTTCAATGATTTTTCTGTTGTCATTGAAGGTTCAAAATCATATTCACTAAATATTTGTGAATTGAGTGGAACTGTGCCAGTTGCTTTGAAACCTTGTACATCATTGTTGATTGTAGCAACTTTACTGTAGGCTACATTGAATAAGCTTGCTAAATCTTTAATGTTGATGACTTGTCCTGGATGCTGTATTAAGTATTCATTACAAGCTCGACTGTAAGCTGTTTTGAAGGGGCCATAAAAATCGACGTCTAAGGGCTGCATGCGGTGACTTGTGTGAGGAGGAAAACCGAGTACTGTAATATGATTTTCTCTGCATATATTGACCGCTTGAAGAGTAACGTGGGACGAGTGGTTGTCCATTAACAGAAGAATGGGATTCTCTTTAGAAGGTCTGACATTTTTTATAAAATGTTTCAACCATTCGATAAAAGCCTGTGCGTTCATCCACCCTGACTCATTACATACAGCTGAAGAGCCCGCTGGTGCATTGCTCAAAAAATGCTGCTGTACCGTACCGTTGGAAAAATGAAAAAGGGGAGACGTAATGACCCACAGCACTGAAGCAGCATGCCACACTGACGTTGGTACTCTTTTCAGCAGAAGATATTTTTATAACTCGACGACTTCTAGTTGGACTCAAAACGTTGGGTGTCTTGGACTCAAAACGTTGGGACAGTGGTCACATTGAAAATTTGATGAGGTTGGTAGTATTTACTTGCCAATATTTCTTGGAAAAGATTTTAAAATGTTTCCACATTTGTTCTATTAAAAGCAGTCAACCTGGCTGCAAATGTGGCAAACTTTGTCATAAATGACTTAGTGAAATCTTTTCCAGCTCTCTTCGGTTCCTGATTGAAGCGGTGCGGAATGTTCAGGGTTTCGGCGAAATTAAAAACTATTTTTGAAAACTCTTCTCTCGTTAAGCCAAAGGCCCTTCTGTTCACATCCTCCCCATATTGCCTTAGCTTTTCCAGCTGTTCATTGGTGAATGTACACCTGAATCGTCCAGCACTAATTTGAAGAGTCTAGAAAGAAAGAAAAAATCTAAAGGGATCGCAACTCATTCATGATTTTGCAATGTTCAGTGTGACATTACTCTTTGGATTGTACTCAATATCATACGTGCCTACTTAGGTACATCTACTCACCTCCTCAGAATATTTTTTGGCATAACACCGCAAAGTAGCTTCAGGCAGGTTAAATTTTTTTAATGTAGCATTCACGGCCGAACCTCTTTTCACCTCCTTCAGAGCTTCATCCATTGCTTCTTTAGGCCAGCTCTGCCTATTTGTTCTTCTTTGATAAGTTTTACCCATGATAATTACTTAAAATTAAACACAAACCCTTAATTTGAACTATTTATAAACAGGGCAGCTAAGATGACGAACTCGTCATCTTAGCCACCTAGTGATTTCGTCATCTTACCCGAAATGGCACATTATTTTCTAAATTAAAATATAATATAAATGAAATGATTTTTCAAGTGAGCTCTATGAGAGCTCTAGCATAGTTATAACATAAATTTCAGATAATACTTACTTTTAGATGAACACACTTGATTAGAAAAGCCAAAGAGCCTATTTTATCTAGCACCAATATTACAATGGCACATATACAATAGATGTAACACGCCACCACGCTACCAAAATACGACAGGTTACATTTGGTTCTACTTTGTGAGGTAAGAGGCGCTGTCATTATACTAAACAAATTGTCCAAGTAGAGCCATCTATCAACATTTTCTAAAAATTGACGAGTCGTCATCTTACCCGCTACGCCGTCTTACCCTCCTTTCCCCTAGTTGATATTTGTTTTCATAAATGTCAAACGCAATTTTAAAGTAGCAGGCTTAAGTAATGTTCTTATTTCTGACAGCTTGTGACATGAAAATGTGAATATTTTCTCATTTATATATATATTTTTACTTCCACTGATTCAAATTTATGCGAGGTGTTATAAAAAAATGTTTACATTTTTTATTTTTTAATTACAGATTATGGATTTACGTAATTTGAATTTTATGTATTATTTTGTCAATCTTTTATGTAAAAAAATGGTTAGTCCGTTTTTGCAGATTTTTTTTGTTTCCGTAGAAATCATTGTTTGTAAAATTGTGAAATTTTGGTACCCACTCCTTAGACAGGGGTAGCGTAATACACCCTTAAATTTTAAATGGTACCCTATGTTGAGTGACACCTCATTCTAAACCTTTATCAATTCTGGCCTACCTACTTATCGAAGCCACTTGAAAAAGGAAGGTATTCACCAAATTTGACCAAAATCAACCATATATATATATATATATATATATATATATATATATATATATATATATATATATATATATATATATATATATATATATATATATATATATATATATATATATATATATATATATATATATATATATATATATATATATATAAATTGAAACTGGCCCCGGATATGTGCTCTAGTGTGCGTAGTTCGCGCTCATTTGAAGAATTTTTTTAAAATTCAAAAGTCAAGATCTGCTCATTGTAACTTTTTTAAAGAAATTTAACTAAAATCTCGAACAACTTATCAAAGACAAATATTACCGTTAGGTTAATCCGTCTCTAACCTAAAATCAAATAAAACTCTGGACGCAGCAAGTGCGTTATGGTAGTGAATTTTCATTAAAATGTTTTTAATTGCAAATATGTGTGTTTCCTTTTTAAGAAAGCAGACATCAATTTTGGTTACCAGTATAACCTATATAGTAAAAACAATGTGCCATGTTTCATAAAAATAACTTTATTGTGTGAAAATGTACAAAAATTTCCAAAAGTAAACTTAAAGTGTTCCCGGAAAAACTCGTTTCTTGGTCAACCTTATAGGTTAATAGCAAATTGAGCTATTCAAATTTGAAGCATTTAATGAAAATTCGCTACCATAACGCACTTGCTGCGTCCGGAATTTCTTTTCTTACAAACATGCATCGCTGAAATATTCAAAAATGCAATAACATAAGGCGTGTTTGATTAAAAAAAAAGAAGAAAATTTGTATCACCAACGACTTATGGGCCACCTGTGATTGTAGAAATATTTTTTTAAGATGTAGCTCAAGACACCCTATAATTAATATATACAAATTTTCTTCATATCTTGTATAATAACGGATATATTGAGCTTTCTAGATTTTTTACGAAAATTCGACAAAAATTATATACCATTAAACGATAAACTCTAAAGCTAAGGCTACTGCCAAGCATCAGAAAAAGGGTCTATTTGAAATGAATTTTCTGGAAACATTTTAGTAAAATGAAGGACAATGACGGTTCAAACTAAGACTTCAGAGTTTGTAAAACATCCTTCTTGAGACATTTGATTTCCATATCCCGTATTAGATTCAAGTTCTTTGCCTAAATGTTGCCGATTTTGACGTTTTAAATCGCAACTTTGACGTTTTGAGGAAAACCCCAATTTATTTTTCTTTAAATGCCTATAACTTTTTTTTGTTTTGACCTACATAGCTAAATTTTGGTAGGTAGCTTACCTATAAGGATATTAACGAGTGTACCAAATTTGGTTGCCCTTACTTTGTTAATTCCGGAGATATAAATTTTTTTCGAAAGAAAACACAAAATTTTCCGGGAAAACCTGGGCAGATTTTCCTGGCTAACGAACTTATCCAAGCCATTTGCAAAAGGAATTTTTCCACCAAATTTAGTCAAAATCGGCCTATTATTTTTTGAGTTATCGGTGTGATACATATATATATATATATATATATATATATATATATATATATATATATATATATATATATATATATATATATATATATATATATATATATATATATATATATACATATATATATATATATATATATATATATATATATATATATATATATATAATATATATATATATATATATATATATATATATATATATATATATATATATATATATATATATAAACATATAAAAATTGAAACTGACCCCGGATATGTGTTCTAGGGGGCCTAGTTCGCGGTCATTTGAAGAAATTTTTTCAAAATTCAAAAGTCGGGATCTCATCATTTGTGAATTTTTTTTAAGAAAATTCACTAAAAATAGTAAGTACACTTTAGTAAAACTCACTTACTAACCAGTGGTTCCCAAAAACGTTGTGAGATATACGACAGAGTCGCCATCTCGGTGCGGAACCAGGTAGTATGTTATCCCGACAACTCCAAATAACACAAAATGTTATAAAATAGAAACTATGCACAACCAACTAACAATTTTGTAAATTTTCAGCACTGACCCATTTATTTCCTAACGTAGGGACAATGTATATAATACTAGATGTATTCTCACCATAATTAGAACCAGTTTCGCTCTAATTAAAGCACAACAGTACAGTATACTAATTACAGAGAGAACACACCTATAAATTAATACGGCTATGGTAGACAGCCTCCTAGAATATTGTGAGATGTACCACAGGGTCGCCATCTCGGTGCGGAACCAGGTAGTATGTTGTCACGACAGCTCCAAATAACACAAAATGTTATAAAATAGAGACTGTGTACAACCAACTAACAATTTTGTAAATTGTCAGCCCTGGCCCATTTCGTCCCTAATATAGGGACAATGTATGTAAGGCTTGGAGCTGTCGTGACAACATACTACCTGGCTCCACACCGAGATGCGACCCTCTCGTACATCTTACAATGATCTAGGAGGCTGGCTACCATAATCACCATAATTTATATACCGTACTGATGAACTCTAATTAGAGCGAAACCGGTCTGCATTTCTAATAATGGTGAGAATACATCTAGACTTACAGGGCTGACAATTTAAAGATTGTAAGTTGGTTGTGCACAGTCTCTATTTTATAACATTTTGTGTTTTTTGGAGCTGTCGTGACAACATACTAACTGGCTCCGCACCTCGATGGCGGCCCTGTCGTATATCTCACAATGTTCTAGGAGGCTGGCTACCATAACTGTATTACTTTATATGTGTGGTATCGCTGTAATTAGTATACTGTACTGGTGAGCTCTAATTAGAGCAAAACCGGTCTGCGGTTCTAATTATGGTGACAATACATCTAGCCTAATATAATAATAATCTTCCCAATTTACGATTCTGAAAATTGTAAATAAAAATATAAAGTATCTACCTTCCAATACTTTTAATAAATAAATGTAAACTAATAATTAAGCAATAGTTAAACTTTTAAAAATTGTTTGCTTTTTTCCAGTTATGTCAGATCGCAAGTGGGTTACGGAACCGGACGAGTACGTATGTACGTTGTCTAAAGAAACCCAGGAGATCGCTAAGGAGGAGCTACGCGAGGATGAACACACCAGAAAGACCGCGTTGGCCTCCATGAGAGAGTGGATAATGCAAAATCCTCGTATCAAAAATGTTAGAATGGGTTAGTCATAATTTAGATTCACTTTTGTGCTATACATATGTTCACAATGATAACCAATTTTCTTACAGAGCATTTATGATCAATAGTCAATCCTTTTCAAAAGTTATAAATAAAATAATTCTCTTTGTGACTGCTGCACAAAAGGTTATGTCTGCAGAATGTTAAGTTTTGAGTTATTAAAGATTTTGTGCAATAGCAATTGCCGTCAATGACAATACAAGTGAATTCGTTTTCTTTTCATTACCATTGGATTAAGTTAAATAACACCCGAGTTGAAACAGCAAAATAATGTCTATATCCTACTTTCTAAGTAAATTTGAAATTTGAAAGGTACAACTTTTGGACTTAGCAGTGAAGAGTAATTTTTAATATAAATACGGAAAGGAGTCAACTTACATTCTTTAAATGTCACTTTTCTTAAATAAACATATTTTCACCCACCCTTTATTGAAGAGTAGCTAGCCTTAAAAAATTTAAAATGTAAAATCGAATCGTGCATATCTCTTTTTAAAGAAAAATAATTCTCTATTAAAGTTTTTACTGTTGCTCAGTGATGGTCGAAAAACTAAATTACTTCCAAAAAGCAAGGAATAAAGTTTTCTTCGTTAATATTCTATTCGGGAATGTCAAAAATTTTTGGGACAATATTTTAAATTGTATTTTAGCACAACCTAAAGCATTAACAAAATATATCAATAAAATAAATAATTTTAAAAATTTGGTGTTAAACCGCAAAGGGCTACCAGGTGCGGAATTAAATTTACCTGTACCTGTAGCTTTTGCCTATTAACACCTCATCATAAATCTGAGGACCTATAATTCGATGATTCACTATCCCACACCAGACATTTGCTTTTAAAGAATGGAGAATGTCTACATCCATCATCCATCTGATGATTTTCTGTAGCCCAGTGTCGGCAGCTTTCTCTATTGACTACCGTTTATGTAAAAAGTGGCTTTCTGAAACAGTTATGTTTTGTCGAAATTGAAATTGTAATACACATCTGCTGTACTTCTTCACAAAATTGATACCTGCGATCGAAGTCGTCCTCAGATAATTATTGTACTCGGCAAATTTTGAACAAGTGATACCTTTGCTTATGCACAATTCGATAAGCTGTCGATTTTGATATGTCGCACATTGATTCGGTCTCTTTAAGCGAAGTATGTGGATGAAAATCTATATTCTTCGCTTAGTTGAGTTGAGTTGCAAGATATTGCAGCGACAATAAAACGTGCAATTCAACATCTTCAGTTTGTGCAGGTTTTCCCGATCTACGTAAATATCGGATATGTCCGAATTCCATAAAAAAAATTTGCTCATTGTGCTTTTAGAAATTGGTGGTCGATCAGGAAAGGTGTTAAATTATTGCACTACCTCTTGCCGTGTACAAGTTCTGTCACCCAAACCAATGATAAGGCGTTTACGCAGATCCCATCTACTATCATGGCAGAACTGCGTGGAACGTAGATATAGAACTATGCTCCCTAATCTTGCACCTTATCCATTTTCAAATACGTTAGCTCGTTACAGTCACAAGAGCCTGTGCTATTTCAAATATTTGTCCAACCTATGAAGATGCTCGAGGATCTCAGTTTTTTACGGCTTGTAAATTCGGGGTTGGGGTTTTAAAAAAGTAATTAATTTGCATAACTTGAAATATCTATTTTTTGCTACACTTTGAACATCGTTTTCAGCATGGAATAGTTAGTTAACAACGATATAGCAGAAATACGTTATTAACATTAAAGAAATATGCTAACAGTACTTGTTCTGTTGTTGCTGTTAGGCCTCTCATTCCTACCCACTCATCGGAATCCGTCAATTCATTTTCATATGCATTCTCAGACTTTGGATGAACTAGCCTTGAAGTTTTTCAGCTTCTTCGAACCTTCTGGTATCGTTTCTTCTTCCATTATCAAAGGCAAATTTTGAATTCAGTATCACCAAGTCACGTGCATACACAAAATGGTATCAATGAACAATCTATGTACTAGCGTAAATAAACAAATAACTATAGCAACCAGATAATCGAGAAATACTCAATTGAACTGTCAATATGGGATTACATGAATGATTTATAATTATATTTTTTATTTTAGTACCTTTATCTTTTCGTTGCCATTTTGTCGTTGTGTAAAATTGGTGTATTGCTTTCGTATCTTATATAAATATAAGACACTCATTAAAGTTAAAACAACTCGAGCTGTGCTTTCGTGATTAACTCATTTCTTCCGTGTCTTAAATGTCTAATAAGACACTTATACAATAAATAGCTATTATAAGTATTTCGACTAAATCCTATACACAATAATCTGCTAAATGACTGTTCACCTAATTTATGAATTGACTTGAGCGACCATCAGAATAATTATTAAAGACATTTTATAATCAAACATTTTTACTTTTAGATGTGCCAAGTTAAGAAGTTAATTTGGGTTCTAGGAATCATCAGAATAAATAATTAAGAGCTTTGAAAATTATGCTACGTGTATATATTTACATTTGTGTTTCAGACGCTAAGTATCTTCTTCGTTTTCTCCGTTTCAAAAAGTTCAGCGTAGTTCAAGCACAAGAGGCACTAGAACGATATATCTTACTTAGACAAACGTTTGGAGTAGCCTTTTGTTGTTTAGACATTACTATTCCCATGATGGAGGAACTAACTAACCTTGGATACATGTTTGCGTCGCCTAAGCGCGACAGTAAAGGCAGAAGAGTTGTCATCGTAAGACCAGGTCAGTAAATTTATATTTAATATATATGTATCATCCATCTAATATAGGTTTAATTGTACTTAAATATACAGAGTATCTCGTAATTGCGCGTCAAAAAATTCTGGTGCTGATTTCAAGTCAAAAAATAAGATATTTCCTGATTTGCTTCCTTATAAATTCATTGGATGAGTGAAGATTGGTACATGTGATGAACACTGATAGGTACAAGTTGGAGAACCCAATTCATCACAATACAGTTTTTAGACCAGACGATCGTTTCGCTAACAAATTAAGCGTCATCAGAGAGATAAATACACTAAGCGAATATAAACTAGAACTCATATTTATATGTTAGTTGCCAAGCAGTTGTGAACAACGTCCTCTACGACGGTATACAGACAGACCCGCACTATTGAGTCTTAAATCCCTGTAACTAAAATTGCATACCTGCTTTTGTAAAACTGTGTGGCGTTATCAAATATTCCTTCTAAGAAGGATACACTGATTATTAAGATAACGGTTCGAACAATGGACTACATAGAACCCTACCTACTCCATTAATCGAAATTTTTTTGTTGAAATTCCTAACGATATATATATATATATATATATATATATATATATATATATATATATATATATATATATATATATATATATATATATATATATATATATATATATATATATATATATATACTTTCGTAAGCATCTAACTGTCGCGACTGCCTGACATTTTTATTAGCTTGAGATTTTCTTTATCTACATGATGATTAGTATCCCAGATATGCTGAGGAATACATGATTTATCAATAGTGCCAAATCTCAGTTGCGCAAAATTTCGTTAAACCTAGTTTCAATAGTACTTTTAGTTTACCCAACATATTTATGTTCACAATCCTTACAACCTATTTTATAGATTCCCGACACTTCTGGGGTTTGATCCTAATGCTTTGAGTTACCTATCACATTTTTTGTAGAAAATGTTAGCAGATTTTACTTATCTGGTAACTACCTGTTTTGATCGACATATTTTCCGCCTTATGGTATTTTTTTCTTACTTTTAGAGTTAGATACATGGATAAATAATTAAAAACGTGATTTAAAAGCTCCGACTGTGCTAAACAAGGGTGGGCAATGCACTGCTCTTCACGAATATACATACAAGAATTATTGTACTCTGAGGTTGAGTTCGACGTGTATTTAATCATGATTCATCGATACGAAATTTGAGTTGTTTGACATCACAACTACACAACATACGTGGGTATGTTGATATCTAATTAACACAGAAACTTTCCACAGACAAAATTGAATTTAGTTGATATGGTAACAACTATGTTTTATAAATAAGCTCTCAATGTTTAACATCCAAAAGTTGAATAGTGACAAAACAAGGAAATGGAAACGACATGTCTCAAAATAGCTATATTTTGATTAAAACAGGTTTCGGTTAGTTATTGAGTATTTATTTTTGGATGGGTTACCGGGCAAAGACATTTTTGCTGATATGGTAGAATCCTTATGTAAGCAGTGTCCTTCGTATGCTACTAAAAGTGGGTTGCAAAAATAAAAAGAGCACGATCAAATGTCAAAGATAGGCGCCGCTCTGAAAGATCGATGACCAGTCAAGAGAACATTGATTCTGTCTATAAATGGTCTTAGATGGACAACGAATAGGGCTGAAGCGTATAGCAAGAACCATGCCCATATCATGTGAACGTGTGTTTAACATTGATCGTCACGACTCGGAAATAAGAAATCTTTCAGCAAAATAAGTTCCTAAATGTTGTACGCCGATCAGAAGCGTATAATATCGCGAGATGCGAAAAACTGACCAGAGGTGTGCTCTTTTTGTAAGACAATGCCCCTACTCACAAATCGTTGATTGCATTGTAAACAATTTATAAAATTGGTTTTGAATTGGTTGAGCACCCGCCCTATTCTCTGGATTTAGCACCAGCAGACTCTTATTTATTCCCAAAGCTCAAAAAAAATAATTCGAGATAAGTCTAATTTAGGTAAATGAACAAATTGATTTACACTATTTTATAGAATATATATGTATAACTGCTGCAGTTTCGCGGAAGTGCTCGGCTTTCTCAAATACAGAATGAAAGTGAATTTTAAATTTAATACCTACTCCGTGTTGGATACAATTCGCTGTGTCTTCAGGTTAATGGGTTCGACCCTCCTCTGCCTGTTTTCATTACATGGTGACGTCAGACACTATCTTTGTTGAATTACTACTTTGTGTAAATATGTTTAAGGACTGTTATTTCTTTGGTCAAAAAATATGACTCGTCTAGAGTGTGGAATAGCCAAATGAAGTAAAACTAGTATCTCAATTATTGTGTATATTTATTAAAAATGCCGAAACACGTTAATTTTACATTAAAAAATGACAGCCTGCAACGTATAAACTTCAACCCTCTTGGAGTGACAGTTGCAATCCTCAAATTTTTTAATGAGAAGTAGGGGCTTGTTATACGCTCCATTTGAAAGATATCTTCAGTATTTTAAAATTAATTGCAAAAATTAACAGTAAAAAAAAAAGAAATTCATTTGATAATGAACTTCGCTACCACACACTAAAGTAGTGCTGCAAATTGAGTCATAACTTCCACAGAGCTGTGATAATTTATTCTCTTCAGAAAGACATTCTCGTGAAATAATTTTAGAGTCCATGACTTGACTACAAAAAATATTTGTTATCCTGTACCCATAAACTTTATATTACTCGAGTTTTATTGAAAAGATATCAATTTTCACCAAGTCACCCCTTATTTATCCCCTACCCCCCGAAGAGATCTTACCCAAAAACAATTCGAAGCGTTCCTTTGTCGTCAGGTGCTAACTGGATACCAAAGTCGAAGATGATGTCTCAGTTCGTTCGAAAGTTATTGCGTCTATTAACAGACAGATGTACCTGCCGACAGATCGACAGACTGACAGACCGACCGACCGACAGACCGACCGACCGACAGACAGACAACAAAATTGGCGATCCAGAATCAAGTTTTCTATATGTTTTGAGACTTTTTACTCCATTTTAGCAAAAAAATTCGAAATTTTTGTCAACACTATTCCACCCTAACACATAAAAGGGTAAGCTGAATTATCTTTTGAAATGGCAGTGTTCGTTTCAAATTCAATTCGCATAACAACAGTCCCTGATCGTAGAGCATCTTTTTGTCGGGAAAAGTATACATGTACTAGTGGAGCAATGTCGTTAAATTCATTGGGAGTAAAAATAGGTTGGTTTTCTTTTTCGTAATAAGGTTGTTAAAATTTTGAATACATGCCGTAAAGTGATGCGAAATTAAGTTCATCGAAATATAAATTTAAATCATGGTACGGATACCTCACTATTGGGGAAAACTCTAAAGTTTCGTTGGTTGCAATGATCGAACTTCCCCCATGTCTTTTTAACATCTCCTTTCCTGGCTGTTTGAAAACCTGCAATTATGTGACTTGGCAATTCGAGTTTTGTGCTTGTTTTCACCGGCCAAGTATGTCTTGTTGTTTGAGGTAAAACTGGAAATTCTATTAATTCCCAATTTCTAAAAGCGAGGGGAATTTCAATGGGTTTTTTTTAATTTGCTTAGAAAGGTGCACCTGTTGAGAAATAGAATGTATGACATGAGGAACATTCCAGTATATTTCATCAAGCTGAATTTTTGGCTTATCTGCAACTAGAGCGACATTGGCGGGATCTTCAATGTAGATGACAGCGTCTAGGTCGTCAGTACTTCTAATGAGAACTAATCCTTGTTTCGTATTAATAATAATCTTGCGGTAATCTTCAACCCCTGATTTAATTTCAGCACAGAATACCAAATGTTTGATGAAATTAAAAGTTATCTAATATATAAACCCTAAAACGTTATATTACTCGAGTTTTAATGAAAAAATAACAATGTTCACCAAATCACCCCCCTAAAGCGATTTTACCCCAAAACAATCCAAACCGTTCTTTTTTCGAGTGCTAACTGTATACCAAATTTGAAGACGATATATCAATTCGTTCTAAAGGTATCGTGGCTACAAACAGACAGACGACCGACAGACCGACAGACCAACAGACGGGCAGACAAAAACAATTTCGTTCCCAAATTATTTTTTTATGTGTTTTGATACTTTTTACGACGTTTGGCAAAAAAAATTCAAATATTTTCGCCGATGCGATACTTCCACACATTTTGACGATGTAGAAGTAAAATTGATAATTAATCGCATCTCATTCAATCAAAAACGATTTCCGTGTCCTTTTTAGACGGTATCTATTAAAAAGAAGACATAAATGTTCTTTATAGTTGGCAATGTTAGTTTTGTTCAAAATACCTAAGCAACTTGCTGTGATTGTAGCCGCATGACAGTAGTCGTTAGAATTTAGGAACATTATTTATTTAACAGAAATACTTAAAATAATAATTCTACAGATGATTGCTTACGGAGATAAAACACGATCACAGATCTAAGTTGTTCGCCTATTTCAAGAAAAATTCCCGATTTGCCGCGTATATCTCAAGAGACAATCAGTAATATTGAAAATGAATTTAGCGAGCTTGGACATGTAAGGCAGATACAAAAAAATCTTTCTTATGCACTGAGTAATGATACCAAATTGGATTTAATGCGTCGGTTTGAGAAAATCCCCCATACTTCTAGCCGACAAGTTGCGAAAACATTGGATGTTAGCCATTCATCGATTATTAGAATATTAAAAGAAAAGAAATTGCATAAATTGATACAAAATTTCGAAGCTCATGGAAAACGATTTTGATAGAAGTAGGTCTTTTTGTAAACAAATGATGAAAATGTTAGATAACAATGTTATCCACCTAAAATATGTTTTGTTTTCTAAAATGTGCAGTCAGGTCAGGTCATACTTCGCGTCAACAAGCAGCCACAACAATGGACAGTATTATTTATTTATCGATATTAAATAAAATAAAATAAAATGCATCCCTATAAATTAGTACAGAAGCTCATGGAGGACGATTTTTATAGAAGAACGTCTTTTTGTAAACAAATAATGTAAATGTTAGTTAACAATGTTATCCAACTAGAAAGTGTTTTGTTTTATGATGAGTGCAGTTTTTCACTTCACTGCCATGCTAATTGTCAACACTGTCACTACTGGTTTAAAAATATCCATACTGGATGAGAGAAAAACATACGCAGTACCCTGAAAAGGTTAATGTTTGTAAACCATGTCACTGGTCCCTTTTTCATTGATGGAAATTTGAATGGGGATAGTTATTTAGTTCTGCTCCAAAATAATGTCGTGCCAACTTTGACAAACTTATGTCCTGATCTACCAAACCCGCAAGTTACAGCGAACGCGATATAGTTGCAGCAAAATGGAGCACTAGCACATTACCAAATCAATGTCCGGCAGTACCTCGACCTAATATTTCCAAATGGGTGGATAAGGAGGCGGGAATCGTTAGAAAGGCCAGCGTTATCACCAGATCTTACGCCATTTGACTTCTTCTTACGGGTATATGTAAAAAGTATGGTACACAAAACTAAACCACGCGATTTAATTGATTTAAAAAGAACAGTAACGATTGCGATTAGGTCGGGCACGCCTTAGATGTTGATTAACGTTAGAAGACATTTTTATTTACGATTGGGATTCTATCAGGACGTTCAAGGCATGCATTTTGAACATCTAGATTAGAATTGGTATGTTTTTGTATTTTTTCTCATTATCAAGGATGTTTAATTACGTTTTGTACTGATGTACCACATATTATTTGTTTTTGTTTCTTGATTAGCTCGAAGGACCTGATTATGTTTTGTTAAATTAAACGCTGATTTTAGTAACACTTAACGTTTAATAACAAACTGTAAACTTATACAAAATTACTTATATTATGGTATGCTTTAGAGTCCATGAGAACTCTACGTAATGAGTAGTGATCCTCCAGACGAGACGCCTTAACAAAGGATGAAGCGCGTTAGTTATTTATTTTTTAGTGTGTTGTGGCAAAGTTCGTCATTTAGATGATTTTTTTACTGCCGCTCGAAGGGGGTTGTTCCACACTGTGTAGAATAAATTGCAGAAAAGAGTCATACATTTTCGAAACAGCAAATAACATTGATTTTCTGAATGTGTTGACTTATATAAATTAGGTAACCAAAAAATTTTTGTAACTATAAAGAAACTCAAAATTAAATATTTTTATGCCCAGTTTCACAAAGCTTGATTAAATATTTAACGGACGGTTAGTTAATTAAAGCTTCAAACGACCAATCACAGACTATGATTCGTGTTTTTGCCATGACAACTAAATACTTTGAAACTTGATTGGTTATATTAAGCCTTGATTAACTAACCGGCCGTTAGATGTTTAATTGAACTTTGTGAAACTGGGCATATGTCTCTCATCTAGCAAATTTTTAGTTCATCAAAAAAAATGATCAATAATTGAGAAGCAATTTATATGTTATTAAATTTTATTTTTATAACACGTAGTACCTATTTGTCCTTGTTATTACTCGTTTTTTATATATAAACTGTTCCTAATCACAACTGTATATTTCTTGGAATTACAAGGTGTTTTTGACCTGGACAAATTTACAAATGGTGATATGTGTCGCATCCAAGGAATTGTGTGGGAGACATTGATGGAGGATGAAGAAAATCAAATCAGAGGCTTTGTACATTTTGCTGATGGCCAGGGTGTTGGTTTCTCTTATCTTACGCTATTCACCATCAAAGAAGCTGTCCGCATAGTCAAGAACGGTGAGGTATGAAATTTATTGCATCAAAAACATGTGTAATTGACAGAAATAACAAAATATGTATATGTAAGCGAAAAAGCTGGCGAGTAGTTGACTAAATAACTGGCTACTAATTGTATTACTTTATTGGGTAGTTTGTAATATTAATAGTAATATTTATTTGGCATATAATTAATTGTACAATGTGTCATGCAAAGAAGCGCATTGTAGTTGTAATATCACTTCAATCAAACATTAAAACGCTTTGGAACTGTCGCCTTCAATTTTGCTGTAGCTTCAATTTTTTTTTTCCCCTCAGGGCTCGTCCGCGGTACAGATAGCTTTGCTTTTGACACCATTTCAACTACTTCTACAAGTAAATTAGTTTACCTGAAGTTGATACACAATCAAATTGCAGCAGACAGTTTAAGTGTTAACTACTAGTTTCAATTACTTAGAATACTTAGTAATTACATTTTTTCAGCTATTTTCTAGTAGTTCAAATACCTTTAAAAGTTAAATTTTCCAATAAAGTAAATTAATTCTGTGAATCCTAATGAATCTGCACAACCTTTAATTTTTAGCAAATAGTATAGGTCCTACTCCGGCTCTTCTATTTGCTTAGTTGAGACTGTCAGTCGGAAAGTCAGAAGGCTGTCCTGTATTGATACTCCACACAGACATGCTCTCTCGACGAACCATTCGAAGAGTTTGCGACAATGAAAGCTAACATTAAAAAATGTAACCTCATTATTTTCCAAATTAATTTTTTAAGCTTTTAGTAAATTTTCGTAGAAAAAATTCGCTTATGACAAAATGACGACTTTAAGAGTTTTGAATTACATTTTTTTCAAATAAACGCAAACTAGGACCCTAAAACCCATATCCTGAGTAAGTAGAGAGAGGGGGGGGGGGGGAGAGAAAGAGAGAGCGGTTAAGGGCGAAGATGAGAACGCACTGGATGGAGGAACAAGGAACAAAAACATACGGAGTCACAACAGACAATCAGTACACATTACAGATTTATTCGGAAGACCCTCAATTCGAGGGCGACAACCAAAATCGCTACGTAGGCAACACAACTCACCTGCATGGCATCCAGGGCCCAAGAGCCATAATAATAACATGATTTTTTACGCGGCCAATTGTATACTATACAAGTAGAAAGGTTAAGGGCGAAGCCGCAAGGAGACAACCGTATTCACGTGTTTCAAGCTTATTAACTATCATCATATCATCATTAAGGAACAAAAACTTTGTTCCTTCATCCAGAGTGTTCCCATCTTAACCTGACTATACCGTACTGATGATAGCTAATTAGCTTGAAACACGTGTGTACGGTTGTCTCCTTGTGGATTCGCCCTTAACCTTTCTCCTTGTATACTATACAATTGGCCGCGTAAAAAATCCTTATATATATATATATATATATATATATATATATATATATATATATATATATATATATATATATATATATATATTGTGTGTGTTTCACCACGAAACTAAATTTATTTTAATCCTGTGGGTGGCACTCAAAAGGAAACTTAACTGCATATAAGAGCTAGTTCAAAATCTCTGAAATAATCTATTTGTAAACAATGTGTTTTCTTCCTACATATGTCTAAGATTCATCATGTTAATCTTAATTCATTCATTGAACTGGCAAAAAGCGGCTACTTGTAGAAAAAAACAATAGTTATGTCCTTTTTCTTCAGGAAAAAACACGGCTGGTCAGAGTGTTCCCCTCAAAGGGGAATATGTCAAGTATGTCCTTTTGTCAGGTGAATTATCATACAATCAATTCCTAAAAACATGCTATATAACCGAACACATTATTATAAGGAAATTGTTTATCTACTGGTATTGCTTCTGTAACATAATAAAACAAAAACATGGAACAAAATCAAGCAATTTACATTTATCTAGATAATTTTCTTTAAAAAATTCACTAATTAGGAGATCTCGACTTTTTGAAGTTTGAAAACATTTCTTCAAATGCGCGAACTAGGCCCCTAGAACCCACATCCGGGGCTTGAATATATATATATATATATATATATATATATATATATATATATATATATATATATATATATATATATATATATATATATATATATATATATATATATATATATCACACTGATAACTTAACAAATCATGGGCCGATTTCGATCAAATTTGGTGGATGCCTTCCTTTTGCAAATGGCTTGAATAAGTTCGTTAGCCAGGAAAATTGGCCCAGTGTTCCCGAAAAATTTTGTGTTTTCTTTTGGAAAATTTTTTTATTTCCGGAAATAACAAATTTAGGGCAACCAAATCTGGTACGCGGGTTAACATCATAAAAAGTAAACACGCACCAAAATTTAAATATCTAGTTTGAAAGAAAACAAGTTATAGGCATTAAAATATTTGGGTGCCACTGATGACCAGAGAAACGCGCAAAAGGAAAATATTTTGTGTGGATAACAAAATCTTTTATATGTTACAGACAAAGACCAAGTTTTTTGGCGCAAAAAGGTCAAGAAATGCTAAAAAAGGTACTTCCAAAATTTGATAACTTTTCCTCTTAAAACGTAAAAGCCGCGTTTTGAAACGACAAAATTGGCAACTCTTAGGCAAAAAACCTAAAGCACATACGGACTATGTGAAGAAAGTGTCGCAAGAAGTGTGTTTGACAAGTCCTTCAGTTTCAGCTTCAACCGTGATTGTCCTTCATTTTGCTAAAATGTTTCCATAAAATTTATTTTAAATAGACCCGTCCTCTGATGCTTTAGTTTGATGTTTTAGTTATAGAGTTTATGGTTTGGGTGTCTATAACTTTTAGCAAATTTTCGTAGAAGAAATTCACTAATGAGGAGGCCGTGACTTTTAAATTTTAAAAGGTTTTTTTCAAATGAGGTTAGTTTCAGTTTTTATCTGTTTACATATATGCAGGTCAAGGCTTATAGGTTAGACTATAAACCTTGTATTCAGGGTGACTCATTTCTATAGTAAAGCTCAATATTAATGTTTTTATACAAGATACAAGAAACAGTTGTTAATGTTAATTATAGGGTATCTTGGGCTGTACCTTATAAAATTATTTCGACAATTACAGGTGACCCATAAGTCGTGGGAGATACAAATGTTCTTTTTTAAAATCGAACACTCCTTATATTATTGCATTTTTATTTCTCCGATCAAATTGCATAATACAAGCTTGTTTTCGAGTTATTTCAATTGTTTTGCGACTTTTCACATTTTTGGCACATATCAAAAATCGTGATTTTACCAATAGAACTCGAAGTCCAATGCAAATGACGCACTCAGAAGGGTTTTCGTTTATATTATTTCATTAAAAAATCGAGATGCCTGCTTTCATTAGAAAAAGACAAATTTGCTATTAAAAACATTATAAACATCCACTACCATAACGCACTTGCTGCGTCCAGACTTTTATTATTCCAGCTCATTGTTAAAAATGTTAGGCCACTATCTTTCTTCACTGCTTTTAAATTCCTAAAAACCTCATTTGTGACCAAAACTGAATTAAATCTATAAAGTTTTTTCTCCTGTCGTTAATAGGTAAAGGACTTTTATTAAGGGATGATAAATGTGACATAACACAGTTGCGTTGGCGATCCTTTTAAATATAATTGATCTTATCGAAGGGCTCGTTTTGATCTAGCGAGGTTTGATACTTTACGATACCACATTTTCTTTTACCATACCTAAGCCACTTAATGTTTTGCGAATTAAATTTTTGCTTTTTGACATTCGGAAGGAACATTTGGAGAGAGCCTTTGAATAAGGAAATGAAATGTTAATGTTTTATCTCCACAACACCGAATTGATGTTTTTTACCTGTACATCATACCAGGTTCTACCAATCGCGAGGGAAATGGATGGGCAACGGGGCGTGATTCTTTCCCCGTCCAATTGCTGCATGCTCCACAAACGTGTAACCAGCAACTAAGTTTTCATCTTTGTTACATAAATATTCTTTGAAAAAATTAATAAGGTGAAAAACGTTTTGAAATGCTGATATTTTCTAAAGAGATAAGGCCTGCAACGGTGCAACGAAAAGTTAGTTCGGTTACGATTACCTGGCATATGGTATATAAATGTAATTCTATTTTGAAAGAACAAGTGGCGCTCTCTATGAACTTGTAGTATATTTGAACATTTATAGTTATGATAAAGCAGTAATAAATCGTGTACAATAAAACATTTCTTAAAGCCAGTTAACGCATTTTCAATCTCATCAACATTGTACATCAGGCAAGTGTAAATAGCTCTCAGTCGGGAAGACTTAGGTCAACTTATGTATTTTAAACTGCTTAATAGATTTGAAAAAAAAATGGTATGGGAATTTTTATTAAAAAATAATAATTATAAATATGCCCTTTTGTCAGCGACTCATTTCAAAGTTAATATTTAGCAAGCAGGTATAATTGTAATTATGTCTTTTTGTGCAAAACGAATTTCAAGAGGCGAAATACAGATGAATATGTGTCATTTTATTGGATCATTTAGTGATGAATTTAAGTAATGTCTTAACTATTGGCGGAAATCTCTATTTTATATGGATTTTATAGTTATATCCTTCAAAGAGACAAGAATATGTTGTATTTCACGACCGATGATCTTCTAACTAAAATTTAGAGTTATGTCCTTTGGCCATCGACAACAAAATTAAGCCTGTCACTCGTTTTCCTTTGTATATTGTAGATTGCTTAATGAGTCGTATAAGCCTTTGACTTCGCAGCGCTGCGACTCCAATGAATCTTTTATGCATGACTATTTTCTAATATTTTCACAAAAAGTTCAGACTTTTTGTGTAGTCTACTATCTTTTTGGGAGCTATTTTACCTATTTCCTGGGCTGTTCACCCCTCCAAGTTATTTGAGCCTTCTGCAGAACTTAACCATGCACTCGCATAGCAAATGTTCTGTTGTTTCCGCTGTAAAATTCCTGGTAAAAGTCGGTTGGGAAGTCAAGACACAATAATGCACAACATAAACAATTAACAAAATTTATTGGGCTTCTGTTTGAAACCTCAAAAATGTATTCCGAATATTTACATTTTGTAAAATGCAAACAAATATATGGACATGCCAATAAGGCACAAGCAAATATAAGATGTACGTTATACTATTTATTCTTATATATATATATATATATATATATATATATATATATATATATATATATATATATATATATATATATATATATATATATATATATAACAGGATTTATAACACGGCATTTCTGTACTATACAAGGAGACGGGTTAAGGGCAAAGCCGCGAGGAGACAACCGCATACACGTGTTTCAAGCTTATTAGCCATCATCAGTACGGTATAGCCAGGTGAAGATGGGAACACTCTGGATGAAGATGCAAAAAGACACGGAGTCACAACAGGCAACCAGTGCACATTTGCAGCAACATTTGGAAGACCCTTAATCCGAGGGAAACAACCAAAATAGCCACGGAGGCAAATAAATCACCTGCGTGAGCATCCGGAGCCCAGGAAGTTATACTAACTATAACAGGATTTATAACACGGCATTTCTGTACTATAAAAGGAGAAGGGTTAAGGGCAAAGCCGCAAGCAGACAACCGCATACACGTGTTTCAAGCTTATTAGACATCATCAGTACGGTATAGCCAGGTGAAGATGGGAACACTCTGGATGAAGATGCAAAAATACACGGAGTCACAACAGGCAGTAATACTTGTTTCTTAAAAACCTCTAACAAGGAGTCAGAACGGTGTCTACTATGTAGCGAATTTTCATAATTCTGTAAGACGATATTTATCTCAATATAGTTTGCATGTCTAGAATAAAAATATAGTAGTATTTCAAAAAATGCAAACAGTTGGTAAAGCATATGCTTAGTGTATTAAAAATGCGAGCCGACCCAAAAGTCGAGCGTAGCACTTCGAAAATATCAATGTTATTGTAACCATAACCACATTTAGAACGCAACTTGCTCTTACACAGCGTGTGGTAGGTACATGCCAAAATTTAGATCTGCAAGTTGAAGTAAGAAACTTTTAAGCATTCAAAGAAGGGAACAAGGCTTAAAAACTATCTGTGGTAAACAAGATAATATTGAACAGAAATTTTGTAGAGTAAAACAAAATTGACGCGCAATATGTTAATATTTTAGAGCTTAAATGATTTTAAAAGTTTCTTTAAAATTACTTTCAAATCCAATTTCAAAATTTAGTTTCATAAATGAATCCCTTATCGACTCAGTCATAGTAGCAAATTTCCCAAAAATCTTACAAATCCTAATAGATTAATTTTCCAGTAAGCTATAATCTTCAATTTTGACTCATAGCACGCACTCTAGAAAGGCGATATTCATGCCAAATTTTAAAGAAAAATGACAATTATTTTCGAAGATACAAATTTGCAAGTAGTAATAACGTGTACGTTCGAAACCAAAGGTCGTAGGTTCGTTTCCCAGTAAAAGCGTAATTTTATGTTCATTATATACTCGCAATTTAACATCAACTGAGGTTGCGGAATTGTGTTTGAGCAAGTTAAATGCATGTACGCCTTTCGAATGGAAGACATTTTGTCGGTTCCGTGAACCATGCCGTACTGTGCACACTGAAGATCCCTACCTTACATAGCATTTATGACTTCTACAAGGCAAATGTTTACCTGCATTTTTTATCGTGCAAATTGTATCAAATAACGAGATCTTATATAGATTTTGGTTTATAATTAGCAACTTTGTGAGTAGTCTGTTATTCATGTATATATTTTTCGCAGAAAACATTACCAATGAGGTACAAGGAAGTTCATTGCATTAATGCACATCCGTCAATGAAATTTGCGCTGGACTTTGGAATGTCGCTGATTTCTGAGAAAATCAAGAAGAGAGTTAACATCTACACAAATTTGGATGAAGCTCTATCCAGTAATTACTTAGAACTTGACACTTTACCCAAAGAATATGGAGGCACAATTCCTATGTCAGAAATGATAGGTAAGTAATCCAAGTGTTGATATTTTTGTATCAAATAATTTACCAAAATATTTCAAATGCATATCGTAGGTAATTTTACATGCTTTTGAAAACTTTTGTTGGCGACTCATTTTTTATGCCATTCAAGATGCACCTACATCCATTGTCACAAATTGAAGCCACTCAATTTCAATTGATTATTGTTTTGATTACTAAAGTATTAAAGATTAACTTAGAAGATTTATAATATTTGAGCTGAATGGTCTTTTAATAAATGGAAGATTACTTGCAGTAAGTAGGTTACCTGTGAGTTCAGAGAAGAAATCAAAAGAATAAGTCAAAGGCATTTCCTGCCTGTCGTAAAAACGACTGACGGACACAAATACTGGGCTGAAATATGTAATGAGGTGGAAAACCCCAAACAGATTGGAACCTCTATTGTGGGCTCCAAAACGGGTAAGCAACTTCTCTGAGACGGCAGTACATCTCAACCGCGCGCGGAAAAACCCCTAAAGCATCCTGCCACAAACCAGCACAGTGCGGCACCTGAAGAGGTCAGAAAGACTATATCGTCCACCTTGAACACCCCAGCTCTGCACTAGATAATGAACAGGTGGAACTGCTGGCGTACATTCCGAACTATATTGGCATGCGACCAACGTTTGGCCGATACTCACCCGACTCAGAAAAATGATAGCCTGATCACTCTGAAATGGTTTATTCTACACCGAGAAGAAGGTGGTCCATCGGGACATTCTCGGTTGACTAAATGTCAATCGCTTCGCTGACTACAATCAGCTTTGGTCCAAACATTGGCTTTGGACAGGTACCCACTATTACGACCAAAATTCACCAGTTATGTTGCTGCACAGAAACTACCACGAGTCAATCCAAAGTGACTGAAGTCCCTTCCCAGAGTAAGGGAGGAAACATCCTTCTGCTGAAGCCTCTGGGAGCGGCTTCCTAGGAGTAAACCCACCTACAGACCTGGTCCCTCTGGGGGACATGGAAAGACACCCTGTTCCAAGAACCACAAGAGAAAGCACCAGAGGATCTAGACCAACCTTCAATAGCTGGAGAATAGGGAGGTAGCGCTGGGGGCCTTCCTAGACATATAGGGGGCATTCAGCAACACCTCAGTCGGATCGGTTCTGGCAGCTGTCAGGGAGCGTGGAATAGAGGAGACCCGCTGCAGGTGGATCGATTCCATGCTCAGGGACAGGGCAGTGTTCACCTCACTCGCGGGAGGGACTCTGCTGGCGGTGGTCGCGGCGGGGAGCGTTCTGTCTCCCTTTCTCTGGTGCCTAGTCGTGGACGGCCTGCTGGTGAGGCTCTCGGGAGGGGGGTATGAGGTTCAGGGCTATGCGGACGACATTGTCATCATAGTCCGAGGAAAGGTTACACAGTCAGTGTGGGAGCGCATGCAGACAGCACTGAAAGTGGTGGAAGGGTGGACGGTTGGTCAAAGGCTCGGGGTGAGCCCCGAGAAAGCAACCGCCATACTGTTTACGAGGAGGGGGAAGTGGGAGAGCCATAGAACTCTTACTCTATACGGTAGGAACATTCCAATGGCCAGGGATGTAAAATATCTTGGGGTAATATTGGCCTCTAAGCTAACATGGAATGGTCACGTTGAAAAAATACTGCGTAAGGCAGTCATGACCTTAGCCGTCACTAGGCGACTATATGGAAAAACGTGGGGACTAAGACCTAGTATGGCCCACTGGCTGTACACAAGGGTGGTCAGACCATCGTTCACATACGCGGCACTGGTCTGGTGGCATAAGGTGACACAATCCAGTGCCAAACAAAAACTAGGCAAGATCCATAGGATGGCTTGCCTAGGTATCACAGGGGCCATGTCTTCAACCCCAACATCCGCCATGGAGGTGTTGCTGGATCTGCCCCCCCCCCCCCCCCCCACACACACACACACACACACACACACACACACACACACACACACACTTAGTTATTATGGGGAGGCTAGGCTCGGACTATACAGACTAGCCTGCAATGGTAGACTGAAGATCAACCCAGACTTCAGGGGCCACTGCAAAATTCAGAAGATCTCGAAGGAGCCCATGCTTGAAAAGAGGTCAGACTTCGCGAGCCCTCGAATCTGTAGGGAAAACAACTTTACAGTGGAAATCCCCGACCGGGAGGCATGGCGGGAGGAGACGCCGGGCACACCACTGGACGCGCTTGTCTGGTTCACAGGCGGATCCGGCGAGAAGCGTGGGACGGGGGCAGGTGTTTATTCGGAAGGACCGAGGGTAAGTCATAGTATTTCCCTCGCAGTCCATGCAATGGTCTTTCAGGCCGAAATGTACGCCATCCTGCACTGTGTGTGGGAGAACAAGAGGAGGGACTACACCAACAAGCGGATCCTCATAGCCACAAACAGCCAGGCAGCCATTAAGGTCCTAAGTGGCCCACGGGTAAATTCCTGGCTGGTGAGTGAGTACCGTGACGAGACGAGCGACCTGGCTGGGCAGAATGAGGTCACCGTCATCTGGGTGCCGGGTTACTCGGGGGTCAAAGGCAATGAAGAAGCTGACAGTCTCGCGAAGAGGGGGTCAGCAGAACCATTTATGGGACCATAACCGGCTCTGGGCGTGACAAAGAGCACTGCCAGGGGAGCCATTAAGTCCTGGGTCAGAAACCAACACAAGGTGTACAGGGCAGATTGTCTAGGGCTCAGACATGGAAAGTCAATAATTGACGAACCAAGTTCAAAGAGAGGTGTGGAGTTGCTAAATCTTAACAGAGGACAGCTCAGAGACATAACAGGTCTCTTGACGGGACACATGGCCGTCAAGAAACACCTACACAAATTGGGCGGTTGGTGGGGGACTTGCAGACTTGCATGCAGATTCTGCGGCAAAGGGGAGGAATCAGCCCAGCACATCTTGTACGAGTGTAAAGCTCTGGACTGCAGAAGACAACTCATCTACGGTCAGTCTACGCCGGAGACAGAGCATTATAAAACTTCACCATACCAATCGCTGTGCAGACTAGTTCAAGGCACAGTGATTTTGGAGTGGGTGGAGTAAAAAGACTAAGGGCATGCGCAATAAGCCAAAGGTTGCAGTGCTATCGGGGCAGAGAGGCCGCGGACGAGCCCTGGGGGAGAAAAAAATTCAATCTCAAAAATTGTCAACTTCCGTAAGAAGCTGGATTTTATGTGTGAAATTTTAAACATTTTGGCTTTAGTCGCAATAGACCCAAGGTCATAGTGAATGGACTGAAATAGCCCACTCACTGTATAACCTAACCTACAGATATCAAACTTTTCTTCTAGGGCCCTTTATAAATCTTGAACCGTTTAATGGTCTAGCCAAGCTGAGGAAATCCATTAATGAATAGATTTGAAGCACAACATTATAGTGTTGGAAAAACTCTCCGCGACAGAGATGGACCAAATAGTTAATAGAAGAATATAAGCCCAAATTCAGAAAAAACCTACTAGGCGCAAACAGAAATTTCACACTAATAATTCTATTATTAGTAATAGGTTATATTAATAATAGGTCTATTGACAGGACACTGCCGACTCAACAAACACATGGACAAATAAGTCTGGCAGACGAAATGCTATGTGCAGATTCTGCGAAGAGGAAGACTTTACCTCGATACATATGGTACGCCAGCGTTGATGCCTAAGGAGGTTTAGTATCCAGTCACTGAGAAAAAACAGCAAAGACAGCAAGCTTCACGATTGAAACCAAATTTTCAAACCTATTAAAAGACAGAGTGGACAGAGTGCTCTAGAGAATTGCATTATAGTGTCACAATAGATGTTAACAGTCGCGGTGACAAGGGCCGAATGGCCAGCTCCCCTTTGAATGGAATTTCAATATTCTAATAGCATTGCTCAAATGCGTCAAGCAGATATTGAGCATTCGGAAACGTCGAATGCAACCTGGACCTCTGTGTTAGTTTTTCATATGACTTAAAGAACAAACATTTCTTTACGATATAGGTATCTTTTTTGGCTTTATAAAATAACTATACTAATAAGTCCCCAAATTTAATTAACTTTGAATTTTAAAACACCAATTATATGATTTAATTCAAGTAATCTCATTACAGAACTATGGAAAGAAGAGCTGAAAAAATCTCATCCCATCCTAATGTCACATGATGAAATGGAAGTTGATGAAAACTTATTCAGTCAGAAAGCCAAGGAGGGTGCAGTCTCTGCGTTAAAGAAGGGAGGCACTTCCTGCGGACAAGAAAAGGACCTGGAACGAGATTCCCTATGTGGCATCACTGGAAACTTCAGAAAACTGGAAGTTGATTAAATATAAGGATGGAGATTTGTATAAGAAAATAGTAAAATAAGCAATCATAAAAATTAGTTCAATAATGTGTGGCAATCCTTTTATTAGACTGAAACTGTGTTTGTTCTTTCAGTTGGACATGGAAAAATAAAGCTTTATTTTTTGTAACTGGTTTATTTTAATGCCTTAAGAAATGCCTTTGTGTGTCGCTTGCAGCTGCTAAGGTGTTAACCTGTGAATTATATAAGGGTCTAGGTTCAATTCTCCGATGGGCCAACGAGAATTACCTGGTTTGTAAATACTTTGTGAATTAACAGACTGATAAAAACTATGTTAACTGCCTGAGATTCCACAGTCATTAAAAATATTATAGAAACATGTTTCTTGTTTAAAAACCTTCTGATTGGAAAATGTGTTGGCCAAGTTGTGTCTGCGTGTGTGTGTTTTGTTTGTTTAACACCTGCCTATTACCGCGATTATGGTCAATCACCGACAGCTGAAAGCCGTTTCACGTGTCCAATCTAAAAATTTTGCTCAATCCGTCTCTTGTAATCAGGCTATGGAACTTTTACGTGGCTCACATCGTTTGGTACATAAGACCGGCGGCTTATAACGTCCTCTCTTAAGGACGGAACGTGTGGTCAATCAACTTGTAGTTGCTATATTTCAGTATTGTAAAACGGGGTGAATTGAAACTCCCGGGTCCACTCGAAAATATAAATACCTTTAAAATGATGTGTGCTGCCATCTAAGTACAGGAGTTATAACTATGTCAATTCACATGGAGGTAAATAAGTAGGAGTGAGTATCACTAGTGTACTCTGTAGCATTAGTAAACGAAAAGTGTTATGGTGCTATCACAGCATAAAAAGATGGTGTTGTGCTATGATCAAGATGAAACAAAATTTTGAGGTAAATATCCCTGACTTTTTATGCTGATTTTTTTTTTGTATAAACGATACTAATAACTTAAGAAGTAAATCAAACTTTTTTTGGAAATTGTCTTATTATCAGAGAATAAATGCATAACTATAACAACATAATATTCGAACATGTTTACCGGTGGCGCTACTTTTAATATATTTCTTTCCTTTCAGGGGCTACTTTGCTCAATTATGTTCGTAAAGTCATATAGTCTTATGTATAGAGATTAGGTTTATTTATACCAAGACAGGCACATATGTAACCTTCCGCAAAGAGAGAGTTTTATTTTATTTTTTCAATGTATGTTTGTTATTTTGTCATAAATAAAGAATTTATAATCAAATAAATAAATAATTTCTAAGAAAATAAATAAAAAATCCACAACAATTTGTGTTAAAATGAGTTTTGTCGAAAATATTATTTTACGTGTTTCTTTCTGCCGCTTATTAGGCTGCGAAATGAATATCAGCATTTGAAACCTTATGTAGAGTGGAAATAAGAGTAGTTTTTCAAGCGACCTGATCACGAGGCGTCTTGCAGAACACACTAAAAAATGTTGTTGCAAAATGGGTAAGAGCTATTTTTATTTGCACCACGGCGAAAGCTAGCTCAGCGACCAAAGTAATAAAAAAGACTTTTGTAAAGAACATATAATAGTCTGTGCATGTAATAATTTGGAAAGCGTGATCAAGTCGCCCCGTTTTACGGTACCGTCAATCAGGGTGAATCGGGGCGGTTTTCAGGAATTTTCTACTATAACTCCTGACAGAAATAAGCCAAGAAATCAGAACTTGGGCATATTGATCTAGGCGGCAGCCTTTATCGAAACGTAAAGAGAAGTACTTTTTAGGTCAGCCTATAACAGCAAAAAAAAAAGTGTTAGTGTTCTGAATGACCCCGCAATATAAGTGAATGGGGACACCCATTTATTACGCATTTTAAGTCCAAATAACCCTTCCAATGGGGTAAATCTGGACACAAATAGTAAACAAGAACAAAAAATAAACGAAAACAAAGGCACTTATATAATAAGCTTTAACAAGAACAAAAAAATTTTCCAGCTAACTAATGAGGCACTTTCATATAATAGGCTTTAGGTTTTAAATGAACAGGGAACTCAGATCCACCACCTCTCAGTATAGTTGCTATTATGGCAGTTTTCTCATTATTCGACATAAATTTATAACGCTTATGTCGTCAATTGCAGGAAAAATGAAACAATTTTTCTTTTTTCTATTGGGACGGAGAAATTTGCTTCAATATATTTTAGTTTTTTAAATTGACCAACAAAGAATTTCTTGTCCTTTCAAACTGGACTTCAATAAACTCCCCGATAGACAGATTTTCCGGGGCCACCTTTCCTAGATCAGCCTATTATTCCTCCGCTTTCTTATCGATTTCAGATTCGGAGATTATAACTGCATCGACTTTATCTTGAGCATCAAAGTCCGCGAAGTCTTGCATAGCCGTACTGGTCGACGGACCAGCGTGCGACGTTAAAACTGCTGAAGTGGCCACACTTTTTCCAGGTTCAACAGACAGTTTTTTTTTCTTTGTGATTGTTGACTTCCATACATTTCCATTCTCGTTCAGTAAATCTTCAACTAAATCTTCAACTGGATGCTGTCCAAGCTTGAGGATTATCTTCTTCCATGCCCTGTGTTCTTTGTGGCTAACGTTTTGTTACCTGGGTTCTATCTAGTGGGTAAATTCCGGTTGCAGCAAAAGAGTTACCTAAAAACATTTGTTTAATTAAATATATTCAAGAAATAATTTTATCAGTACCTATAGTTACCAACAATAATCAATATTGCGTCCTGTGGTAACCTAAATAAATTATGATTGAAACTCTACAAATACAAATTGTCCCTAAGTGAGAATATTTGTTATATTATTGTTAGACCTGAAATTGTTAACGGTAATTTTGCAGATTACCGCCATGTCAGTTTTAGATAAACTGTCTGCTGGAAGATGAAGTCTACTACCTTACCTGCACATTTATACTATGTTTACCTCGTGGTTATTTTTTTTCAGAATGACATATTATACCTAAGTTCACCATTATCGCTGAACTTCTGGGGTGACGCATTTCTCACGTGGTTTTCCCTTTCCATGGATTTTTATTTTGGGTGAATTTGGAGGTCTTTTTGCGGCGGTAATGGGAGGGTGGATGAACCGCTTTCTGAATTTTATTGGAACGTAATGCTTAGAAACACCACCTCTATATGGATAAACCACAAGAGAAATGTTGTGGTTTTAACCCCACAGAAAGTCACACGACCCGGTCGAATAAGGGTAATGTGCGGGATAAAGAAGATTAGGAGAAAGTACAACTGCAAAATGTGCATAAAGAATCTTATCGAAATCCTACTAGGCTAAATTCTCCGTTTATATTTACTGCGCCAGTCCGGCAGCGGACAGGACTAGATACCTGCTCTTTGGCAAGATAAAGCTTGCTCCGGAGAATCTGGATCAACTTTCGCCCACGAAGATTATCGACCTCTGCAGGAGGCTGGCTTTGTTGGGCGAAATATAGACTATTAGGCGTGAGCCACAATAGACCTTAAAGTCGCGGTGGAGGGACCGGTATGGCCCACTCACAATCAAACCTAACCTAACCTAACCCTATATTTACTTTTAATCTTATTCCCTGCCCAGCACCCGATTCGCTCCGGGTCACGAAACCTTTCTGGGGGTTAAAACCACATTTCTCTTGTGTTTTACGCATACATTAGAAGCATGTTTCTGGAAAAAATTCAGAATGCGGCTACCTTACTTATGACGCACATCTGCAAATTTACTGTTTTAACTAACTAAAAGTGTTAAAATTTATTATAGCCTTTTGTAAAGTGAAGTAATTAAAATCTTTGATAGATTTGAAACATTTGGTGTTATTAGTACTAGGTGGTAGAGGACAAAACCGAATATCATTTTCCTCGCAAAGTTCAACCACTCTATGATACATGACTACATATGTTGTCCAAATTACAACCCTTGGTGCTGGCTGCTTTTTAAGAAAGGGAAGTGCAATAGTTATGAACCAATTAATATTCGAACAGTACTGGATCGAACCACCCATTTTTATTTCTACCATAGCGTGTTCCCGTTGGGCCATTCCCTGTCCAAGTGTCATAATTATGTTCACTTTTATAGACCACAAAGGGGGAAAGCATCTCGCCCGATGCGCTGATTGAAAACATTACTGACGTCGAAGATTTTGTCGAGTCGATAATGCGCTCTGGATGTCATGGTCTTCTTTTCACCACTACATATTTTCTCCTGGATCGTCAACAAAGCAAGTTTCATCGTAGTTGATAATGGAGTCACGTTGGACGTTTTATATAACTTCTGTCAGATTGTCAAAGAAGTTGTTTATTATTTCTGGAGTTATGGACGCCCGAGATCGTTTGATGTTCTCACAAAGTCTGACTGTAAAGGCTTCTTGATGTGTATAATAAAATAAGTTGATCTAGTCGTGCTTTAAAATATTAGTTTGACCCCTTGTTTCTTCACACGTTAATTTTGGGATTTTTAATATAACTTTTGCACCCCTAAGGCTTATTTTATCACTTTTATTCTGCCTCAAGGACATTTAAAATACATTTGGGTCATAATTTTGGTAGACCTTGCTACCAGGTCGCTTTTTGTATTTTCTGTGCATTGTCCCGATTCACCACAAAGAGTGCCAAAATTACAACAAAATAAATGAAATAAAGACATCAACGAGTACAAAACGTGTAAAGGATATCCGAAGGCACAACACATAAAATACCAGACTTTAAATTTTAATATAAATACCTTTTCCCAAGGAAGTTTTCAGGCACGCACCGGTAGACCACCACCACGCTGTAACAATACTACACTTTGAACGTCATTTTGTTGACTACCATGTCTTCCGAGCCGATTGCAACTATTATGTATCTTAAACATATCGCCTATTGGGAAATCGACGCAAATTATTGAGTTAACGGCTTTTCGACCCAAATCACGTCGCCGTCCTAATTCACACAGATTGGCGGTAGATATTACCTACTTACTTAATTATTAATATTTTTGAAGTGATCGAAGAGCTACAGACTGCGGATCGAATCGTTCCACCTGCAACATCTTTTGCCCAGGTTAAACTAAAGATGAAGAATTAAATCATAAATAGAAAAAGTTGTCCTAAAAACTATTATCCAAATTGTCCATGAACAACAAACTGCTCATGTACAAAGTCATAGTAATCCGGACAGCCTTCCTGCATGGGCGACCGCGGACGGCACACATCATAAAACCCTTCAAATCACCCAGAATAAAATGGTGAAAGTGGTTACCGGAGCGCCATGGTTTATTAGAAACAGTCAAATTCACGCTGATCTGTAGATTCCTTCGAGACTTGCGTTTATAACTCAACTATCCACTCAGTTAGCAAAAGCCGCTTGTCACCCAAATGCTCTTCTCCGTGGTACCTCCGACTACTTAGGCATAAGCGTCCAAAGCTTATCCTTACCCGATAACGCCCCCGCGGGAAAAAGAATGAAAACATTCATATCCCAACGTCATTGTGTGGAATCTTTCCAGCGGAGATATGGACTAAGGTCAGGTATACTCCAGGAAGTAGAGTTTAGTGGGTAGGAGTCCCACACTACCTCGATATCCTACACACTATGGTGTGTGAATGAGGTATGCAAGCAGCATTCTCCACTCCTGTGTCAAAAAAAAAAACACCTATTATTGCATGATATCTCTCATTCGCTAGTTATCATAGGCTATGTTCAAGTTCTCATAAGCTACATGTCCGGTCCTATTCCATGTGTGTGATTTGTTAAACGTTTAATGGAATTTAGTATTTTATTACCTAGTGCTGTTGTAATGCATTTATTTACATTTAATCTATGCAGCATTATACATATATATATATATATATATATATATATATATATATATATATATATATATATATATATATATATATATATATATATATATATATATGAGACATGCTTGGTTCTCGGGTTAAACCGCGTCCAGAATTTATGGAAACTCGACGTTTCGGCTCCTGTTTTGGAGCCATTTTCAAGAGGTAAAGGAAATATGTAAGGACACTCTAAGGCATCAATCTGCCTACTCCCCAAATCTCGCCGGAGATCGTCTGTGAGGTCTCAGTGTGTTCAACCCTGGGCCTCAGAGAGATCTCTCTGAGGCCCAGGGTTGAACATACTGAGACCTCACAGACGATATCCGACGAGATTTGAGGAGTAGGCAGATTGAGGCCCGTTATCGAGCTACAACAACCCAACCCACCTTTATCCACCGCTCTAAGGAGTAGACAGATTGAGGCCTTAGAGTGTCCTTACATATTTCCTTTACCTACCTTTTTCCACCACTCTAAGGAGTAGGCAGATTGAGGCCGTAGAGTGTCCTTACATATTTCCTTTACTCACCTTTGTCCACCACTCTAAGGAGTAGGCAGATTGAGGCCTTAGAGTGTCCTTACATATTTCCTTTACCCACCTTTTTTCCACCACTCTAAGGAGTAGGCAGATTGAGGCCTTAGAGTGTCCTTACATATTTCCTTTACCCACATTTGTCCATTACTCTAAGGAGTAGGCAGATTGAGGCCTTAGATTGTCCTTACATATTTCCTTTGCCTCTTGAAAATGGCTCCATAACAGGAGCCGAAACGTAGAGTTTCCATAAATTCTGGACGCGGTTTAACCCGAGAACCAAGCATGTCTCACATTAAAGACCGCGGAAATCTTTCTGAACATTTCTATTTATTACTTTATAATTTTTGATGCTGCAAAGCTAAATTTTCCTCAACGTGAAAGAAGGAACAGAGCAATATCTTGTGCTGTTAAGGATTGGTTGAAATTAGCTACTTCGAGAATGTCCAGAGCAAAAAACTAAGAAAGCAATACGTTTTTTTTTTTTTTGGTTGAGAAGTTAGTTAATATGTAGAAATATGTTATTTTTTTTATGTTGCGTAGAACAAACAATTTAGGAAATGTATTTTTTATTTCATGATTAAGATGGTATGATTGAAGAAACTTGTTATATTTTTGGAATCTGGTATTAATTGTTTTAGTTTTTTGATAATGAAATGTAAGTTTTTTGAAATATATATTTGTTTTTTAAATAAAGTTAATTTTATTTGACATTTGACTTGTGATCTAATCTATTTTTATAAAGCCCATTTAAAATTATAAACATAAATAATAATTTGTCAATGGTAGGTTTATAAAATTTAGCAGAGTAGCAAGTTTAGAAGTTTTGATGTGCAATGAGCACTTAAAGTAAGTATCTACACTACAATTAAGTCCAGTTGGACACTTCTACACCTATCGATCGTTTGTCCTATAAGTTGCCATCGTCAAAAAATTAATCGTACTCATCTTCTGCTGTCAGCTGGGTTGAAAAACTATCATTTGGTAGGTATGTATTAGTTGTAATTCAAACGTATATTATACGTCGTTAATACAAGCAGTTCAACGTTACAGATCCCTGTTGATAAACATTAATTATAAACGTATATTCTTCATGACAGATTATGGTTAAATCAACGTTGCAAAACCCTTGTTAATAAACATTTATAAAAATGTATATTTTACGTTATTAACGGCAAGTAGTTTAACGTTACAAATTCCCGTTGATAAACAGTAATTATAAACGTATATTCTCCATTACAGATGATGGTTAAATTAACGTTGTAAAATCCTTGTTAATAAACATGTACGAAAAATGTATATTTAACGTTTTTGGCAGCGAAATTTTATAAAGTTTTTCTGAAATTTTAACGTTTTACAATACCATTAACGAAACGTTAAAACATACATGTATAAAAACGTTTCTATATTGGTTTAATTATATGTTTATTCGGGCGACATTTTTACCAAAATTAAATATAAGGTAGCAGTTTCCTTTTAAACGTTTAATTAACGAACATATGCTTACTGGGATATATATATATATATATATATATATATATATATATATATATATATATATATATATATATATATATATATATAGATTTAAACATGTGGCCTTAATCCGCGGTCATTAGAAAAAAATCCGAAAGTCTTTCCATCATTACCTAATAGTGAATTTTCATAATGAAAATTCACTAAAATCTCATAGGGGAAAGCAGATGAATACATTTCATGTTTTAAATCGAAAACTGCCCGCCAGACAAAAAAAACAAGAAACCAAAAAAAATATTTGGTGTCAGATCATTTCTATGGAAATTCACTACCATAGCGCACTTGCTGCATCCAGACTATTTGATTTCCGAATGTCCCAGGTTTGAACATCTATTTTAAGCATCGTGTAGCTTTTATGTTAGACATTTAGGTAGAGGATAAGCTTAAACTAGTCTTCCCTCGATCAAAATATAAAAGTTTTCTTAGCAAAATACAGTTTAGTACATAATAATATGAGTGATACTTGCGAATGTGATTTTTTTTTTGGATAAAATTCTAATTAATTCAAAAACCATAAATTTTACATCAAACCTATACAAAATTTTGAGAATTACCTACACACAGAAATAAAAAATTACCAACCATATAATATAATATACAGGGTTCTTCAACTCATGACACAACAGGGATTTGCATACAAATGTTTAAATCTTCAAATGTTTACTTCCCTGGTTATTTTACAACAATTGTATTAGACTTTCTTTAAAAACATCACAGTAGAAGTCTATTGCACTATTTTGTTTTATTTTCAACACCATATTTTTAGTAAATTTTCATTAAGAAAATTCACTAATAGAGTTATCGATGGTGAGACTTTCGGAAAATTTCTTAAAATGAGCACGAATTAGGGCATGTGGAACACATTTCCATGGTCAGTTACAATGTTATATATATATATATATATATATATATATATATATATATATATATATATATATATATATATATATATATATATATATATATATATATATATATATATATATATATATATATATATATATATATATTGTTACAAAGCACTTCAATAGACGTAGGTGCGGTGTTGCCACATCTCCAGAATTTCCCCAACATCTGGGAATTTTTGCACAATCTGGCAACACCGCCTCCCCACCCCCTGGGGGTGCCTGGGGTGACCCCCCTCAGGCGAAGTCTCAACCCTCTAGGACCAGAAATAACGAAGTTACCAACTTGTACCCCGTCGGAACGGATAACTGAGGTCTGCACATTCCGAACACCCTGTATATACACCCTATATACGCAGAGAACCCTTACACCCTGTATACGCAGAGAGATCTTATAGTTCGAGAAACACCTCTTGTGTAACATAGGAGTGGTGACCACATTTGGATCATCCTGTATACACATCCCCCTGTATACACACGGGACCGATCTGTATTCACAGAACCTTCTAGTAAAAGAAGGTCCTGGAACGTTCTGGAATGGAACTCTCTAGAAAGGAGGGGAAGGTACGGCGAGTATATAAAAGCGAGAGCAAGCCAGCCCGAGTTCAGTTCAGTTCAGTAAGATAATGTGGTAGTGACTTGAAGAAGCAGTGTAAAGTGTTAAGAGAGTAGTGACTGTAGTACCAGATTAGTGACTTTTGTTGAGAGTAGTAATTGTAAGGCCAGTAAATGAAGTGTTTTGTGAGAGAGACATTCTAGAAATTTTATTGTATCCATATTTAGAGTGTAAATAAAGTTGTTTTGTTAAAATTAAAAGTCTCACTTATCCAGAACCCGGAGAAAACGCAACAATTTGGTGTCAGAAGTGTGGGATAAGTGAGTGAAGAAGTGGACAACTAAGCTAGCTGTAAATGGTAAACACTAGATCGACTGACTACGACGAGATGGCTGAAATCAAAGAGTTGATGGACTTACTGAAAAAACAACGCGAAGAAGACAAAGAAGAACTCAAGAAGCAACGCGAAGAAGACGAACAACGACGACAAGAAGAAGAAAGAAGACGGCGCGAAGAAGAAAGAAGACGGCGCGAAGAAGATGAACGACGACGGCAAGAAGACAAAGAAGAACTCAAGAAGCAACGCGAAGAAGACGAACAACGGCGACAAGAAGATGAAAGAAGACGGCGCGAAGAAGACGAGAGAAGAAGACAAGAAGATAAAGAAGAACTCAAGAAGCAACGCGAAGAAGACAAAGAAGACCTCAAGAAGCAACGCGAAGAAGACGAGAGAAGACGACAAGAGGAGGAACAGAGGCGTCTTCAAGACAAAGAAGACATCCGAAGTATGTTTCACGATATGAGAGTCGATGTAAAAGAGGAAATTGAACAGATTAACGAACAAATAGAGAATGTGGACTATAAAATAGGAGTGGTGAACAGTAAAGTGGAAAATGCAACAGAGGATTGGAACAAACGATGGGAAGAAGTTGAAGGGTTGAAAGAACAAATGAAGATGATGATGAAAGGCACAGAAGTCAGACATAGAGAACTGACAGAACAGGTGATGGGCCAAACTGATAGAACTCAACCAAGAGGAGTTACTGGAATGTCCCCAGCTCAAAATTGTCCGGAAGAAGATATGCCAATCGTGCAGCGGCCTCATGGAACCTTGAAGCCGCCGACTTTCGACGGAGAAACATCGTGGCCAATGTACAGGAGGCAGTTTGAAGCGGCAGCTCTCAGCAATGGGTGGAGCGAACAACAGGCAGCAACTGCTCTAATTCTCTCGCTTCGAGGTAAAGCCCTAGAAATCCTCCAGAACATCCCGGAGTCGAAACAGCAAAACTACTTAACAGTGATACAGGCCCTAGATTTGAGATATGGTAACAAGTACATGAGCCAGGTCTACCAGACACAACTAAAGTCAAGGGTCCAAAAGCCAAATGAGACGCTGCAAGAATTTAGTGCCGAAGTGGAGAAAATTGTGCGACTGGCATATCCCCAAGCCCCAGAAGAATTTGTCAACCAGATTACCGTCCAGACCTTCATCGATGGGGTACTTGACAATGAAATGCAACAAGCTTTGAGGCTCGGAAGGTTAAAAACACTTACAGACTGCGTCATTTATGGTTTGGAATTTGAAGCAGCCAAGAATGCATCTCAACCTCGCCGCAACAGGCTGCGCGAAGTGAAGGAGATAGAGGACTTTGCAGACACGACAGCAGAACTAAGGCAAGAAATGAAGTTGATAAAAGAAGCCATAAGCAAGCTCACTGTACCGGTTGGGGCACGTAGGACGAAAGCAGATTGGTCAGACATAGAATGCTACAAGTGTGGTAGGAAAGGGCACATAAGTAGGCAGTGCTCACAAACCCAACAGGTGGCTCGCAGAAGACAAGAATATACCAACAGTGAGCGGCGTCAGGGAAACGACCTGACG
This sequence comes from Tillus elongatus, assembly GCA_964006375.1. Taxonomy (NCBI): domain Eukaryota; kingdom Metazoa; phylum Arthropoda; class Insecta; order Coleoptera; family Cleridae; genus Tillus; species Tillus elongatus. The sequence continues at coordinate 153,230,754 of OZ023263.1, read as the reverse complement.
CCAGTGTAAGGGGGCGGCAGCTGGCGTGCGAGTCCCAAGGCCCCAAAGTCAAGGTCTCCACTATCCGACGCTACCACGAGAGCCTCGTTATACCTGGCAGCATAGACGGAAGACAATGCAGTTTCACCATCGATACTGGTGCCACTAGATCCGTTGTACGTCCAGACATGTTGCCAAACAGGTCCGCACTCACGACCAACAAACAGCCTGTGTTGGAGACGGCAAAAGGAGATAGGATACCTGTGCATGGAGAGGCCACTGTTTTCATTAGGCTGGGCAGTACTGAGCTACAGGTAAGGGCTGTCGTCGCAGAAATCGTCGACGAATTTATTCTGGGCCTGGATTTAATGGAAGATTTCGATGTCCTGTCAGTAGACTTCCAGAATAAGATCTTGAAAATCGGTAACGAAGAGTTGTATTTATCTCCAACAGCAGGCGAAGCTAATCCCAGGGTGAGACTTATTGTCGACGAGGATACACGGATTCCTGGTAACAGTGAGAAGATTGTCAGAGCCAGACTAGAGAAGAAACTTGATGGTATGTCTGCTCTCATAGCGGAGCCCCTAAAAGATAGACATGATGGTGCCCTCGTTGCACGATGCTTAGTAGACCCGAAGAGGACAATACCCATAAGAGTGGCTAACGTGCAAACTAACAGGGTCACATTGAAGAAAGGTGAGGTTATCGCCACTTGCGAGCCCATTGACCGAGTGACGTTGTCAAGAAAGGTGACACCCACGGCATTAGACAGAAGACTGCCAGTAGAAATGGTAGAGCGGTTCAAGAATTCTTGGGGCCAATTGAACGACATGGAGATGGAAATGGCCCTGAAGTTCGTATTGGAAGAGGCCGATATTTTCGCTCAAGATAAAATCACAGGTCGTACGAGTCTAGTGCAACACAGAATTAATACTGGCGACGCAAGACCAATTAGACAGCCGCCGAGAAGACTGCCTTTTGCCAAGCAATCAGAAATCAAGGCGATGGTTAACGAAATGCTGGAAGATGGTGTGATTGAGGAGTCTAATAGTCCTTGGTCGTCCCCAGTAGTTTTGGTCACCAAGAAAGACGGCACTATGAGATTTTGCGTGGACTATAGGAAGCTGAATGATGTCACCAAGAAAGACAGTTATCCCCTGCCCCGGATCGACGACACTTTGAACACTTTGGCCGGATCAAAGTGGTTCTCTACATTAGACCTGAAAAGTGGCTACTGGCAAGTAGAACTCCATAAAGACGATAAGGAGAAGACTGCTTTTTCAACCGGGAATGGGTTGTACCAATTCAAGGTCATGCCATTCGGCTTATGTAATGCTCCTGCCACCTTCGAGCGACTAATGGAGTTAGTGCTGAGAGGACTGACATGGGAAACATGCCTGGTGTATCTCGATGATGTCATGGTGATTGGAAGGACTTTCGATGAACACCTGTCGAATCTGAAGCAAGTTTTCTCCAGGCTGAGAGGTGCCAATCTGCAACTTAATCCCAAGAAATGCGTCCTCTTCCAGAAGAAAGTGAGTTTCCTCGGACATGTCGTTTCTGAGAAAGGGATAGAAACTGATCCAGAGAAAATAAAGGCAGTAAGAGACTGGCCTGTGCCGAGGAACAAACATGAGGTCAGAAGTTTTCTGGGACTTTGCAGCTACTACCGACGCTTTGTGAAGTACTTCAGCAGCATTGCGAAACCTCTGCATAGCCTGACTGAAAATAAGGTCGAGTTTATCTGGTCACCAGATTGCCAAGAGTCTTTTAGAGAACTCAAACATCGTCTTCTCACTGCTCCTATACTGGCTTATCCTCAGGACGAAGGACTGTTCATACTGGACACCGATGCTTCCCAGTATGGCATTGGGGCAGTACTCTCGCAGCTCCAAGCCGGAGAAGAAGTTGTGATAGGCTACTTCAGCAAAACGTTCGGAAAAGCAGAAAGGAATTACTGTGTAACCCGGAAAGAACTGCTGGCAGTTGTAAGATCCATCGAACATTTCCACAGCTTCCTGTATGGAAGAACATTCCGCGTGAGGTCGGATCACTCTGCTCTGCAATGGCTTCTGAACTTTAGAAATCCCGAAGGACAGATAGCCCGATGGATAGAGAAACTGCAGAGCTACGACTTCCGGATTGAACATCGAAAAGGAAGAAGTCACGCCAATGCAGACAGCCTGTCAAGAAGACCATGTTCAGTGCATGAATGTAAATTTTGCGAGAGACAAGAGAACAAAGAGATCGACAAAGTAACTCATCAGATCAAACAACTGGTGACGGAACAGGAGAATAACACCGATCTAGACGTAAATCTTGAATACATCAGAGACGCACAGAAGACAGATCCAGACTTGAAAAGTATTAGAGAATGGCTCGAAAAGGGGAAAAGACCTGAGTGGCACGATGTGTCCCGGCTTGGGGCAGAGGTTAAAGGCTACTGGCTACAGTGGGACTCCTTGTGCCTAAAGAATGACTTGATCACTCGAAAATGGGAAACTGTCGATGGTAGAGACTGTATATACCAGACTGTTGTGCCAAGTGAGTGCATAGACAGTGTTCTTCATGAGTTACACAATAGTAGAAGTGGAGGCCACTTTGGGGTCAACAGGACTCTCGCCAGAATCAGGGACCGCTTCTATTGGATAAATTGCCGAAGAAGCGTGGAAGAATGGTGCAAACGGTGTGACCAGTGTGCTTCAAAGAAAGGACCAAAGACCCGATCCAGAGGAAAAATGATGCAGTACATCTCAGGTGCACCGTGGGAGAGAGTTGCCGTAGACATCGCAGGACCTTTTCCCATCACAGAGTCTGGGAACAGATACATAATGGTGGCGATGGACTACTTCTCGAAATGGCCTGAAGTTGCGCCGATGCCCAACCAAGAGGCAACGACCGTGGCAGAAGCCCTGATGGAAAATGTCATATCACGGCATGGCGTACCCTTGGAGATTCACACCGACCAGGGCCGGAATTTCGAATCAGAGGTCTGGAAGAGCCTAATGGACTTGCTAGGCATAAAGAAAACGAGAACAACGCCACTCCACCCTCAATCAGACGGCATGGTAGAACGACATAACAGGACCATTAATCAGTATCTTGCTATGTTTGTTGACGAGAATCAGAGAACCTGGGACAAGCTGATACCTCTGTTCCTCCTAGCTTACAGAAGCTCTCAGCATGAATCTACCGGCTACACTCCATCCATGATGTTGACCGGCAGAGAGATGCGGCTACCAATCGACATGACGAGACCACCACCGAACGAGGACATAGCGGACCTAGCTACGTTACCTGAGTATGTCGCCGACCTAGAAGGAAAACTGCGCACTATACACAGATGTGTCAGAGATAGGCTCCTCTTAAGCAGTGACCGGATGAAGATGCGCTTGGATCGCAGAGCAACACCCCATACATTCAAGGAAGGTGATGCAGTGTGGCTGTACCAACCAACAAGGAGAAAGGGCCTCAGTCCCAAACTTCAGAAACCATGGGAAGGGCCATACTTGGTGACTAAGAAAATTAACGACCTAGTCTACAGAATCCAGCTGTCTCCAAGAACTAAACCCAAAGTTGTTCACATAGAGAGGTTGAGTCCCTATCGGGGCAACGAACCCCCAAGTTGGCGGCCGGTAAATACTGTTCGGGACGAACAGTCTTAAGGAGGGGGGCAGTGTTACAAAGCACTTCAATAGACGTAGGTGCGGTGTTGCCACATCTCCAGAATTTCCCCCAACATCTGGGAATTTTTGCACAATCTGGCAACACCGCCTCCCCACCCCCTGGGGGTGCCTGGGGTGACCCCCCTCAGGCGAAGTCTCAACCCTCTAGGACCAGAAATAACGAAGTTACCAACTTGTACCCCGTCGGAACGGATAACTGAGGTCTGCACATTCCGAACACCCTGTATATACACCCTATATACGCAGAGAACCCTTACACCCTGTATACGCAGAGAGATCTTATAGTTCGAGAAACACCTCTTGTGTAACATAGGAGTGGTGACCACATTTGGATCATCCTGTATACACATCCCCCTGTATACACACGGGACCGATCTGTATTCACAGAACCTTCTAGTAAAAGAAGGTCCTGGAACGTTCTGGAATGGAACTCTCTAGAAAGGAGGGGAAGGTACGGCGAGTATATAAAAGCGAGAGCAAGCCAGCCCGAGTTCAGTTCAGTTCAGTAAGATAATGTGGTAGTGACTTGAAGAAGCAGTGTAAAGTGTTAAGAGAGTAGTGACTGTAGTACCAGATTAGTGACTTTTGTTGAGAGTAGTAATTGTAAGGCCAGTAAATGAAGTGTTTTGTGAGAGAGACATTCTAGAAATTTTATTGTATCCATATTTAGAGTGTAAATAAAGTTGTTTTGTTAAAATTAAAAGTCTCACTTATCCAGAACCCGGAGAAAACGCAACAATATATATATATATATATATATATATATATATATATATATATATATATATATATATATATATATATATATATATATATATATATATATATATATATATATATATATATATATATATATATATATATATATATATATATGTATGTATGTATGTATGTAGGTATCCAACCGATAACTCAAAAAATACTTCACTGATTTGGATCAAATTTGTGAATTACCCTTATTTTGCTAATGGCTTGGATGATGAGTTCGTTCATCAAATCTTAGCGGCCAATTTTTCTTAGTAAAAAATTAAAAAATATTTTTAAAAATTTTTTAAACGCAATATCTCTCAAATTGTCTAAGTGATTGAAACAAATATTTACAACTTAAAAGAACATAGACAGACGTGGTTGTGTACCAATTTTCAAGTCGTTTGATCAGGAAAATAAAGTTATTCGAAATCATTAATAAAATAATCCACGACATCACTTCAGATTCTGTAATGCAATATCTACAATGTTGGACAAAGACACATGACGTTATATGTATTGCTATACTATTTAAATAAATCGTAGATAGAAATCTAAACAATGGAGGTTGTCGCGGGTTATCAGCCTGGAGAACGTTGTGAGAGATACGACAGGAACGCCATCTCGGTGCAGCACCAGGTAGTGTGTTGTCACAGCACTAGTTTACACAAAATTTTATAGATAGAGCTGTACAATCAACTAAGAATTGTGTAATGTCAGCCTTGGACCATTTATTTCCTAATACCAGCACAAAGTTTCAAACGTCGTTAATTTTAGCATGCGAATGTATACCATAAATAAACAATTTCGGGACGCAGCAAGTGTGTTATAGTAGTGAATTTACATAATAATTTTACTCTATTAGTAAGATATATTATTAAAACTAATTCTTTAAATTTAAATGGACCTTGGAGATCGGTTTTAGAGTCCCAGTTAGCGATTATTTGAAAAAATTTATATTTTATGTAGAGCTAGAAAATTAAATTTTGGTCTTAGATATAATATGTAAGTACTGAAAGTGCCTTTAAAAAAATTGTGTTACAAATTTCATTAAAGTTACAAAAGTTTTTCAGAAAAAAATAATTATTTACAAAGGGAATGTACGTTTCAAATTATAAACATGGCAGGTATTTTTCCTTATTAATTGCTTGGATGGTTTTGTTTTGGTCGACCCATTCAGTTTTTGCAAACAATAAACAGCAAAAGTCTGGACGCAGCAAGTGCGTTATGGTAATGTTTTCATAAAAATGTTTTTAATAGCCAATATCTGTGTTTTTTCTAAAGAAAGCAGGCGTCAAATTTGGTTACCAGTATAACCAATATAGTAGAAACAAAGTGCCATGTTTAACCAAAATAACTTTGAAAATGTACAAAAATTTCCGAAAGTAAACTTAAAGTGTTCCCGAAAAAACTGCTCTCTTGGTCAACCTTATAGGTTAATAGCAAATTAAGCTATTTAAATTTGAAGCATTTAAAGAATATTCTCTACCACAACGCACTTGCTGCGTCCCGAATTTCTTGTCTTACAAACATGCATTATATTTCGATGGAAAATGCAATAACCTAAGGCATGTTCAATTAAAAAAAAGAGAGAATTTGTATCACCAACGACTTATGGGCCACCCTGTGATTGTAGTAATATTTTTGTAAGATGTAGGTCAAGACACCCTATAATTAATGTACACATTTTTTTCGTTTCTTGTATAATAACAGATATATTGAGCTTTATTGATTTTTTACGAAAATTCGATTAAAATTATATACCATTAAACGATAAACTCTGTAGCTAAGACTACTGCCAAAACATCAAAGAAAGGGTCTATTTGAAATGAATTTTTTGGAAACATTTTAGTAAAATAAAGGACAATGACAGTTGAAGCTAAGACTTCAGGCTTTGTAAAACATTCTTCTTAAGACATTTTCTTTATATAGCTCGTATTGGTTTCAGGTTCTTTGCCTAAATGTTGCCAATTTTGACGTTTTAAATCGCGACTTTGACGTTTTGAGGAAAATCTCAATTTATTTTTCTTTAAATGCACATAACTCGTTTGTCTTTCAACTTAACCTGCAGAACTAAATTTTGGTATATAATTTACCTATAATGATATAAACCTGCGAACCAAATTTGGCTGCCCTTACTTTGTTATTTCCGGATATAATTTTTTTTCGAAAGAAAACAAATTTTCCGGGAAAACGTCGGCCGATTTTCCTGGCTTAACGAACTTAGCCAAGTCACTTGCAAAAGGACGGCATCTCATCAAATTTAATCAAAATCGGCTCATTATTTTTTGAGTTATCGGTGTGATACATACATATATATATATATATATATATATATATATATATATATATATATATATATATATATATATATATATATATATATATATATATATATATATATATATATATATATATATATATATATATATATATATATATATATATATATATATATATATATATATATATATATATACCAAATTTTTGCAAAGTCTCACCATCGATACCTCTCAGTGAATTTTTGTAAATAAAAATTCACTAAAAATCTGACTATTATGCAAGATGTTAACGGAACTAGTGAGCATTCCTCAACAATTTTTAGACCATTGAAAAAACATTATTACAGGTTATTGAAATGCAGCTGCCATCAAGAATTAAGGGATGGTAATAGAGAATGAAGAGTTCACTTTAGTCATCTAATGATGGAAATGGCAAATAATGACAGAGCTTTCTTAAAGAACATTTGCTTCAGCGATGGGAGTACGTTCACTTTGAAAAACAAGCCCAATGTTCAGAACTGTAGATACTGGAACACGATCACTAAACAAAGATTTATTAAGTGAAGATGGGAACCTGTGAAGAGCACTGATAAGCACACTTGGACAACCCAAATGTGTTGTGGTGATTTGGGTTCTCCAAGTCTGCTTACGAAGATTTATTGAAACCAGAACTCAATATCCCCAAAAAGTCAATGTTTGGTGTGGAATTTTCGGCAAGCATACTATTGGACCGCTAGAGCTAGGGAAAATAAAGAGATCTGGTATCAGATGGATGGATGTCCTGCACACAGTACCCTTGCAGTGCGAGAACTTTTACACAATACTTTTGAAGGTCATATTATTGGGCCAAACCATAGTGTTTTATGGTTTTCAGATCTCGCACCAAACGATTTTATTTTTCGGGGCTACATTAAATAAAAAATTTATGCCAACATTCGTTTTGAAAACCTTCAGCAACTTGAAAACGCAATTTTAGCAGAATGCGATAGAAGTACACAATGTGAACTGAGCAATGTTGGATCTGAATTTTACAATCGTTTAGGATATTGTTTGGCCGCTGAAGGAGGATTACTTGAAGATCTTATTTAACTTTAATGCCACTCTTGTCTCTTATTGAATTTTCATAGAAAAAATTCACTAATGACGTGATCCCGACTATTGAATTTAAAAATTTCTTCAAATGTGAGTGAACTAGGGTCAATAGAACCCAAATCTGAGGCAAGTACAACTTGATTTAAATCACTCAGACACACCATTTTCGAGACATTTCAATTTTTGTATGTCGATGTCACTCAAAAATTAATTCTGCGACAAATCATAGGAATACATTTTTCACGTTTTAATTGCTATCAGTATGTATAAACTTAATTTTCTTATTCTCTAGTTAAAAATTAAAATCTTACCAGAAAAAAGAACTGACAAGACACAATCATGAAGATAAAATAAAAAGTCATGATAACAAGCTTTGAACAAACCATTTAACAAAGTGGTTTCCATCGTTACAAGACTTGAGTTTTGCGTTTCCGTCGTGACATTTGACTTTTACGTTTGAGACTACTCACTATTTTTAAGTAATTAATTGTATTGTCCGTAAGTTTTCTAATTAAATATGGAAGTCTTTACCAACAATGAACTAACAGACATGCATGTTATGTATTCACGGGCTTTTGGTAACTGTTACGAGACGAAACGACCGTATGAAGAAGCCTTCCCAAATCGGAGAATTCCAGACAGAAGGATGTTTCAACGGATTGACATCTGTCTGCGAGAAACAGTTACATACTTACATTATCTAATACATCGATCTTTTTTTACCAGGTACCCTTAATAAAGTTACTGCTGATCGAGGCAGACCACGAAGTGCACGAAATCCTGATTTTGAAGAGGCTGTTCTGGATGAAATTGAACAAAATCCAAAAATAAGTACTAGGGAAATGGCTAATCATCTGGGAGCATCCAATGCAACGATATGGCGAGTTCTTCACGAGCAACAATTGCGTCCATATCACATCCAACGTGTGCAGGCACTATCGCCTGAAAGAGATTTTATACCTCGTCTACAATTTTGCCAATGGTTTCTTCAACATAATAATGTAGATAACTTGTTGAATTGTGTATTGTTCACTGACGAGTCTGGATTTACGCGCGACGGGATCGTAAATTTTCGTAACAGCCATATTTGGGCTGACGAAAATCCCCACGCAGTTTTTGAAAGGCACATCAACAGCAATTTTCCTTAAATGTATGGGCTGGAATTATAGGGTGTAATTTGATAGGACCTTTTTTTTTACCTCTCAGACTTAATGCTACAACAAACCTAGAAAGTTGAATTTTGGCGTGTAGTAAGGTCGTTTAAGGCAATATATTCACAAAATTTCATCAAAATAGCTTTGTAATTTTCGGATATAAAAAAAAATTTATATATATATATATATATATATATATATATATATATATATATATATATATATATATATATATATATATATATATATATATACAGTGTGGAACAGCCAAATGGAATAAATTCGATAACGGATAAATGAGGACGTGTTGGGAAAAACGCTTGGACACGTCGATTTGTATTTTTAACTGCGCATCTTTTTCAAGAAAAAAAATTTATATAGGGTGCGTCATGTGACAGTGGCCAATACCAACTTTCTTATTTTAAATACAAGCCCCTGTATATTATTAATTTTTTGGATTCTTCAGAAAATTCTAGACATAATTCATGTACAATGTCCTATACCTATCTTCAACTGTTTCGGAAATATTAAGTATTTTCAGATTTATTACAAAAATTAACATTAAAAATAGAAAATTATTTTATTTCACAAATTCTAATAAGAAATACTGATTATTTCTTAATAATTTAAAAAAACAAAAAAAAATTAATGTCAATGTAGTAAATGTTCAAAATGCTCGCCAGGAACATCTTGTCAACATGCTAATCTGGTATAGAAATGTCTTCTAACATTACTCAACATCTCAGGCGTGACTGATCTAATCGCAAGCGTGATTCGTCTTTTTAAGTCATCTAAGTTGAGGGGCTTAGTTTTGTATACAATACTTTTGACATATCCCCACAAAAAGTAGTCTAATAGCGACAGATCAGGAGATCGTGCTGGCCATTCTATCGATCCGCGCCTCCCTATCCACCGATTTGGAAAAATTTGGTTCAGGTACTGCCGGACATTGATTTGGTAATGGGGCGGTGCTCCATCTTGCTGAAACCATATTTTATTGGCAGGAACTTGTGGGTTTGCTGGATCTGGATATAAGTTTGTCAAAGTTGGCACGACATTATTTTGGAGCAGTTCTAAATATTTATCCCCATTCAAGTTGCCATCAATGAAAAAGGGACCTACGATATGATTTCCAACAATTCCTGCCCAAACATTAACTTTTTCAGGATATTGCGTATGTTCCTCTCTCATCCAATGAGGATTCTCATTAGACCAATAGCGGCAATTTTGACGATTAACATGACCGTGAAGTGTAAATGTGCTCTCATCAGAAAACAAAACATCTTCTAATTGGATCACATTGTTATCTAACATTGCCATCATTTGTTCACAAAAATACGTTCTCCTATCGAAATCGTCCTCCATGAGCTCCTGAGTTGGTATCATTTTATAGGGATGCATTTTACTTTCCTTTAATGTTCGAAAAATTGCTGTGTGGCTAACGTTGAATAGTTGGGCTGCTTGTCGACCAGAAGTATGTGGGTTTTCTTGAAACTCAAGCGTAATATCCAATTTCGTATCATCACTTACTGCATTGGCAGCTACTTTTTTTATCTGTCTCACATGACCAAGCTCGCGAAACTGCTTTTCTATTTTGCTAATTGTTCCTTGGGATACAGGCGGCAAATTTGGAAATTTTTCGTGAAATAAGCGAGACACTTCCATCTGTGTCCGTGTGTTATCTCCATAACCAATCATTTGTAGAATGGTTATTTTGTGCATTTCTGTTAAATGAACCATTTTTCTGATATTATTACGTACAGTTAACGAAATTCAAACGACAATAGCACTGACACTAATCACTACTGTCATGCAGGCAGACAACAAGTTGCTAAGGCTACGAGTTTTATACGAACAGAAAGAAAACTGTTTTTGTTTTTGTTTCATTTCATATCAGTAAAAAGAAACGCAGGAATGGTTTTTGTTTACTTTCTCATTATCAAGAGCTGAATGGGAAATAAGTATTGAATGCAATGTACCGAATTTGTGAAATAAAATAATTTTCTATTTTTAATGTTAATTTTTGTAATAAATCTGAAAATACTTAATATTTCCGAAACAGTTGAAGATAGGTATAGGACATTGTACATGAATTATGTCTAGAATTTTCTGAAGAATCCAAAAAATTAATAATATACAGGGGCTTGTATTTAAAATAAGAAAGTTGGTATTGGCCATTGTCACATGACGCACCCTATATAAATTTTTTTTCTTGAAAAAGATGCGCAGTTAAAAATACAAATCGACGTGTCCAAGCGTTTTTCCCAACACGTCCTCATTTATCCGTTATCGAATTTATTCCATTTGGCTGTTCCACACTGTATATATATAATTGTGTAAATGTTATTTTAGGTTAAGTCTTGTTTATTGTATGACATGTTCAACATCCAATGGGTATATGGAACTAATAAATTGATTATCATTATTATTATTATTATGTGACCGCCGATACCTCTCTATTAGTGATTTTTTTTAAACAAAAATTCACTAAAAATCGTAAGCTTGTCCTGTATTTTACACAATTCATATTTTGCGTTTAATATAAAAATAACTTGATAAGAAACCAAATTGATTACGTCCTTATTAACAAAAGATTTAGAAATGCAATTCATAGCGCAAAAACCTACCCCAGTGCCGATGCAGGTGCCTACCACAATTTACTTCTAGCCAACATTAAAATAAAATTGAGAAAAGAGAAGAAAAAAAAAGTAAAGCACAAAGAACTAGATATATCAAAACTCGTGAGTGAAACATGTCGGCAACAAATAAATGAAGCAATCGCACGGGCATTTCTTGAAGCTACAACAAAAGATATAAACAGTGCCTGGAACGAGATGAAGGTTTCTACGATTAATGCAGGTGAAACAATTGTTGGAGGACAGAAACAAATTGCAAAGAATGTTTGGATGACACCAGATATTATACTCCTTATTGACGAACAACACAAATATAAGAATACAAATAAACAAAAAAATAATCAAATAAAAAAACGAATAAAATACATGATCAAGGAAGCTAAAGAACGCTAGATGGAAGAAAATTGCCAAGAAATAGAAGAGCTGAGCATAAAGAACAATACAGGAAACCTACACAAGAAACTGAAAGAGATTACTGGTAACACACGGAAGAGAATACCACTGGTAATAAGAAATTCAAATGGAGAGCTCCAGTTATCAGAAGAAGATAAAAAAACAACATGAGAAGAATACATAAAAGACTTATTTGCAGATAATAGAGAAGAAATGAACGAAATAGCACCAACCGATGACAGGCATGATAATAATTTACAAATTCTGAAATCAGAAGTGGAGCACGCAATTAAAAACTCTAAAAGTGGCAGAGCTCCGAGCCGAGCCGGACGAAATTCCAGCCGAACTAATGAAAATCTTGGACGATAAAAATATAGAGTGTCTAACCAAATTATTTAATAAAATATACAATGAGGGTCAAATACCAGATGACTGGTTAAAATCTGTCCTATTACCTATACCCAAGAAAAATAATCCTAAGTCGTGCGATGACTGCCGATTAATTAGCCTTATGAGCCACACATTGAAAGTCTTACTGAAAGTTATCCAACAACGTGTATATAAAAAATGTAAAGAGCAACTGGACAGCACACAGTTTGGATTTAGAAGCGGAATGGGAACTAGAGAAGCGCTGTTTGCAATGACAGTATTACTGCAAAAGTGCAGGGAATATAATAAAAGCGTGTTCATATGTTACATAGATTATCAAAAAGCGTTCGACCAAGTTCAACACGGTAAGCTTATCCAAGCACTAAAAAAACATAAAACTAGATTCCAAAGATATTATTCTGATCAAAAATCTATACTACAACCAAACAGCTGTTATACGGGTAGATGACAATGAAACAAACCAAATATAAATCCAAAGAGGAGTCAGACAAGTCTGCGTGCTGTCATCACAATTGTTCAATGTGTATTCGCAGCTAATATTTCAGAAAGCACTCAGGGAAAGGAAGGTGTGAGCATTGGGGGGACCATAATTAATAACATAAGATTTGCAGACAATATCGCAATAATGGCGGAGAGTATAGAGGACCTACAAATCCCTTTTAGATAGTATTAATAGGGAAAGCAAAAAAATGGGGCTAATAATGAACATAGGTAAAACCAAATACATGGTCATCTCAAAAACTCCAATTGACAATATACAACTTACACTAGAAGATAAACAGTTAGAGGGTCGACAAATATGGGACAATACCTGGGAGCAACCATAAATTCCCAATTGGAACAAGATGAGGAGATAAAAGTCAGAATAGAAATAGCCTGGAAGGGATTCGTAAAATACAGGTCAATGTTCACAAATAAGAAATTAAGTTTAGCCAATAGATTAAGGTTCCTAGTATGCTATGTATGGTCTCTGCTGTTATATGGGGTAGAAACTTGGACATTAAGAACACAATCCATAAAAAGATTGGAAGCATTTGAAATGTGGCTCTACAGACGCATACATAAAATTCCTTGGACTGCTAGAACCACAAATGAAGAAGTATTAAGAAGAATTGGACACGGCAGAAAATTGATGACAATTGTCAAAATAAGAAAAACAGCATATTTGGGCCACATACTTCGTAATGACAAATACTCTCTCTTACAAGTAATCATTCAAGGAAGAATAGAGGGAAGAAAAGGAATAGGAAGAAAAAAGAAATCTTGGCTGAGGAATATCAGAGAATGGACTAACCTCAATGTTGACAAATATTTCACGTTGCAAGAGATAGGGAAGCGTTTAAAGAAGTGATCGCCAACCTTCGCTAAGGAAGACGGCATAGGAAGAATATACCAGAGGCCAGCAAAATTTAAAAAAGTTCGGGACGCAGCAAGTGCGTTATGGTAGTAAATTTCCATTAAATGCTTCAAATTCCAAAACCTCAATTTTGTACAAACTTAAAAAGTTGAATTTTGGTATGTAGTAAGGTCTTGCCCAAGGCAACAATCCACCAAATTTCATTAAAATATCTTTTTAATTTTTTTTTTTTTTTTTTTTTTTTGGAAAGAAAACTCAAAATTTTCCCCAAAAACCTTGTCCGACTCTCCTGACTAACAAACTCATCCAAGTTATCAATAAAGGAAGGGTACTTGTCGAGTTTCATCCCAATCCGTTAATTCCTTTTTGAATTATTAGTTGGGTACATATATATATATATATATATATATATATATATATATATATATATATATATATATATATATATATATATATATATATATATATATATATATATATATATATATATATATATATATATATATATATATATATATATATATATATATATATATATATATATATATATATATATATATATATATATATATATATATATATATATATATATATATATATATATATATATATATATATATATATATATATATATATATATATATATATATATATATATATATATATATATATATATATATATATATATATATATATATATATATATATATATATATATATATATATATAGTCGCGGAGTCTCACCATCGACACCTCTCAATTAGTGATTTTTTTAATGAAAATTCAACAGATTTCAAATAAAAAAAGTCTGGACACAGCAAGTGCATTATGGTAGTAAATTTTCTTTAAAATTTTTCTCATTTCAAATATGCCATTTGTTTTTCATGTGAATTCACAGACATCCTTGTTTACAATAACTTATTAAACATTACTTATGAAGCACTAACATCGCACAACAGTTTGACAAAAAATTATTTCTGCGAAAACTGACCGACATATTTTACACGAAAATTTGCTGACAAAATACATACAATTCAAATTATATAATTTATAATTAAACGTTAAGTAAAATACAGGCTGTTCCATCTGAAAAAATTGAGTTACAGCAGTTTGAATTGTTTCAAATTCAGCCACTATTTGAGAGCTCCCCTGTGTATGACATCTGGATTTTTTTACTAATAGTATACACAAAAACCTCCCGGAATGCGTCATTTTCATGGAACACTGCTATCTATTGGTAAAAAGGCCGTATCACAATTTTTGATATGTGCCAAAAACGTGAAAAGTTGCAAACAATTGAAATAACTCGAAAACTGTGAACTATATATTTTTTTTCTTTTCTTACAAATAGGCATTATAATTTGATGGAAAATGCAACAATATAATAATATAAGGAGTGTTTCATTAAAAAAAGAAGAATTTAATGACCAATGAGTTATAGAAACAAAAAGCAGAATAACTCCAAAAACCACAAAAATAATACCAGAGAGTTATGCGCTAGATACATATTTCCGCAATGAAATTGTCTTCATTAGTAGCTGTCGCTAAGCTTTTGTGGTGAAAAGTCGTTATCTGCTTATTTAGTGATTTTTTTCTAAAAATTCACTAAACCGCAACTTAATCGACTAAGTTAATAAAGCGGGAAAAGCAATGGGATGCAGTCTTTTTTTTTTAATTCAGAATGTTTAAATAACAAGATGTGTAATATTAATTGGAAATGATCAAAGAAATCATTTTATTGATTTTCTCTATATTCTTACACTTTACAGAAAAAATCTCGGAACGCAGCAAGTGCGTTATGGTAGTGAATTTTTAATAAATGCTTCAAATTTGAATAACTCAATTTTCTATACACTTAGAAAGTTTAATTCTGGTATGTAGTAAGGTCTTTCCTAGAGCAAAATAACCACCAAATTTCATTAAAATAACTTTGTGCGGAGATAAAAAATGTTTCGAAAGAAAATTTAAAATTTGAATAACTCAATTTTCTATAAACTTAGAAAGTTGAATTTTGGTACGTAGTAAGGTCGCTTCCAAGGCAAAATATATAGTAAATTTCATTAGAGCAGCTTTGTTATTTTCGGAGAAAATTTTTTTTTTTGAAAGAAAACTAAAAATTTTCCCGGAAAACCTCGTCCGATTTTCCTGGCTGACAAACTCATCCAACCCATTAATAAAATAAAGGCACTTGCCGAGTTTCATTGAAATCGGTTAATTATTTTTTGAGTTATCAGACGGATACATACATATATATATATATATATATATATATATATATATATATATATATATATATATATATATATATATATATATATATATATATATATATATATATATATATATATATATATATTGTAATACTAATTTAATATTGGTTATTTATATTATGTAATGACATTTAAGATTTATTAAAACAAAAGTTGGGATGCTAACTACAATTTAATAATTGAAAAGAACTGCGTTTCAGCTACTACTGTAGAGCTATTAGTGAATTTTTATTTTAAAACACTAATAGAGAGGTATCGATGGTGAGACTTTGAGACTTTGCAAACATTTTTTCAAATGAGCACGAATATATATATATATATATATATATATATATATATATATATATATATATACAATTGTGATGAAATTTGACAGGTGCCATCCTCTTGTGAGTGGCTTGGATAAGTTCATTAGCCAGGAAAATAGGACCAGGTGTTCCAGGAAAATTTTAAGTTTTCTTTCGAAAAAAGTTTTTATCACAAAATAACAAACTTATGGCAACCAAATTTAGTATGTGGGTTTATTTTATCAAAAGTAAATCATATACCAAAATTCAGATCTCTATGTTACAAGAAAAAAAAACATAAGAATTTAATAAAAAAAAAAAATTTGGTGCCAGATTATTTTTATAAAAATTCACTACCATAATGCACTTAACACCACTGTAGGCAAAGTCCACACCCTGAAGCCTTAAACATGTGCAGGGCGAGCTTACATACACATATAGACAAAAGACAATATCCATAACTCATCAGAAGCTGCCTGTCTGCGTTCAAGTGTACAATCTGACAGAATATGGGACTCAAACCTGCGACCTTATACACTCAATACTAAAGGTTACTCATGTTGTGAACTCAGCTATTCAGCCTGCATTGATTTTATAAACCAGTAATTGGATATGCAGAAAAACTACTCAAAAAATTTGAAGAACTTCAACATATTTTATTTACAAAATATGCATAAAAAACAGTCAAAATGCAACATATAATTAAACATGTTCAACTTCAGTCTCATCTAAATGTCTGGACAGTTTCGAGTGTAGCCCTTTAAGGCCATGTTTTAAAACATCATGCTCTTGAAGAACTCTGTCAGCTATTTTCTGCAAATTACCTTTTTTAGTTCTGGAACTCAGCTGCTTTACCAGCCATTCATTGGCATGACTTTCATCGAGTTCATCGAAAACCACAACTTCATGGTCCACATCACTTTTGCTGAATGCTTTTTGTATTCGTCCTATATCATGATAATTAACAACATGCTGTAAGTTCTTATCAACTGCCTGAATACTAAATATGGACATAACAAGTGCCAAAATATCATTGTCTTCAGTCTTTTTAATGAATTTAATGAAAACATCAGTATCGTTAGCTGTTAAATCATCAATAATAATTAAGTTGACGTAATCCCTATGTAAAGTATTAATGAGTTTATTTTGTTTTGTCTCATCTCTCAACATAGATCCATGAAAATCATGGACTAATTTATGATAAAAATTTTGTTTCAAAATATTGGTAATAAAGGTTTTTCCAACACCTGTTCTACCCACAAAACCAATAACTTTAATGTTTTTACTCCAATTGTTGTATTTTAAATTATTAATAACTGCATGTATAGGATCCTTTTGCCAATGGACTTGATCATGTAAATCTCGCTCTAACTTCTGTATATCCAAATTTGCATTTAAGTCAAATAATGCAAAATGTAAAAGAACTGCCAGGGCAGCTATTGTCACAGCAAACAAAATGAATTTTATATATCTGGGGATATTTGGTCGCTTTTTTACTTTTATTTGACTTAAACAACTTTGTATTTCAACTGGGCCCTCCAAATCACTGTCATTTTCTAAATCACTTTCACTTTCAGCCAGATCCACATCAGGATGCTTTTGATCTTTATCAAATACATTGTTTTTAATTGCTTCCTTAACTGTAATTTTTGGCTCACCAGATTCAAACCTGCTAGCCATGCTGTCTTCCCTTGAATTGTTTAAAGATGTGTCTATGTCCATTGGTTCGCTGAATGCCATGTTACTCTCTACCTGATCCGAAAAGATTCCAATCTGAACTTTTTTCACATCAAAAAGATCAGTTTGAGCTTGAGAAGATAGGGGATGTAATGATATTCCACAATTTGTACTGCGGGGAGTGCCTGACAAACCACAAAAAAAATTAAAGAAGGTTACTTAGATATTAAGTACACAATAATCTTACAGATTTCTTGACAGCTGAATTGTCGTCTTAATATAGGCGGTGCATTGGGTCCATGGAAAACTTCTTCTACATATACACTTCTAACATACGGGTTTCTTGTGTTTAAACAGTTTTGTTGTTGAAATTTGCTAGGTACACATGGGGCAGAGAAAGATCTGTTTAAATCATTTCTGGAAGAAATAGTTGAATTATTTAAATCCATGATCACTGGATAAAATTAATCCATAAATAATGAGAAATTGGTAACACCAGGAAATAAGAAATCATAAAATAAATAATTTTACAAAAATGTGCTCTACATTATTCACTTGATAATTATTATTGATTATTGGTTCAGAAATGCGAAATTGAGATATTTGATATTTGGGGTGCCAGGTGCCAGATGCGAGAACTCAGATGCACGATGCACATGACTTACAGCATGGAATAAATAATAACCAATCAGACGTTGCTTTTTCCCTCCATAAATCGCGGGCTTTTTAAAATACTTTGAAAGCGATCAGTTTTAAGCAACGACATATGTCATTGGTTTTAAGTCACCTAGTTTATCACCTTGTTCCCGCCTAATCTTAAAAAAATCATTATTATATGTATCTTCTTTAAGACGTTGTACATACTCTGTATATATTTCTATCATATAATATATAATAAAGATTGATTTGATTTGATTTGACCGCATTTAACAAATATCTAAATTATCTACAGAGGAATTCACTTAATCATTTCAATAAAATTAAACCCTAAAATTTTTAATTACAAATTTAAGAAGCTGATTAAAAATATTTTGCCATTTTGTAGGTTAATGCTTAATTATAAATATGCCCAAACCGATATTTATGTAGAAATTTCAGCACATATAGGTATAACGTGTGTGTGTGTGTTTTACATGTGGAGTAGATTCTAAATATATATACTCGTAAATTTGCATCTACCATACTCAAAATTTTGCTGAATTCCTGCCTTTGATTGACATGGCATAAATTTATATAATTCATATAACTGTAGTTTAGCTTGGGTACTTTATTATACTTTAATTCAAGACTCTAATTACATTTTTTATTATGTAGAACATAAATGGTAATCTTATAGATTATGTATGTACTTATACCTGCTTTCTGTTAATTTTACATATTTATAATAGAATTAATATATGTTCTAAATTCAAAATTTTTGTGTTCTTCTAGGTACTGGCTAAGGAAAAGTAAAAAATAAATCAATTAAAAATATTTAAATGAAATGTTTCTAAAATAGTCTTTGTCTGAAATAAGAAAATGTAATATTTCTTGGGAACGTATCTGTGCTAAGACATAGAACATTTACAGAGTTACTATAAAACTTTCATTAAATATTTTAATCGTTTCTTTTGCTGAAGTCAAATTACTTCTTTGTTGCGAAATACTTTTTTTATTTCATTAAATAGGTATAATAATAACAGCTAAAAATTATAAAAATACTGGGCAAATTATAGTATTTATTTAATAAAAAATGGAGAAGTGCATAGGTATACCTATTAGAGTCAATTTTTAAATGATCTAATGAGCATTCAAAGGTATTCAAAATTATGCATAAGTATTTATTTTTATTAATTAGAGGATGTTGCAGTCAATAGTTACATAAAAGAGTGAAATGTGGCGATTTAAAGAACGTATAACATATATAGAAATATTATATTGTTATCTCCTGCTAATTTGGTTCAAACTTCAAAAAGCAGCGGTTAGCAATCGCTACAATCCCCTCTTGGATTCTAAGTGGTTACTATTTATTTCATGCTGGAAGTCATGTGTATCTGAATGATCGCATGTGGGATTGACTATACAGTATACAGATCAACGACGTAACGTCTATGATACAGATAGAGCGTAGTAGATAAAAAGTTTATACTGTGGTATAGACACAGCATAAAACCTTATGATGAGCCCGTTCACCATGTCCAGAGCTACCAGCAGCTGCATTGTTATATCAAGAAAATTTGATTGGAAGAGTTCACCAGGCACCAGAAGCTGCCAGCAGCTGAATTGTTGTGTCAAAAAATGTTGACAAAAATTTGACATAGCAATGCAGCTACTGGCGCCAGGTGAACGCGCTCAATGTTAACATTTGTCAACATTTTTTGACGCAACAATATAGCTGCTGTCCTATTGGCTACTGATAAACTCACCCGTTATTTTGTGGTATATATCTTATCTCTGGTTGAAGCTATATAGGTATTTTATACGTATATTGTTAAATGGCTGAGTTCACCACACGCCAACAGTTAAATAGTTATGGCAAGTTATGCGTTCACCAGTAACGCTGAGTTTCTGCTAGAACTCAACTGGTGCCGATTTGTCAAAGCGGAATCACAAACGTTACAAAATAATGCTTGAAGTTCACATTACGTTCATCCGTCTCCATCAGTTAAAATATCTGGGTAGTCAGCAGATGCAGCTTGCCCAAGGTCAACTCAGCTATTGGCACATTGTGAACTCTGGTAAATACATCAGCCAATAGCAGAAGAATCAGTGACGATTTCTCCTAGTGAGCTAGATGTGCGCCGCACACCCTAAAATATAATTAAAATGTGCACAGTTAAATATGTTTTATTTCTTTTTCCCTTAGTCTTAATACACTACATATGTTATGACAATCGATTTAATTTACTTATTTGATTTCATAAATAGTCGGTTAATAGTGACTTGGAATGAAGTCGGCACCACGTCTTCATTCAGAAAATATGAGTAGGTCAATAGCAACTGGGAATGAATTCGGGTTAGGTGTGCGTTGTTATTTCCGAACAACTTCACTCGACAGAGCTGTATTGGTATACAATACAGTCCCCCACCCATGTGTTTAAAATAGTAAGGAAATACCATTGGTTTTAACATTGCAGTGAGCGGTAAAAATACCGCTCAAGACAAATGAATGGAACGCCGGTTTAACAAACGTTGTGATAGCATTATTTACAAACATTACAACTGCGCTTGCCTGGACCACAGTATTCTAGAATCAAAGACTATAATACATTTTAGTAAATTTTCGTAGAAAAAATTCACTAATGGGGAGATCTCGACTTTTGAATTTTGAAAAATTGTTTGCAAATGAGCGCGAACTAGGACCCCTAGAACCCATATTCGGGGTCAGTTTCAATTTTTATATATAAGAATTTAATTTGAGTCAAGTTTTAAAATATAGAAATTTTTGATTAAAATGAAGAAACTGATTTCAAGTACCATCTATATTTCTAGAAATTGTAATGGTACATAATGAGGTGAGGTAATTTTGGAGATTAGAAATCAGATGACAGAACTTTAGAACAATTGACATTTAGATTAAAATTTAGTCAAAATTGCATCATTTGCAGTCACAAGTTTAGACTTATTTGTAAGATGCTTTGTACTATTTATATAACAATAAACTATATATATATATATATATATATATATATATATATATATATATATATATATATATATATATATATATACATATATATATATATATATATATATATATATATATATATATATATATATATATATACATATATACATATATACATATATATATATATATATATATATATATATATATATATATATATATATATATATATATATATATATATATATATATATATATATATATATGTAGGTATCACACCGATAAGTCAAAATCGGCCGATTTTGATAAAATTTGGCATGTACCTTCCTTCTGTAAATGTATTGGATAATTTCGTTAGTCATGAAAATCGGACGAGGTTTTCCGGGAAGATTTTGAGTTTTTATTCGAAAAAAATTTGTATCTCAAAAAATAAAAAAGATAAGATAACCAAATTTGGTAGGTAAGTTTACGATATAAAAATTAAACTATACACCAAAATTTAGATTTCTATGTTGCAATATAAAAAAGTTATAATAAAATATTTTGTGCCAGATCATTTCTATGAAAATTCACTACCATAACGCACTTGCTGCATCCAGGATTTTTACACATTTTATTATTTAGTACCATATTAACATTGAACTACTTTTAATGTTTAAAGTTTTCACCCCGTTCCGGACAGTGCTAACGCTAACACAAATTTGTGTAAAGAGAAGAGCTTGATAATAATTCCATGTTCTTTTCGTGTTTTAAAGTTTTATGTGACTTTTTAATTTGTTAGTGTTGCAGTGGGAAATTAATTTATTTATCTACGTATCATTCCCATATAGGTCGAATATATATATATATATATATATATATATATATATATATATATATATATATATATATATATATATATATATATATATATATATATATATATATATATATATATATGTGTGTACATTTAGTGTTAATAATTTTTAAAACCACCACTAACAGCAACTCGTTACCGCACACCCGAACATTTTGGTCACGAGACGCCACTGAGAAGAATAGAATCTTAGGAATAGCTTCGCAACAATTTCAAAATACTGTTCAAAATAATATTTTGAGTCCCGCTGTCTCAAGTGTTTTGTCACCAGACAAATTTATTAATCAGCTGTTTTCTTATCTTCTACGCGTATAATTTGTAGAATTGTTAAAAGTAGTTTTTTTTGTTGGTTGTTAGTGTAATATAACAACTATTTATCAGGGTATGTTATACAGTGTTATGTGTTATTATTTACCATACTTGCCAATTTAATCTGAATAAAACCTAGGAATATATATGGTGACACTCTACAAAGTTTCTCCAGCGGCAAAGAAAAATAAACAGCAGAAATTCATCAGAACTTGTGTCGCCAATTATTGCCCCTATATGCACTAATTTTTCGTAAACAGTTAAGAGTAAATCACTTCTTGATATTTATTCCTGCACCCAGAAACTTCTGAAACGTTATTATATTACTCGAGTTTTAACACAAACAAAAAGGTCGATTTTCACGCACCCCTCCACCAACCCTCCACCCAAGAAGAAAATTGAATTTTTTGTCCCCGATACCATACTTCCACACGTATTGACGATGTGGAAGTAATAATTGTGAAATTATCTTCGCTAAGCTCCATTTAAATCGTCACAATAGGGCTATAAAAAGTTATGTTGTACAAATGTTCATGGCTTACCTAGTACATATGTCATCATCGATTTTCATGGGTTCCTGCTTGAACTGAAAGTGTTAATAAATAACCATTTTAAGTCCCAGTACAGCTCAAGGCGAGGTCTTGTTCTGGCTTTGGACTTGCTCGTACATTGATTTGAATTATTTTCTCTTTTCAAAACCACTAGGAAATATATCCCTTGAATAATATAAATTCAACTTTCGCGCATCTTTGAACCTGAGTTTTTATTGGCCAAATCGCCTTCCTTTTTCCTTAGCACATTATTTACTGCTAAGGTGGCAAACAAGACTAACGGAGGAGCTCCAATTGTATACCAAATTTTGAGTCACAGTTCATATTATATAATTATTTTAAACGTGGACGTTTGGAGATCTGAGTTTATCAAAATTGTTTTAGTACAAGCACCAACTTAAGCTTTTTTGTATGATACAATGTAAAACTAAAATAATACATCGGTTTCCCATTTTTGGCATTGCGATATTATCTTACTTATTTTTCTTACTTATGGCATATTTTCGTAATTATGACAATATAATAATGAGGTGATGAATGAGCGTCATAAGAATTATATTAAACATAATAAAATTCAATCAACATTTCCTTAGGCACTTATATTAATAATAATCATTGTTATTAATATTTTGGGGTGATTCTGCCTTTTGTTTCAATTTCCAACCACAGTGTCTTGTTCTTTTATCAATTCATAGTTATTGGTATAAAGATTATATGATTATTTCTATTTTTTATCTCAATAGTTGTTTGGTGGGTGTAAAAGTAAAGAGAGTGTGTACCTGCCTGTGTAATTGCGTAGGTACATATGGAGCACAAGGATACATCTTAAGTAAACCATATATTATTTTACCATACGAGTGTACATTATAATGTCCCACTAAGCATGGTAACTTACAAATGCTTACCGCAACGTTAAATAATCTAGCATTAAGTAAGTTAAGTATGCAACATTTCTAAATGTTTGCAGGCAAAAAACCAATGCAAACTTACAAATGAAACTTTAACGTAACTTTCGAATATAATATCTCGTTTGCCGGCTTGTTGTTTTTCTCCATTTGTAAGCTCACGTAAAGTTACAATTGTAATGTTTCTGAAAGTTTGTTTTAATTTGTAAACAAAATTTATTTGAATTCCCTCCGTTTTGATCGTATATTCTCGATCGTATATCATCGTCGTCCAATAGCAACACCGACGCCAACAGCGAAAGCGAACTGACTCTGACAAAGCGCCCGGCATTAATTAATGGCGGTTTGTTGTTTACATTTTTTATAATTGCGTCATCATAAGTTGTTATTTGATCTGTCTATTTATTTTCCTGGAAGTTTTAAAGATTGAACAATCTTATTGTAGCCTGAATTGTTTGAATTTTGGGTAATTAAGTAATTCGTTGTCTGGAGTGTAGATAATGAAACATGAAGTATATCCACAAACATTTCAGGTAAGAATCCCTAAAACAGCAATAAAATTAGTCACTTTTCTGTTGCATAATTATTTTGGTATGTGGCTATTGGTGAATTATTATGAAATATACTGTACAAAAAAGAAAACCTAACCTTGCTAAATACGAATTTTGTTATGTCCTTAGAAGCAGCCTGGAGATGTCTTACCTGGTCAGACCAATTCATTTTAAAACGTTAAATATGATTGATCTACGGAAGCATGTGGCTTATCCATAGCAATCGACATCATAAAAACAGTGGAACAGTATCCTATGCTATGGAACATTCATATGGGTTAACTTAGTCAGCAGCGGAACATGTGTTTATCATGCAAAAAAGAGCAATAAGGACTGCAACAAGAAAGCTGCCCAAATGTGTTCGAGGCTATATCCTTCTTCAGTTTATGTATTCAAAATATCCAGTGAATGATGAAGCTCGCAACAATACCAGGTGCAGGTATGAATTGAAAATACAGTTGCACAAAAAGG
Organism: Tillus elongatus; assembly: GCA_964006375.1. Taxonomy (NCBI): domain Eukaryota; kingdom Metazoa; phylum Arthropoda; class Insecta; order Coleoptera; family Cleridae; genus Tillus; species Tillus elongatus. The sequence goes on along the minus strand of OZ023263.1, from coordinate 153,205,554 downwards.
AGAAAACAAAGCAGATGTTTGATTACTTGGGAATCAAATTCCTCAATTTTCTACCTAATGTTATTAAGATGCTCCCACTAACAAGATTACAATAGGCACTAGTGGATGTAATAAGACAAAAACCAAGATAAAGGAATTTATTTGTGGTCTAAACTAATGTGTATAGTGTCTGTGTGTGTGAGTGCGCTAAGCAAAAGCTTTGGAAGGCAAGTTCCACTAGCCACAGACTTTTTATATATGTACGTAATTCATTGTAGTCATAATTTTGCTTTATTTTAACTCAATGTTTCTGAATGTACACAGACATTGGCGGTACTATACTTACTCGATAGGGATAGTTACGACATGCGTGAACACTTTCAGAGACTGTCACTATATTTAAGCTATTTTCGCAGTAAAGTTGTATTCATTTCCGTGCGCTTGATTTATCCATTGCATATCTTACGTTTGCTTAATTAAACTTTTTCTAAAATCGAAATGAACGCACCATTTTAGATATTTCTTTTTCACAATAGTATTTGATATGTTGACTTTATTTTATGTAACATGTTACCACATATTTTAGAAGCTAAAAAAATTCTCGCCTCTCAAAACATAATGCTACAGAAGACTTTGTTTTTGTTATTGGTGTTTCACACGTTTTTCTAGACGACTAAGAGTTATTTAGTAAAACAATATCAAAAACAATTAATTGGTATTCATTTAGAAACAAGAATTTTTGAAATCGGTCAATTAATAACAATATCACGAGTTCAAGTTATCTATTTTGTCACTGAGTTTTGACTAGAACTGCATTTTAGGCTAAACATGGACACTTGCTATATGTCTTAACTATCTCTATCGAGTAACTATAGTCGGTACTTATAAAGACAGTGACTTACCATGTACATTTGATGGTCAATAAAGTCTATATATCTATCTATCAGCAGAAATGAAATGTGTTGTAAGTCTTTAATTTTTTTATGTAATAAAGATTTTATTCTAATTAACATTGTCTTGTCATTTTTTACAGTTTTACAAGAAATATATATATTATGTATAAATACACCTATACCTATATTCAGTATCAGTTTGTAACTTGAAATAAATTCAGTTAATCAAATAGTTTCCTTTTTCAAAAAATGCTTGGACACATTGGTTAGTAATTCAAGTTGCAGTCTTTTAAAAAATCTATCAGTATGTACCATATTTGAAAAATGACCATTGATAATTTCTTTAAATCAACCCTTACGTTTTTGTTGGCTTTTTTAAAGTTCTAACATGTAAAGATGTAGAAAACTAGCAGTTTTAAAATTTTTATTCGTTGATTACACAAATTTTTTTTTCGTGCTATCAACTCAAGATTTATAATAAAAATTTGAAATTTGGTGGTTTTGTATCGCTTGATGTGTACTTTAAAAATAGTCCACAAAAAGCTAAGGTCATTTACAAAAATTATCAATGACATTTGACACAAATTGTATAATACATTTTTGAAAAGATTGTAACTGAGAATATTATCTGACTCAGCATTTTTGAAAAAAAGCTGAAGTAGATTAATTGGAATTATCCCAAGTTCCAAACTTGCACTGTATATATAATATATACAATTGCAGATAAGTTGCAAATGTAAGTTTAAATTTTACAACTTTGCTAGGTCCTTTTAAAATTGAAGCTTGCTGTAAGGTAACATAGGTAAGTATAAAGAAAGTTTGTAACAGCTCACTACAGTAAACTTGCAGTAAAGTTACAAAAGAAACACTTGCATATGTAAAGTCCCTGGGGGGAAGATTTGCCATTTGCAACAAACTTGCAGGAAGCTTTCTGCAAGTAATCTATCAAACTTACACTTGCTTTGGAAAAGATTCTGCAATGTTAATGCAATATTACCTTGCTCAGTGGGGTATATATATATATATATATATATATATATATATATATATATATATATATATATATATATATATATATATATATATATATATTCTTTTAACTTAAGCTTAAGTTGGATAGCTATATATTAACACCGATGTTTATCTAAGTGTTAAGCCCCGTCTATCTGTGACCACCTTTGAGCGTAACAAAACTGCCTAGAGAGGCCCCTAAGGCATAAAGCAATATGTCACTGCGTCTAGTCTTAATTAATTTTAACAGTAAATAAATGAAATATATTATGTATAAAATAAAATGTACGAGGGTCGATCAATAAATACCCGTGTTAGCAAGGAAGACGCAATTTTTTTTTACATTTATTTTTTATTTTTCAACGTAATCTTTCTTTAGGTCGATATATAATACTTTTCCCAACGTTTCTCCCATTTCTTTAACCTCTCCAAAAAATACGAAACTCTTCAACAAAAGCTTCTGTATCTGCGATAACCTTCCCGTTTGAGCAGAACAAGTTATTACCCACAATTTTCAATTTTTGTTTTCATTGATTTTATTAGACATGTAAAAATTATAATAATGATTGGCTGAGTTCACCAAGCACCATCACCTGAGTTTGAGCGCTCATCTGCTGACTACCGATGCATTTCAGTGGCTAGAGACTGATGAACGCACTTATTGTGGCGTTTGTCTGACATTTCTCTTTAGAAATAACAGTTAAGTACCAGCAAAAACTCAGCTGGACTAGTGAGCGCACATGTTGACAACTATTCAAGTTTTGGCAGCTGATGAACTTGGCAATATTCTTTATTCCTCTTGTTGCTCTGTAGTTAGAGTCGGTAATTGTTGATCATTAATTCTGTGGTCTAAAATAAAGCAAGAGGAATGAGGCATTCTCTATGAATTAAAGATTAAAATTATGACATTTAATGGGAACGTCAAAATGTTAAGACGATGACCAAAACGAAAGGTTTTCCAGTTGTAAGATTGGAGAGGGGACGTTAATTTGTAATTCGTAATCGAGCGCACGCGTAAACCAAACTTCTGTTTTATTTGTGCATGTGTTGTGTGTTGCGTGAATTGTGAGTTGTGAAGAAGTTTTGCATACGATGAATCTAATAAATTAGTGGTAAAAGTAAATTAAAGTGTCGATGATGGTCTTGGACCATTTTAAATTAAGTTATTTTTCAAACACAATTAAGACTGTTTGGATAAAAGCCCCGCGCAAGAAAGCTTCAAACGTATTTGAAGCTTTCGAGGCCGTGTTCATGGAACTATGAACCTAGATCCGTTGTCTTTTACTTTGTCACAAATAAGTTATTTGGTTGGATCATTAACTAAAAAGAACTACAAACAAGTAGTTGGAGAACTTTCAAAGGTAGGTACTGAAAGAACGGAATTAACGGTAGCAATATGTTTTCTTAAAAATATATATTTTTTAATCAGGTGTTCGCCATTTTGTCTTTTTGTTCATCGGTGTTGCCAATAAAATAAGATGAAATGTCCCAATTATTCATGCCTTATAATGTAATTTACTATAGAAAATGACGTTATCGACATATATTCACCGCAACACTGATGAACAAAGGTGTTTTGTATTTTTTTTATTTTCTTGCCAGATATGACGTTAAAATTATCATTTATGTTTCTTTAATACATAACCACTTTTATACAACAAAAATATAATACATGTGATTATTTGACAGTTGGTCACTTTGCATGGTCTGGAGGCGGATCGTCACTTGCTCCAATGTCTATTTTCAACAGTGGATTTTTCTGAACCTGCAAACAAGATATCAGCACCATCCCCACAGCATCAGTTTTTATTGGAACACTGTAACAGTTTATTGAACAAGCCATCCCTTTTAACAGCTGTCTGTTTTGTTACCGACAGTCCATTAGTAAAACATAAGGTATTTTAAGAATTAATTTTACATGTTAGTTTCCTTCTAATATAAGTAACTTATGCTTTCAGACATTAAAATTTGAACAGCAGTTCTTCCAACAATTGAGCAAGTGCCTTCGCCTCTCAGCTGTTCAAGAGGTTGTATTCGCACTTGCCCTTAGACACTCCACACATCAAGAAGTAGCAACACTTGCACAAAACCATCTACGAAGTTGTGTTCCAGCCCTAGTCCAATCATACATTGATACTGAAGGCAGTAGCAGTCAGCACGAGGGAGGACTTCACGAAACTACTCCTGAAGTGCTTCATCTGATATTATCTTCAATTCTTAAAGCTCCAAAAGAAGTTGGTCTTTCAAACGACTTACATACCACATTTCTCAGTAGCCTACAAAGAGATTTTTCCAAGGATCTCGTTCCAGTGGTACTCGCCCCACTTGTATATCCAGAACAGTGTGAATTGTCTCCAGAAATGTCATCAGAAGGCCCCGGTATACCCGGGGGCATGCTGGAAACACCACTTGCTGATCTAATTCCTGAAATAGGCTATGGTTTTACTGCGTCAGTAGAAGAATGCCGCAACACGCTCACGAAGCTTGGTGGAAGGGAAATAACAACAGCAACTGTAGCACGTGTGTTAATTATAATGTGCCGTACACATAGTGGCCTTGATGAATCACTTAATATTCAGACACCTGGCTCATTCACTAAAGGAACAGAAGGAAGGACTACGTGGAACATTGAAGTCTTTGTACAGGCTCTAAAGGAAGTAGCCTCTAATTTTCAGTGGAACCTTGTGTTAACTGAACTTGACCATCCTGATTTTGCAATCAAAGACCGACAAGGACTTATTTTGTTATTAAGTGCACTTCGTCAAGGCCTGCAGTCATTAGGCTTTCATCCTGATACATTTCCTGTTGAGCAGATATACAAGAGATGGACAAATTTGGAAGGGCAGTTTAGTCTGGTACAGCATATTCTAAAGAATCCGGATGTGTTTTGTTTTGCAGATTACCCTCATGTAGCAGTACAAGTTGATATATTAAAAAATCCCCCAGAACAAGAGAGTAAAGAGCTTGCCAATTGGCGATCATTGCACCTTATTGAATTACTAATCACTTTGTCAGAGTGTGGACTTTTTAACCTCACACAGGAGCTGTTTAAATTTCCTGTTCATAATTGTCCTGATGTATTGACATTAGGACTCCTTCAAATACCACCACCAATATCTTGCATAAGACAGGAACTGTTTTCAACATTAATGCCAATATTTTTAGGAAATCATCCTAATGCTGCTATAATTCTACACCATTGTTGGCATTCACCATCTTTAAATATTAAACCAATTGTAATTCATGCAATGGCTGACTGGTACATAAGAGGTGATTGTGACCAAACAAGACTATCTAGAATTTTAGATGTTGCTCAGGATCTTAAAGCTTTGTCTATGCTGTTAAACACCCAGTCCTATCCATTTATTATTGATCTTGCCTGTCTTGCATCCAGAAGGGAATACCTAAAACTAGAAAAGTGGCTCTCGGATAAAATTAGAGAGCATGGAGAGGCCTTTGTCATGGGTTGTATTAAATTTTTGCACAGAAGATGTCCTCAGGTTGTTGGAAAATCTGAAGATTCAGTAACCAAGAGTGCCCCTTTACCTAATGAAACATTGACCACCATGTTGCTTTGTTTACAAAATTGTATGAATAGTGTTAGTGCTGAGTGTCAGGAAGCAATTCTTACAATTCTCAACAACTGTAGTCTTTTATTGAAAAGTCGACAACCAGCATTGCTTAGAGGAAGGGGCATGGAAGCCTCATTTCCAACAACCCAGATTTACAACCATTCAGCAATTGATCCTTTACCGGGCTTGGGTGCTAATCTTGCCAATATGACTCTTGCAGGACCAACTAATTCTGCATTCAACCTGCAAGGTGGTCTGGGACCTTTAGTTCCTTCACCAGGCTCACCTTCAAGAATTTTAGGAGCAGGACCATCTAACAGTCCTTTCCCTATGATTCCAATGCAACATCAGCCAGTTGGAGCAGGCTCTTCTTTGGTCCTTAATGTTAACCAGATGGGAAATTTAAGTAGAATGGGACCAAACCCAACTATTGACAAGACCAGTGGTTACAATATATTAACTGATCTTTCTTCTTCATCAGCCAATGTTTCTAAGGAAATTGAAGATGAAGCAAACAGCTATTTTCAGAGGATCTATAATCACCCACCTCATCCAACTTTGTCCATAGATGAAGTATTGGATCTACTGAAACGGTTCCAAGAATCACCCACCAAACGTGAGAGAGAGGTATGCACATTTTAATATTTATTTTTAGGTATTATGTGTTTGTTCATTTTTTTTACTAAAATGTTGTGCTATTAAGAGATATTTTCAGTATCTAGTACAATTGAGTGATTTAGTTTGTTTGTTTTATGTTTTTATTTATCGAGAGGGCCGTAAAGCATAAAGACATGCATTGGCTAGGTGCCAGTGACTAAGTATATGCACTCATCTATTGACTATTGACTTCAAGCATTATTTTTACATTTGTCTGTTATTTTAAAACTGCAGGTTATAGTCTAGTGATAACCCAAAATTAAAGAAAAACTTAAAAAAATCATTCTATATCAAAAAATTGATAATAAAAATAGTGATAAAGTTAAAAACATCAATATAATGGAATTAATGATGATTTACTTTATATTAATGTGACAGGTCTGTCGATAGAAGATTTAAGTATCAGTAGGGCTAGTGCTGCCTGAAAGAACGAAATTATTACGAAGATGTAATATCAAATTACATTCCAGATGATTTTCGTAACCATTTTAGAATGTCTCAAACATTTTTTTAAAGACCTGACAATCGTTTCACTAACAAGGTTAGCGTCATCAGAGGATGAAGAAATTCGAAACTGCTTACTAATAAACATCACCTTACATACCGAATTTTAGGTAGAGACCAATACTGAAAGGGATACCAATTGCAGGCAAAATTTCTGTGCATTGTATTTTTATTGCCGGACGAGGTTTTTGAACTTTCTTGTCGCTTTACCTGAGAGATATCAGAATGTTAAACTGCTTAAAGGAGTGTGAATAGCGGGCTACAAACCAGTGGCGGAGGAGCTCGATTTAAGGACATTTTCTTTTTTATTGCCCTAGAAATATAAATGCTCTCATAGGTGCCAGCGCTTAGCTGGCTGTCTAATATTTTTTATAAGTTTCAGATTTTCTTTATCAATGCGGTGGTTATTATCCCAAATATGTTGTGCTATGCATGACTTGTCTACACTACCGTATTTCAAATGTGCCAGATGTTCATGAAATCTAGTCTATGGTCTTTACAACCTATCTCATAGATACCCGAGATTTCAGTGACTTTATCTTTATCTTTCGTATTACCTGACATATTTCTTAACTTATTTTTTGTTGAATAAGTTAGCTGCAAATCGGCCTTCCTAAAAATGCTCTCAAGGCCTCTTGTGATACACGGTTCAAAAGGTAGGCAAACAAATTTTGTCTCTATTTTATCTTTCCTGAATGTCATGCATTCTGCTAACATTTTCTTTGTTTGTGTCTATTAATTACTTGACGCGTATGAGAGCATTTGTATTTCTAGGGCAATAAAAAAGAAAATTTCGTCAAATTGAGCTCCTTCGCCACTGGTTTGTAACCCGCTATTCGCACTCCTTTAAGCAGTTTAACATTCCGATATATCTCAGGTAAAGCGATAAAGAAAGTTCAAAAACCTCGTGGGGCAATAAAAATACAATGTGCAGAAAATTTGCCTGCAATTGGTCTCCCCCTCAGTATCAGTCTCTACCTAAAATTAGGTATGTAAGGTGAAGTTTAGTAGTAAGCAGTTTCGAATTTTTTCATCCTCTGATGATGCTAACATTGTTAGTGAAACGATCGTCAGGTCTTTAAAAAGATGTGTCGTGGTGATTTTGGGTCTCCAAGTGTACTTATCAGTGCTCAACACAGGTTCCAATCTTCACTTAGTGAACTTTCTATTAAATGAGAGTCGCAAAGAACATCGAAAAAAATAGACAAATTTAGAACACGGCTCCAGCATTATGTTTAGTTAGCAAAACTTACCCATTAATGCCCAATTTTTGTGTTAGATATCATAATTCAAAAGTTTTGACAGATATTACTTATAAAGCCATTTAGTCAAGATCTTGGTGAATAGATAGATTTTTTTAATTTTGGTTTTGACATTAAGCGCCATCCTCATATGAGGAAGCTGGGCGTTATACGTTAAAAGTTTAGTGAATTATACAGGTTCTTATCCAGAAATTGATCTAACATTATAGTAACTTAAAAGTATATTTCATTAAAAAAAGTTTACAGTATCAAACTAAAAATATAAAGAAAATATAAGGAGGTTAACATACAAAAAATATTTGACATAGAAAGCTTGGTCATGAAATTTAGAAAAACGAGATGTACAGTGTTGCACACATTTCTTACAAAAAGTATGCGGCTTTCCTTTACAATTGGCGTCTGTGTTGATTTTCTCTTTTATGCATAACATGATTCATTCCATCAAACCAAACCTCATTAAAAAACGTAGACTCTGATGTAGAAGGTAAGCTTTGAGGCCTACCTTTTTGTAACTGGCGCCCGTGTCCTAGTCTTAGGTATGGAACAGCAATATTTCTGCAGAATTCTTTTATTGAGGTACACACCTGGGCATGTAGTAATTTATATAAAATAAACCTGTTCACTAAAGCCATATCTACTATGTGGGTAATCAAGCACCAACACCATTTGTTACCCCTGATGGCTATTGAATGTTTCACCAGTAGCCAATCGTGGTGATTCAAACCATCCATGCTTTTATTATAGTTGTTTATAAGTTTGGAATTGCAACATGCTCTTTGTTGTCTTTGTTCCATCTCTGAACTGAACACATTGGCTCTATAGTATCATAATTAGCTTCCATTGTCAGAGATTTGTTATCGTTCCATCTGACCATTAGAATTTTGTTATTTAGGTCAAATCAGTAATCAAACATTCCCTGCTTTGATTTTTCGACTTCTCATGTGCATGTCAAAGGGGTTTTTTTGTCATGTTGTCTCATATAGTGCTACTGAAGAAATTGTCAAAGTGGACCGTGTGTCTATATTGATCATCTACCACACATAGCATATTTATAATAACCCTTGTTCCCAGTGGGTCATTAGATTGAGTAGAATGCTTTCCACAATAAAGAGAAAAATTGAAGCAGTATCCACTGTCTCCACACAAAGCCCACAATTTGTATCCAAAACTTATTGGTTTCCCTCTAATAAACTGTTTTAGTCCATGGTGACCGTAATAACTTACCATCTTCAATAGATAAGTGCTTTTGAAAATTTTCCCATTTCCGAAAGTTCTTGTTTACGTTATTTAGAAGGGGTCTCCTTTTAAATGCCTGATAGTGTCTGGTTTTCATTAGCTTTTGCATTATCTTGCAAATGTAAAAATGACTTTACTTCTAAATATCAATTCCGGCACATCACGCCTTTTACTATTTGTACACCAAGATCTTAGCATCTTACCAATAACCATGCTCACTTGGCACTCCATGATATCCGGAGACCAAAAATCCAATGAATGAATATTTTTATATCTTCAGTTGTCACAGAAAATGTGGTTTATTTTTTTGTTCAATTGCATACCACACTGTTTCATCAACGATTTTCTGATACACTTCCTGGGTGAAAAAATGTTCCAAAAGTACCAACATACTAGCACCAGCTAAAGTGCAGAATATGTCAGCAAACATATGATCTTCCTATATATTTAAATCTCCCAGACAAAAGAAAAAATACTAGTCTGCGATCAAGCAAACATAATAACCTTCTGCCCCCCTGGATTAACTCGCTGACCTAGCTATCTTGCATTTAAGTTTTATTGTTTTTTAACCTAGCCTAAACACTTCACTAAACAGAGTTAATTCACAAAAAATAGGAATACTGACCTAAAGTAGTCCTAAACATACCTAAAAAAGACCAGATACAATCTATTGAGCACCACAGGTAGTCAAACAAATGTTCCTTAAGCTATTTAATCTCTAGCTTCTTACGTTCTCTTTGTAAACGGAGATCATTCACAAAAATAAACACTAACCCAAAGCCGGGCATAACTAAAAAATGATCAGATACCATCTCTTGAGCACTCTACAGGTAGTCACACAAATTGCTCTTAAACTTTGCTCTCAAGCATATTAAGTTCTTTTGTAAGGCATTATAAAGTTTTAGAACATTGTAGCCAAAAGATCTTTCGATGAGAGCAGTTTTATGGTTAGGAGTTATGATACCACGATTACGAACATTTATGTTGTGAATGTCTGTCCTGAAGCGGACTTTATTATACAAATAAGCAGGCTTTTTATTAAAAATAATCCGATGGTAAAAGCACAGCATACTCAACTTTAGTATAGTGTCCATATTAAGCCATTTCAATTTCCACAATACATGTGCCCTACAACACAGCCCATAAATATACCTAAGATACGTCTTTTATGGTTAGGAGGAGTTGTGATACCACGATTACGCACATTTATGTTGTGAACGTCTGTCCTGAAGCTGATTTTATTATACAAATAAGCAGGCTTTTTATTAAAAATAATCTGATGGTAAAAGCACAGCGTACTCAACTTTAGTCTACTGTCCATATTAACCCATTTCAATTTCCACAATACATGATCCCTACAACGCAGTCCATAAATATACCTAAGACACGAGTTTCATCTCTTCTGTATTCTGTTACTGGTAGCTAGATCAAGACAGGGTGCACTGGTGCAGCATATAAAATGTTTGACCAGACCAATGAGTCACATAGCACCCTTCTTATTTTAACAGATAAAGAATTTCTATGTGGGTAAAGCAGCATATTAATCTTTTTTGATTTTTTTGATTACTTTGTTTCAATTAATTTCGTACATTTTATGTCTTCGAACTTCAAAAAATATCTTCAGAGAAATACAAACTAGGACCTGTATAAGCTATATAAAAGCAGGTTAGATTAGATTCAATGTGAGTGAGACATCTAATTGCTTAAATTTCACCCATCAAATCCAGCTCCCTGCGAGAGGTGTTCCTTTTGAGGGTGAAAGTTGATTTGGCAGCTCACGCATTATCCATCTGGCTTAGTTTAGCCCTTTAAGCCTTAGTTCTAGAGGCTCCTTATTGATCATGACCCTCACATTTACCTTTAAGCTCTCTACAAGAATCTGACTCCCAAACAAAATAGCAGCCGACTTCTTCGCATTTAGACACAGCGATTGATCTTTGGACACTTTGTACAATGAATCCAGATCGGAATTCACCTTTCCTAGTGCATCCGAGAGCTTTGCGGCATTGAAGGAAATGTATATCTGAATGTCGTCAGCGTACATCTGTACTTTAGAATACTGAATGACCCTAGGGAAATGATTTACGTAAATAGCGAAAAGCAGGGGCCCAAGGTCCGAGCCCTGCGGCACACCACTCTCCACGAGACAAGGATCCGGCTCGCAGCTGCCAATTCTCACAATAAGGTAGCGTTCCCTCAAATAATTTCTGATCAAAGCCAGAGCCTCCGAGCCCATCTCAACAGCTCTCAATATTTTTAGCAATATATTATGATTTATGGTGTTGAAGGCCTTGGGAAAATCCAACAGCACCAGTAGTGTCACCATACCCTGGTCCGTGGCCCGCAAAATGTCGTCTGTAACCCTTAGCAGTGCAGTGGCACAGCTATGATTCGCCCGGAACCCAGACTGAAAGTCAGATAAGATGTTCTTGTCACTCAAGTAAGTCCTAAGCTGCGAGTCCAGCACCCTTTTCAGCAGCTTTGATAATATGGGCAATATACTGATTATCCGCAGTTGATTCAGCTCCGTAGGATCCGCCACCTTCGGAAACAGCAGCCCGATAGCACATTTCCAGATTTTTTGAAAATAGCCTTCCAGAATACACAAGTTGATTATGTGTGTTATGAAGCCAACTATATACCTGCTACAAAGTTTTATCATAGTAATGGTCAATCCATCACGTCCTGTTGCATTGGTCTTGATCGCATTTATGTGTCAGAGCACCGTCGGATCATCGACCAAACAAAACTGAAATCCTTGCCCGCCACTAATCGCCCAGAAAAATGCAGGCCCATTGATGCTGCTACCCATAGGATCCTGACTTAAGCTATTGTTCATAAAATGATCAGCGACCCTATGGGGATCCCTGAGAGCTTCAGGTAATGTTGTCTTTCTCTTGGTGCCTATATTTAGATGTTCCCGTTCTTTGTAAACAGTCTTTATATCCCCAGATTTAAATTTTTCAGATAGGTAGGCTTTCTTCTCAGTTTTGACTGTTACAGTGGCCGCATTTCGCAATCCCTTATAATCGTCCCAGGTCGCTTGACACAGATCTTTTCGAAACCTTTCCTTTGCTCTGTCTCTAAATTTCATCAGTAGGCGGGTGTTATCTGAGATCCAAGGGCTGTAAGGCTTGGTTACTCTGTATGTTCTGATAGGTGCATGTTTGTTGTATAAATTGCACAGCGTATGATTAAAAATAGCGAAGTTTTCATCTATATCTGTGATATAATACATACATTCCATATTTGATGCACGCAAATCCTGCACAAACCCATCTACATCAAATGCTCTGAAATCTCTGCTAGTAATGCAGATAGGCTCCAGCCTAGGCCTCTTGACATTCAGAATCGCATATATGATGTCATAATCTGATATACCACAAGACATAACCCCAGCCTCCGTTATGATGGCTTCATTGGATGCCATAATGTGATCCAGCAAGGCATTACCTCGAGTAGGTTCCACTATCAGCTGACTCACACAGAGCTCGTCCAACCTCCGCCTATATGCTATTGTCTTTATGTCAGTTTCATTCAACAAGTTTATATTTATGTCACCAAGTATAATCAACTTATTAGACACACCGAGGGTACTGCAAACAGTACTCTCCAGCTCGTCCAAGAAGTCGTTATGATTCATGTCGTGGTTCCGATACATGATGCATGCCAAGAATGTTTGAGAGTTTATTCTAAGTTTAACGCATAACTGCTCGAATCTGTCCGAGGTAGGTACAATCATATACTTTATTTCATTTCTCACGTAAATAGCTATTCCCGACCCCCGGCCACGATAGTCCCTTCGAACCAATGCGTAACCGCCCACACTAAAATTCACACTGCTATCAGCAGTGCTTAGCCACGTTTCTGTCAGTCCAAAAATATCGAATGATTCCTGCAACACTACTGCACACACTTCCGTTAAGTGAGCCCTAAGTGATCGTACATTTAAGTGACCAACTTTTAGTTTCTTCATTATTGAATGCTTATTCCCAATGCCAGTATCGAATACTCTTATAAAGGAAATTTACCAGCTATACAATCATTTACACCTTATATATAACTGTACAAACTAAAACTAACAATCTCAACAAACCAAGAATCTCAAAAGCTCTGGCGCAAACACGCAGAAACCAGAACTTCAAATAAGCTCTCTTCTTATATAAAAATATATCTGTAAATGACCTATTCTAACAATAACATTCACGAAAATTTCAGAACAGAAATACATAATTTTAAAATGAACACACTGTATCTGGAACCAGAAATAAAATTAACATCAGTCCACAAAAAGTAAGTTCAACAATCAGTCATATGATATCACAAAAACCAAATATAAAGAATGCAGCATGATTAAATAAACGTAATTTTCTGCCCCATTTAAGATATCAAATCGCTATCCACTATCAAGTGAACGCGGAATGTGAATATGTTACCAAAAAAGACCACAATTAAATCTACTCAAACTAAGAGATAAACTTACCATAAATAAATAATACACTCTTTCCAATAGAACCTCGTCAAGTGTTTGACGTGCTAAGTTATTGTATTTGAATATATATATATATATATATATATATATATATATATATATATATATATATATATATATATATATATATATATATATATATATATATATATATATATATATATATATATATATAATTGTGTAAATGTTATTTTAGGTTAAGTCTTGTTTATTGTATGACATGTTCAACATCCAATGGGTATATGGAACTAATAAATTGATTATCATTATTATTATTATTATTATTAATATGTGACCGCGTACCTATATATTTTCTACAATAAAAATCTCCTAGTAGTTGATCAGCTAACTTACTATGGAATTTGAGGTGATTCGTGGGTTTGGTTATGTCTTTGATAGGGTTTAATGTCGTTTTATACAATATGTAGGAATTCACAACAACACTGTCTGTAGGGTAGTAAAATAATTTCATCCACCACTTCAGAGACTTTGAAGAAATTGAATATGATTGAAACGAACGGATCCAATAATTCGACACCCCTCCATATTTATATTATAATCTGAGATGCTTTTAGGACAAGTTACGTTTTCTTTCTCTCCTACTTTATTTGTTCGCTTTACATTGGGGAGCAATATCATTAGCCATAACAAAATCATGTTCCCAAGTTTTAGGCATTTGTCTTTCATCAATCATTCTTTTGGAAAATGTTTTCTATTTGTCTGCATGGTTCCACTCGAATAACCCAAGGTGAACCGGTTTTTTACAGGGTTCCCACTCACCTGGAAAACAGGAAAAACCGGGAAGTCAGGAAGAAAAAATTTTGTCAGGGAAAATGTAGAAAATTTGTGAAAATTTACTAAGAGTTGGGGATTTTTTTGCAGGGTCGGGGAAAAATTATTTGTTTCCGTTTTATGATAAATAATTCAAACAGAATGATAGGTGCATATTTGTATACAGTAGCTTTTCGTTTATTTGTAAGAAAAATTGTGTATGTTTTATAAATGTAATTTCGGGGAAGTGTGTTTTTCGCCATGAGGCTAAAGGGTACTGTATTCTGTAGTAGTGTGTTACACATTTTTGGGGTAGATTGTGAATATCAAAGTCAGGGAAATCAGGGAATAGTCATGGAAATTGATATGCTGTTTTTAGTGGAACCCTGTTTTAGAAGAGGAAGAGCAGTAAAGAATCTGTCTAAGAATAGGCAGTATCCCAAAGTTCTAAATGCTGTAGATAGTCAATACCATGTTCTCTGCCAAAGAGAATTCATTATCATGTTCCGATTTCCTTTGATTTATTTCGAATCCTAGTAAATAGCCAGTAGTAGCACCCTTGATGGGTTTCAAGCACATATATTATTTTGTACAACTTCTGCCCTTGAAAGCCACCATACTCTTATCTGTTGATCAATTTTGGCTAGGAAAAAAATATCTTTGTACATTTTATTAAGATAATTAACTAAAGGTGTAACCTTAATACAATTTTTTGTTCAAATTTTGATTGATTCCCCCATTTTAGGCATTTTCACATTACCATTTAGGTAAGGATATTTTAAAATTTCTAGAAATCTTTTCAAATACATAATTTCAGAAATTCTTGGTAGTGTAGCATTCTGTATGATGACTGATACAACTGAAAAGCTGGTTAATTGTGTAACCCCATTATGATTAGAATGCCAATAAAAGCTTTCAATTCCGATGTTTAAAAACCAAGTTCAATACCATTTTGACTAGCATAAATATTTGGCTGTTCAACTATGTGATTCAAGATTGTATCCAAAAAAATCATAAAAATATTTAGACGGGAGGAAATGTCTACTTCAATTATCGCACCAAAAGGTAAATGGAAGTCTTGGTAAAAACGCTACAGGTTGATGACCGTCTTTTGAGAAAATAAAGCTTGCATGATTAGGACAATTGTTTTCTCCCTCTAATATATCCTCTTCAATATCCTCCTCTTCAGCAGGCGACTCTACAAATCTTCTTAGAATGGGATCGTCAGGGCTAAGGTCCGGATCCTCAGCGGAGTCATCACTGCCAAAGCCTTGAGGGTCATTAAAACTACTGGCTCTGAGTATAGAGGTTAGGATGTGTTGTTGACATTCTCGTGGATGAGGATGATGACTGTATTATTATTCATGCATCTCCTGCATCACTATCTCCGCCTATATCTGAGTTTACAGCCCGGTCATTAAGCAATATCAGCAAAAATACCTAACCTCTACGTCGTCACTCGTTTTTCCTGTCTTCGAATGTATAGTTGTCTTTATTCCTGTTTTAACTGTAAAAGTATATAAATTAGCACTATAAATTAATTTAAAAAATGTAATAAATGCCAAAGTAATTCCTATCAGTGCACCATTTTGTTGCACCTTGCGCTATGGGAATATAATGCTAAATAGGCTTGAGCATTAAAGGGCTACCCGCCAGTACTCAACTCAAGGTAATATCCCGTGAAGTCTCGCACCCAAGCATCACCCAACCGACATTGGTTGCCCATTTTAAAGCACACAGTGGATGTCTCAATCTCCAGGTGCATCTTACTGTTGGAGATCTCTACACCTTCGTGATTAGGTTGGCCCTGACACCTGCCAGCATTTGACCCAAGGCGGTGTCACTTGGAATCTTACTCTCGAGTAAGATCCAAGCGGGGTCGTTTGTCCATTTCGATGCTCACAGTGTAGGGTTTAACCTCCGGGTGTAAATCAGTCGCTAGAGATCTCGGCCTTCATTCGGGTTTGCTGTACCTGACACCCGCTAATTTTTGACTCCAGTTAGTCGCCTTTTATGATAAGCAGGGGTATTTTTTGGGCTTATTCTTTTATATTGCCCTGGTCCCACAGGGGACCTAGCAGCTGTAAGTCGGTATTGTTTTTTAGCAAATTTTTATTGCAAAATCTTGAAACCTTGTACTAGGCATAAAATGTTATTCTGTTCTTAACACATTTTTATTTAAAAAAAATTGTTCTCAATTGTCAGACTTTCGAAAATATCTTCTAAAAAGTTCAGCCCATGGCTGCTAAAAGCTTTTTTAAGGGCTATTATCAGTTTTTAGCGAAGAGCACACTTTGCTAATAGAGGTGGTCAAATTTCAAATTCGAACTTCACCATGGGTATCTCGCTTATTATCGAAGATAGAGGGGGTTGGAAATGTCCAGAAATTTGGTTGTCGATTTCTGCTAGGTACCCTGTGTACCCTAAAATTGTTATTTCCAAATTTTAGGACATTGGCTTATTCTGCTAATATACAAGTGACCATTAAGGGCTAAAACCATCTTTATAGAATTTGTCATCCAATTCAAACCGAACTTGTTTTTAAATGTGTATTACTCTACAAATTCTACCAAGCTTCTTAATTAACTGCACATATTGCAACAAAACTGCTTGTCAAAGTTTGACAACCAAGAGACAGATTGATATAAATTCTTGGTGTATTCAGATCCTACCTGTGTGAAAGAAGGCAACTTGTTTCGAGGTCATGGGCTTCAAATATAGCATTAATAGTGGGACTTTGGGGGCTACCACAAGGTTTGATACTGGGTCCTTTACTGTTTAATATATTAATCGACCCTGTTACACATGTTTTACGTGTTCATTTGTGTGGATATGGCATTAGTTTGTGTTTTGAGTGGACAACTGTGGGGCTCCAAAAGAGTCTTGAGATTCTTTGATGCATGGTGTTATCAGAATGATCTTTCTATTAATGTTTCTAAGTGCTGTGTAATGTACTTTGCTCAAAATAGGCAGCCAATTAATTTCAACTATAAAAGAGCGTGGGTTTAAGCACCCCAACACTGTTAGCAACAAGGGACCTACAGTATCACACTTGTTGAATCCAGATACCCAAATTGCCTTTAAAAAAACGTTAATAAAGAAAACACTGTTTTCTTTATTAACGTTTTTTAAAATTTTCTTAAAATGAGCATAAAGTGAATTCCCTAAAGCCCATTACATTTAAGGTCTATTAAAAATGTCCATATATACTACAGGGTTAAATGTCGCCTCATTGATAATGGCAGGAAGTTGTTGCGGTACCGTTAGTGTATCCTATTTCCGATTGTTGCAATGCGGGAATCTTTTTTCTGAATATTTCGGAGTCTGGTTAAGGTAAAGCAACAGAATATAACATGTTAAATAAGTGACTAAAGTACTTTCACACAATGACAGAATTAATCTTCACTTCCTTCCTTCAAGCCCTTGGTATTGGGCGGTGGAAGTTTAAAAAAAAATTATTTCCCGTGTCATATTTTGTCGTTCTATCTTAATTGGTCTTTATATACAGGGTGATTGGTGAGGAACCCCCCATATTTGGATAGCGTGTTCAGGGAAGCCAAACAAACAAAAAAGTCCAATAAAACATATGGTTACTATTACGAAGATATTTTTGAAAATAATTTTTAATCAAGAAAATTTATTATAATGCATTGAGAATGAAAAGTGTTTATTTCGTAACAAAATACAAACTAATTAAATAATGCTCAAAAAGTCCACCATTTACCTCGATTCATGCATCAGCCCCTTTGTGGATCGCACAGGTAGCATGTTGAAGTGCACAGTGATTATCTTTGATGGGTGCTCTTAGCTATTCAATCGACTAGCGGCTCTCCTGTGTTCACTTTTGTTTTATAAACTAATGACATCAGCCATCGCCAGGAGTGTGACCTTGGTGGCCCATTCTGAAAACCTCCACGGCCTATCCAACGTCGAGTAAAGCGATTATTTAGATGATTGATCACATCACAAGTAAAATGAACAGGGGCACCCTGTTGATAGTACATGGTTTGCCCTACACATAATGGTATGTCGTCCAGTAGTTCTGTCAAATCATTTTCTAAAAATTCTAAATACCTGGCTCCCATAAGACGCTATTGTAGGAAAAATCGCAGGGTAATTGATTATTAATTATGCCACACCACACGTTAATGCTGAATCGATGTTGAAAGTTGCTTTCCACTGTGGCATGCGGATTCTCATCTGACCAGCGATCTTCGTTGTGGCAGTTATTTACTCCCATCACGAATGAACTGAGCCTCACCAGTAAACAAAATGTTTTTGTAAAGTGTACTATTTCTGTTTACCCAATGGCAAAATTGCAATCGCTGAGCATGATTACCTTCATGAAGATTTTGAATGGGTTAGATATGGAACGGTTTTAAACCATTTCTGCAAAGAGTTTTCCATGTAGTGGTCTGATTAATTTGACGAGTTGCGCCTTGTGCTCACAGCAGGACTACGCTAAAAATTATTCCTTCTACGGTTACATCATGAGGAGGTTGCCTTTCAGATACAATTCTTACACTGAGAAATATTCTGGTTTCACCTGCATTGTTAAAGACTGCCTGGAATACATTTTGATCCGGCGATCTTCTGTTGGGAAAATTACATCAATACTCAGCAACTGCACGAGTAGTGTTACTGTTGCAAAACCCATAAATAAAAGTCATATCTACATATGGGTACATGTGGCAGGCATTGAAATTTACGTTCTAACTGACTACTTAAATTTTAACAGAATTTGGATAGAAAAAAATCGTTTTACTTTATGAACGTCAAAATTAATGTGACAATTACAAATCTGACAAATACATGCAAGGCCTGTCTACTCAAAATAAAATAGCAACTCCTAATAGAAGCAGTAACATTTCAATTATGTTTATTTTCAAAATTTGGTAAAACAAAATGCGTACAAATGTTTGACAAAAGTGCCCTTGTCCTTTAGCTTTCTGATGATGTATGAATTGTTGACATACGCCTTCTAGCTACACAAATCTCGAACAAAAAATTAGGCGACATGTAATTCATTCCCCATCTGGTTTGCTATAGAAATAATAGCCACTTATTCATGATATGGCAACGTTGAATGCAACTTCAGCATCATAAGGTGAACAATTGAATGTACCAAACCTGTCAACAAATATTGACAAAAACCCGAACAGCAGAAATTATCAGTATCTTACATAAATTAAAGATGGCAATAATAATAAGCGCTGATTATTTACCTAGATATTTTATGTATTTATTTATGGTTTTATTTGTATTGGACAATGATAAATAAAGGTATATACTATAAATTCTTAAAATGGGAGGCCACCTACAAAATTTCACAAACTGTATTCAAAATGGTGACCTCCATTTTTTATACCTCCAGAAATAACAAACCTATTTTTAAGAACTTTGGTACATACGTTGCTTTTATGGAGACTAGTACCTACCAGATTTCAAGTTTATAACTTGAAAAGAAATAAAATTAAGAGTATTTGAAAATTTAAATGAAAATTCATTATCATGAAGAACTTGCTGCGGCCAGCGCTTTTTCCAAGCATGTGTCCCTCAAATATTGTGAGAAGATTATTATCTGAGTCAGTGTAGGTAATTTAGGTGTCCGTGTAGGTAGTTTAGGTTGGTGGAAAACTGAGGATACCACTCAAAACGCTCACATGGGAGGCCATATGAAGGCATTAAACCAAAAGATTTTATATGATTTTTTTTTTTTTTTTTAGATTTTATAGACAAAATGTATTTTGAGGTCAACTGGTCAAGAAGTACAAAAAAAGATAGAAATAAGGTTTTGTTCATATATTTGGGAAATCTCTTAAGTAATTATTGTCAAATGTTTAGTTTGTGGGGAAATATCAAAGTGAAGGAATGAATAGAATCTCTGAAAAAGTCTGCGACAGCCTATCAAAATGCAAACATGGGTTTATTTTTCTTTTCTTTATTTTCTTTATTTATTTATTTATTCATGCAGTATTACTTCATACAAAGTCAGAAAAAATATATACACTATAGATAAAATCAGTAAATTAACAAACTGATCAAGTATATATGAGACCACATAACATAAAGCTCATAAACAAGACTGAAAATCTACAAATAAAACTTATCTTGTACACTATACGAACAAAAGAGATCATTCATCACACTGCAGCCGCTCATATCAACACAAAAGCAAATGAATATAATGCATTGTCAGCCAATATAAGCTTAATTGTTTTTGGAAGTTTGTTGTAGAATTTTATTCCAAAGTAGTTCATACTGTTTCTTGTCTTAGACATGCGAGTATAATCTATGCTAAGCAAGTTGTTCTTCCTTGTCAGATAATTATGGATTTCAGTGGGTTTCGTGTAGTGTGATTTTTTTTTTTTCATTAAAAGGCACTGCAAAATACACTAAACACACAGTAACGTTAGGATCCGTTAAAAAAACAGCGACAGTCATCCCTATAGGCAAGATCTCAAATAACCCGAACTGCCCTATGCTGAGTTCCGAAGACCACATCACATTGTGTGGAGTGACCCCAAACCAATAGTGCATAAAAGACACTCTGTGTGTATATATGCGTAATATGTTGATACAAGAGTTGACTCCGAAACCTCACCCACCAGATTCTGGAGAACATATAAGCCACAGGGCATCTTCCGGCAGATGTAATCAAAATGCTCATCCCAAACCAGCTTATTGTCCATTATCACCCCCAAAAACATGACAGATTTTTTTGTATTAGCATCGTTGCAATTTAGCATACTGTCAAGATAAAATAAGAGATGTTCCGATTTGTGCTGTTCTCATATTCAACCCTGTATCAGGGTCAGAGCAAACAAAGGTGGTATCATCCGCAAAGAGAACACACTCACAGAGTTTTATCTTACTTGGAGTCATTAATGTAAATAAGGAAAAAATGGGTCCTCAAACTGAGCCCTGAGGCACACCATATATTAGGGTTCAGGCTTTTGAGCGGGTATCAGCGGTTTCGACATACTGTGCACGATTTGCTAAATATTTATTTATTTGTTTCTTTTATGTATTTAAATATACATTACTCAACGGGTTATCCCCAAATAAAGAATAAGCTAGTGCACAATAGAAGATCATACATCAATAATATACAACAATATATAACAAATAACAAGCAAACAAATATAATACAAAACAATACAAGACAATCTGATACAGTACAATGCAAAAATAATATATTTCTCTATGGGTGAGGAAATTAGGAACAGTCCGCATACTCACAAGTTGCATTACATGAGAGAAGCAGCAGTCTTTAATTCTGCCTTGCTGCAATTTAGAATATCTATGGAGCGGTGCAGCATATTGTAGGTGGTACACATTCTTACTATAGGTGAGTTATGTCTTACATTAGTCCTAGGAGCGGAGATGTAATAAAGTCATGAGATCCGCAGGTAAGCCTCGGCACCAGAAAAGGTATAGCGTGCAGTATCTGCGGACAGTCAATATCATGGTTGAGCAGACTCCATAAGAATGCTAAGATGGAGACTTATCGTCTGATTTGTAGGGTTTCAATGGAAAATCGCTCCAACATATGGGTCTGCGACGTGCTCATCGCAGGATAAACACCGTCGGTTCTGTAGGGTAGTAGGCTAACAGCTTTAAGAACCTACACTGAACAGACTCAAGCGCACTTATGTGCACCTCATAATGGGGAGACCAAAGCGCAGGCACATATTCTGTATGGGGTCGTACGTATGTATTATACAGTATTTTGAAGTGCTCATGTTCTGAAAGGTGGTTGAGTTACGTACAAGGAAACCTAGAGTCTTGAACGCCCTCGAGACAATAGACTCTATGTGGTTTATGAAAGACAGCTTGTGATCAAAAACAACCCCTAGATCAATAAGAATCTCGGCTCTCCGAAGCTCTAAGCCGCCCAAAGAGCAGCAAAATTCAATACGTGAGTGATTTAGACTATAGGTCATTACTTCGCACTTTCGTATGTTGATAGGGAGGCAGTTCGTGCGAGCCCACGAATGTATCCTGCTGAGATTGTTCTCCAGCTTGACACAGTCCTCTAGATCCTTCTGAGAAATATTTTATGATGACAAAAGCAAGAAATATGATGACAAAAGCAAACTAACATTCTCACTGAAACCATAGAACCTCAATTTGTCAATCAAAATCCTGTTTGATACACAGTGAAAAGCTTTTTCTGGTCTAGAAACTGTGCAGATGTATGGGCTCGTCCTTCGAATCCAGAATTGATTATGTCAACGCAATTTATCATGGACGTAGTTGATCTGTCTTTTATAAATCCGAATTGTCTGTGAGATAAAATGTTATTTTGTGTGAGAAAAACAGTAATCTGGTTGTATAAGACTACCTCAAATATTTTCGCGAAAAATGGGATGATTGATATAGGTCTGTAGTTTTTTAACAGGTCAGAGTCTGCTTTCTTAAATAATGATCTAACTTTGGAGAGCTTAGGACGACCCGGGAAAATGTTATTAGAAATACAAACCTTTATCAAGTTTATAAGAGGAACTACAATAGCATTTTTTTCATATTTTAAAATTCACATGTTGATGCCATAGCAATCGCAAGATGCAATATTATTATAAGCACCTATAACATCGTGAATTTGGATATAGGATACTTCGTTAAAGAAATATTCACTTCTGTTGCTATCAGTATTCAACTGTGACAAATATTTTTTAATTCTGGCAACAGCTTTGATTATAACCTTTCTAATTTGTTTTTAATTGTATAAACCAAACAACCTTTTCTTTTTATGGAAAAACCAAATTTTCTTACCATAACACACTGTCTCTGTTAAAACTTTTTACTTTATATTTATATTAATTTCAAAAAAGTAGCATTAATATTTTTTGAAATGCTTACATCTTCAATACAAACAGCTTACAATATTCAACTTATGTGTCTCTTATATTCTCAGCGTTAGTTAATTCATAAATATAGCTTGTGCCTAGGACCTGTTTTAGCTGGAAAGAAGTTTAAACGTAATAACAAAGTTGACTAAAATATAGCCTTCTATAAACAAGATTAATAGAAATTTTGGTTTTCGAGATACATTTTTTTTTTATAAGCAATTATCTACATATTCTGTATTATGTTTAGCTAATCTCTTTCTATTTCCTATAAATAAACTATTTATGTTTAATTGCAGGTTTTCAGTTGTATGCTGAGAAATTTGTTCGAAGAATACAAGTTTTTTCCTCAGTACCCAGACAAAGAGTTACACATAACTGCCCAACTTTTTGGAGGTATAGTTGAAAAGGGCATTGTAACTTACGTCACATTAGGTTTGGCACTTCGTTATGTTCTTGATGCCCTGAAAAAACCTGAAGGGTCTAAAATGTACTATTTTGGTATTGCTGCACTCGATAGATTTAAGCTGAGACTTAGAGAATTTATAAAATACTGTGAGTACATTCGTGCAATATCCCATTTTGCTGATTTCCCTCCTCACTTGCAAGAATATGTTGAGTATGGGTTACAAGGTATGGATCCTCCTAATAAACCTCAAGGACCAGTACTGCCTGCTAGCCTAGCAGCTATGCTGGCACCACCTAACACCCCTGTAACACAGGTATACAAAAGTAGTTCAACTGTTACCTCCACTGCAGGAAGTAAAGCTAGCACAACAACAGCAAGTACTTTAGGTAGCAGACCTTCAATAGCAAATGCTACCAACATTGATACCCTTCTTGTAGCCACGGAGAAGGAAGAAAAAGTTATTTCACCCCCAGAAGCTATACAAGATAAGACCGCTTTCATCTTCAACAACTTAAGTCAGCTGAATCTCAAGACCAAGTGCGATGAATTAAGGGAACTGGTCTCAGAAGAATATTGGCCATGGATATCTCAATATCTGGTTATGAAAAGAGCATCAATTGAATTGAATTTTCATGTTTTATATACAAATTTTCTTGACATGTTAAATATAAATGAAGTATATGTGATGGTGACAAAGGAAACATTTAGAAACATCAAAGTCTTGCTCAGGTCAGACAAAGGTATTGCGAACTTTTCCGACAGGTCATTATTGAAGAATCTAGGGCACTGGCTGGGAATGTTAACACTGGCAAGAAGCAAACCTATTTTGCAAATCGATATCGATTTAAAATCACTACTTGTTGAAGCTTACCACAAAGGACAACAAGAACTTTTGTATGTAGTACCCTTTGTTGCAAAAGTCTTGGAATCTTGTGCCAAAAGCAAGGTATTTAAACCACCGAACCCTTGGACAATGGCCATAATGAATGTTCTTGCTGAGCTTCATCAAGAACCAGAACTGAAACTGAATTTGAAATTTGAAATCGAAGTATTGTGTAAGAATCTTGATATTGATGTTTCTCAACTCAAGCCAACAACATATTTAAAAGATCCTGAACGACTTAGAAAAATCGAATACCAGTTATCACAACCTTCCAAAAAAGAGACAATTACACCTTCACAGGGTAGCGTTCAAACAAGCACACTAAATGAACCTGAACTAGCAAATATAATATCAAATCAAGCTGCAAGTTCTCCGATTCAGCATAATAACAGTACAACACCAACCTCAGCATTGTCAGCACCACCTGAGCCACGATTTAGCTTTGGTGACATTCAGCTAGCTGGAATGGCAGCTTTTCAACAACACACAATTATAAGCCCTTCAATCTTGCTATTCCAAACTCATCCGCAATTAAAAGGCTTGGTTCGGACATCAATAGAAAGAGCTGTACAAGAGTGGATTGCCCCAGTGGTGGACCGTTCTGTAAAAATAGCTGTACAGGCCTGTGAACAAATCATCAGGAAAGACTTTTCACTAGACCAAGATGAGAACAAGATGCGGTTAGCAGGACATTTTATGGTGCGTAACTTATCAGCTGGAATGGCAATGATAACATGTCGTGATCAGATAATAGCTGCGATCAATAGTAATCTAAAGCAAGCTCTGATCAGTAGTCTAGGTACACCAACTGTACAGCAAAAGGAAACAATCGAGCAGGCAGCAAGTATAGTGGCTTCTGAAAATATGGAGCTGGCTTGTGCTTTTATTCAAAAAACTGCTGTTGAAAAAGCTATACCTGAAATAGATAAACGATTGTGCAGCGAATATGAAGTGAGAAAACTTGCTAGACAGGAGGGAAGGTAAGTCGATTTTTTTTGTTTTTATGTAAACTATCATGTTCGGTTGTTTATTACTTTTATAATACAGAGGATACATGTGAGAATTATGATTCTGCTGTGTAGTCGAAGGGATACTGTACAGGGTGGGTAACTTAGAATGGTCGTTGGCCATATCCCAGGAGCGGTTCACTGTACAGCTTCAGGAAACAACTGTCATAAGGAAAGTTGACGTGATAAATTGCTGGAATTTTTTTTCAAGTTTCTAAACCCACCATTAGAGGGCGTAAGAATCACTGCTGGTCGGAAAATTGCGATTTTTCTCACATTTTTGTCAATTAAATAGTGCTTTTGACACACACACAGAAATGGCCGAGCAATAGATGTTTTTGTCTTGCAGACTTTTTTATGTTTTCAAATATAAAGTGGTAGGGAGACGTTGAAATGTTATGTTTTCAGTTGCTTATTACTGGGGTTTTGCTCGATAGAACTTGATGAATTTGTACTCGTTGAAGGGATCTTTTTTTGGCCTACCATTTGCACTCATTCCAGGTTTCCTCTGTATCTCACATACACCGAGAGAGGGCGTTGTTTGAATAATGAGGTTATGTTGCTGTTTTTCTGAAAAAAATCAAATAGAATGGTATATTGATAATAACACAGTAAAATAACCTACAAAATCCTGAAGCCAAGTGAAAACCGCAGTTCAATATCATTGCTCTAGCGGTAGATGTTAGCGATCAAAGTTGGAACTACGAATCACCGCCTCTCAATAACAAGGTGGCAACAATAAAATAACAGATGAAGTTCAACAAATAACATTTATTCTATAGGCGTATGGAGATAAAAACGTCCCTATAAATAAAAATCTAAAAAAACTCAATTCAGACGACCTAGCTGGCCAAGGAAAATGACTTCTTCCTATCCATATGCTGGGAAACGCCTGATCTATGAAATGTCTCAGATTTAAACAATAATGCGCTGCAAAATCATATTGCGACGAGTCGTTAGAGGTACGTTTTCCAACAACAGTGGCAACTCATTCCTCAGAAAATCAAGATATAATTGCCTGTTGGCAATGTTGGATTGAAAATGTAGGGTCGAATTATCTGTCAATACCACACCAAACGTTAATAGACCAACAGCCCTGATGTTGCACTTTATTAATCCAATACGGATTCGTCTGTGACCAATAGTGGGTATTGTGCCTATTTTGCTCACAATCACTGTAAAATGTGCCCCCATCTGACCACAAAATCCTTGAAATTACCCAGACATCTTCTTGTAGCATGTACAATAACCAGTTACCAAAGTTCAACCATTCATCAAAATGCAACCTAAAAATAAACGATTATAATTATCGAGTTTAGCCTGAAGGGCATTCACACTCCCTCATTCACTCATCCTGGGTATCTCAGATACCAAAGGGACTGTGCTTAGATGGAGGCCTGTTCAAGTTATCGGGCCCCGAATGACAACGGGACACATCCACTTATTATTATTATTGCTGTTATTATTATTATGAAGATTACTTTCATTATTATTACACACCCACTGAATTTCCGTTCCCTGTTGACTTAGTAACGGCAAGTAAATTAATGTGTATTATCTTAAGCCATAACTTACCTGTTATCTCAGAATAATTCGAACAGTGGTTCGAGTTACTCCTAAGTCTCTGGATATTATATGGGTACTAAGATGTGGATTGGATTCAACATAGGCCAACACATTGATGACATTCTCATCGCTGCCACCCGTGCGGTTTCTCTGACGAACAGGAGGTTGCGCCACACACCCTAGCAGCAACAGTTGCGTTTCGCATGCATTCAAAGTATACAGCTATCATGTCAAATGCTTTTCATTCGTGAGCATCATCTCATTGTAGTAATTAGCGAGACCAATAACAATGTGAATGACAATATAATACTTTTGACAATTTGCTTATGGATTTTGTCATTTTCACAGTATGTCCCAACTAGCACCAAAGTGATGCCAACTGAGATCGGATTTTGAAATGAGTATCGTTTGAGGCATTGTTTATTTGATAAATTATAGATTTCCACAGGATTAGGTTTTAACAGCCGCCTTTTCTTTTACATACAAATAATCAGACATATTAACAATTGAAAATTACCTTTACTTCTGGCCATGACCAGGTTCCAAGCTTTCTTTTTAGTGAATTTTTATTTTAAAACATTCACTGATAGAGAGGTATCGATGGTGAGACTTTGCAAACATTTTTCCAAATGAGTGCGAACTAGGGCCCCTAGAACCCATATGCAGGGTTAGTTTCTATATTTATATATATATATATATATATATATATATATATATATATATATATATATATATATATATATATATATATGTATGTATGTATGTATGTATGTATGTATGTATGTATGTATGTATGTATGTATCCAACCGATAACTCAAAAAATAATTGACCTATTTCGATGAAACTCTGCAAGTGCCTTTCTTTTATTAATGGCTTGGATGACTTCGTTAGGAAAATCGGACAAGGTTTTCCGGGAAATATTTTAGTCTTCTTTCGAAAAAAATTGTTTTCACCGAAAATTAGAAAGCTATTTTAATGAAATGGTGGATATGTTGTATTGGGAAAGACCTTACTACATAACAATATTTAATTTTTTAAGTTTCTAGAAATTTGAGTTATTCAAATTTGAAGCATTTAATGAAAATTCACTACCATAACGCACTTGCAGGCGTCCCGAACTTTTTAGGGAATGTTTTTGTGTTTTCTTTGGTCCTCTATCCTATATCTTTGTCACTCCAAACGTGCACCTTTCTGGATTGCTAGAAAATTTCCAGGATTATGCCTGTACATAAAAATGGTAGCCATTCTGAAATTCCTAATTGCCGATCAATTGCATTACTTTTTAATTTCGCAAAGGTATTTGACATGTGTTTATATAGCTTTATCTATCTTTCGATCAAATGTTACATGTCTTCCTTCCAGCAGGTTTTGTACCAAAACGTTGAACTTGTACCAATCTCATTGTGATGCCAATATATTTCCAACGTTGATGAACAGAGGGTCAAGTCGATGTAAATTGTACAGACTTTTCAAAGACCTTTGACAGAGTTAATCATAAGAGCATTTGATCAAAGCTGGACGGGCTGCGATGCTCCTCTCGGTTAGTTATTTTTTTCATTCCTACCTCCCAAACAGAATTCGGTAGGTGTTCTGTGGTGGTCATCATTCTGAAAACTTTGTTGTAACGTCTGGAGTTGCTCAGGGCTCAAACTTTGTCCTTTGCCTTTCTTTATTTTCATAGATGACTTACCTGCGACTATTGGGTGCAGCAAGAGAGCTTTTTGCCGATGATCTGAAGATTGATTCTCTGGATGATTGCATTGTACTTCAAGTTGAACTAAATAAAGTACATCGCTGGTGTGAGAAGAATTATCTGGACATGAATATGTCCAGATAATGAATATGTTGTCATTTACTAAGCAAAAAGTTCGGGATGCAGCAAGTGCGTTATGGCAGCGAATTTTCATTAAATGCTTCAAATTTGAATGACTCAATTTTCTATAAATCTAGAAAGTTGAAATCGATTAATTACTTTTTGACTATCAGTTGGATATTGTGAGTTATCAGTGTGATACATACATACATACATACATACATACATATATATATATATATATATATATATATATATATATATATATATAAACCTGATACCTCTCTATTATCATTTTTTAAAATAAAAATTCACTAAAAGCAGCACTTTGATTATAACTACACTTATTCTACAACTAACATTCGGCGATATAGCATCAGGATGGTTGACTTCGGGATTATATTTAATGCTCAGCTTTCTTTTAGTGACCACATTTCAAGTACTGTCCTTTCTGCCTTACATATGTTGGGTTTCCTTGGGAGAAACGGCAGTAATTTTCCAAGTGTGCAGGCTCTAAAAGCATTATTTTATGCATATGTTAGGTTGAAGCTGCAATGCTGATGCCTTGCATCGATTCCTTATCACAAATGCCATATTTCCTCCCTTGAAAGAGTAAATCTCAGATTTTTGAAAGACCTTCACTATTAAATTCATGGAGTTTGTCCCCCAAGAGGTGCATCTGAAGAAAGTCTTCTACTACACCTCAATGAAACTTCTTTACTAAGTCTTAAAACTATTATATCCTTAAAGTTCCTTTATGGTATCTTGCATGATAAGATTGGTGCTTCGGGCATCTTGGCTCAGATTTCCATGCTTATGCCTTACGCCACGACTTAATTCTAGATCCTCATATTTCTTCTATTGTCCACAAGCTAGAGTTAATCTCATGCCTAGATTTCTTATTTACTTTATAAAGTCTAACTTTAACAACATAAGTCAAAATTATGGCATAAAAGATTAGCGAGGAGAAGATAGGAAACGCCCATAAGCTAGCTGCACATAAAAGCGACCAGCTTTTGGGTTCACTAGTTAACATTTGACGTTTTCTTAGCGATCTAGTTGCTTAATAATGACAAATAGAGGCGGTAAATTTGAAAACCTGAGTGGCACATTTAGGAACTCTAAAAGCAGTTTCCACTGTAAATAAATCAATAAATAAATATCGCATTTATTAATTAAATTATAATTCTCATGACAACCCCACCATCCACCATCAGGAAAGGGCAAAGTCTACCAGAGCTATTCACACTTAACCCCAACCGTCAGTGGAAACCGGGCACATTATAAGCAACTGTGAATTTTCAGCAAAGAAAAACAAAAACTTTCCAGAGGAAGACTACTTACAAGCTTGGTAATATATTAATGAAGATCTAGTAGCAGTTCGAGACCAGTCCTTAAAACATTATTTGATGTTAAATCCGAGTAAATTTCAACTCATGTGTTTTGCAAATAAAAACAGCAAACAATTTGTTATCCTAAATTTTAAAATTCATATTGACAATGTTCTAATTCCTTTTATGAACAAGGCTAGGAATCTGGGACTTATTTTTGATAGTGACTTGAGGTTTGAAGATCATCTAAAGCTCATACTTGGGAGAGCATACTCTAGTCTGAGGCTTCTATATTGTAACAGATTCTTACTAGACCAGAAAGCGAGAAAGTTGTTATGCGAGTCTCTTGTCTTGTCATACTTCAATGGACTGGAGGCACTCCTCCCATTCCTCATCAGGCGCTATAAGGCCAGTCTGGCTTGTAACTATATTCCATCCAGCTAGACAGTGACGAGGGATGTACATATTCCCAAATTCAGACGTAATGACCTACCCAAATCGCTGAGATCTCTCAGTGTTACTTTATCCCTCCTAAAGGGATTGGAAAAAATACTGGACGACACATTAGGGGGAATATCTTCAACAATAACCCCCTCAATACCCACCAGTATGCCTACCAAACTGGGAGATCTACTGAGTTAAAACTCAATAATCTTGTTGGGAAAATCACACACTCCCTGGATAACAGGGAGGTGACTGTGGCTGTGTTTCTCGACATTGAAGAAGCATTTAACAATGCACTACCTACCTCCCTCTACGAAGGTCCTATCGCTAGAGGGGTGGAACCTATCACTTGTGGCTGGATCGATAGCATGCTGCACAATCGGACTATTATTTCTTCGTTGCAGAGGAAGGAGGTCTGCGAGGGGGTGCCCGCAGAGAGGGGTATCATCCCCTCTGATTTGGTTCCTTTTTGTGGACGATTTGCTGGTTATCCTGTCACTGTAGGAGGTTGACGTCCAGGTGTATGCGGATGATCGTGTCATAATGGTCAGAGGTAAATCTGAATAGGAATTTTCAAATACTCTTCAAAGGTCACTAAATGTAGTGAATGATTGATGCCGGAGGGAGCAGATGTCTGTGAACCCCCGCAAAACCATCATTGTTCCATTTACCAGAAGAATGTTGGACAAATTAGAACCACCTATTCTTATGGGGGAAACAATTCCATTTATGGAACAGGCTAAATATCTGGGGGTTACTCTAGATAAGAAGCTAAACTGTAACATACAGTTAGAGAATGTAATCTGCAGGGCAAAACTGTCCCTGTGGACATGTCGAGGAATCTGTGGAAACAACTGGCGAACAAACCGACAACAGATGTACTGGCTCTATGTAGTGGTTATCAGACCGATGATAACCTAAGGAGCTATAGTTTGATGGCCTAAGGCACATGGTATCGCGAGCGCCAAACTGGTTCAGGTACAGAGACAAGCTTGTCTGATGATAATGGGCACGATAAGCACCGCTCCATCAGCTGTTTTGGAAGTCCTCCTTAACATTCCACCTCTTCACATAAGTTTAAAGGGTGACCGCTAGGGGGTGTAATTGTAACATCAAAACGGAACTAAGGCACGTCGACAAATATCTTTGTTGCAATCTTCACTGTTTACTGAACAAAAAAGTTTGGAATGCCATCTTTGTCTTTTGTCAAATTAAGTGGTGGGGGAAGGTAGAATTTTCTTTTGAAAAAAACCTCATAACTACGGTTTGGCTTGGCCGAATATGGTACGCTTGGTCTCGTTTGGAAGAGCCTTTCAGGCCCTATTTTCAGTCATATAAACTATAGGAACACACTTCTTGCAATCGCCGCTAGAGGGCGCTCTGCTGAAAACTGCCATGTTTTACGATATTTTTTCGAAAAATTTAAATACGATATATGGTTTTTTGCACAGTTGGATAAAGAGCAAGGAAGGCTCAACAATGTGGCAAAAGCTGCAATGCGATATCTTTCTTTATGTCTGAAATATTAACAAAAATGTGATTAAAACATAGAGGTGTGTAACACATTAAACGATGTGTCAATTTCTACTAGACCGATTTTGCGCCCACGATGACTTTATCGGACCAGAATCTGTGCAGGAGTTATCATCATGCACAGCAAAACTCACCTCAAAGACCTGGGCAGAAACAAGGACAACCCAGCAATGGCAAAATCAGCCAAGATTAACACTTTGATGCCTTCATAAATGGCATTTCAGAGTCAAGGGCTAAAAAACTTCTAGAGCTAAATAGACAACAACTGAGAACTCTGGTTGGCATGTATACAGGACACTGCCGCTTGCGTCACCACATGCACCGAATTGGACTCTGACAAGAAAACGAGTGCCGGCTCTTTATGGAGAGTGACGAAACCAGCAAAACATGTACTATGTTCCTGTCCGGCCGCGGGCCGGACAAGACACCTGCTCTTTGGCAAGACGCAGCTTGCATCAGAAGATCTGGGTCAACTTTCGCTCACAAAAATTGTCGACCTCTGTAGGAGGATGAATTTGTTGTGTGAAATATAAGAATTATAGGCGTGAGCCACAATAGACCTTACGGTCGCAGCGGAGGGACCGATCTGGCCCACTCAAAATTTAACCTAACCTAACCTAAGACTTCCGTCCTCTTGTATTTTATATGTAATTGGATCATGCTTTCTGACCACATATATTAAACGGTAGCAGCTTTTTTGTACATTCTGCACTCTACCCTTATTAAATTGGATTAGACAAGAACCATAAATCAAATCACAAAAGTTGAAGTGTGACAAGATAAGAGACTCACATAACTTCCTCGCTTTCTGGTCTAGTAAGAAATTGTTATAATGTAGAAGCCTCAGGCTAGAGTATGATCTCCCTAGTATGAGCTTTAGATTATCTTCAAACCTTAAGTCACTATCAAAAATAAGTCCCAGATTCCTAGCCTTGTTCATGAAAGGAATTAGAACATTGTCAATATGGATTTCAAAATTTTGAATAACAAATTGTTTATTGTGTTTATTATAAAACACATGAGTTGAAGTTTGCTCGGATTTAACATCAAATTATGTTTCTCGAACTGCTACCAGATCTTCATTAATGTATTGACAAGCTTGTAAGTAGTCTTTTTTTTTGTGGAAAATTATAATATACCTGAGTATCTTGCGACAACTCACTGAACTTAATATTTCAGACGTTTATATTATAAAAAGCAAAGGACCCAAAATGGATCTTTGAGGTATCTCAGAGAGGACGTATAGGTGGAAAAACTGTTATTAACCACAATATACATTTTTCTAGCAGCCAAATATGATTCGACCAGCAACCTTAATGACTCATCAAAACCATAGTATCCCAGTTTGACACATAGTAATTGGTGACTTATGGTATCAAAGGCCTTAGAGTAGCCAAGTAAACCGAGCACACTAATCGGTTCAGCATCATTAACCTCCATAATGTCACTAGTGACATTAGCCAAAACAGTGCTCACACTATATCCCCTCCTGAATTGATATTTCACATCAGGAAGCAAATTCTTATCATTAAAATAACCAATTTGTTTATGCATAGTTCTCTCAAACATTTTAGACAAAATTGGCAAAGTACTAATGATTCTAAGGTCTGAGAATTGTTTAGGGTCATTCTGCTTAGGCAGTGGCATTATGTTAGCAATCTTCCACAACAGAGGAAGGTACTTCCTTTCTATACAAGAGTTTATAATATGAACAATAAATTTATTGATGAAGGGACTGCAATACTTACGCATAGCACAAGAAATGTTATCAGCTCCACTAGTGTTAGTTTTAATATCGTTCAGTGTCCTGTCAACCCCTTCTTCAATAGTAAGTGGAAACACAAAGTAATTTGTTTCGCAAATATTATTTTGACTATAAAATTCTATCAGTTGTCACAATTATTGTTCACATTTGGAAAAAAAGGAGCGAAATAATCAGCTATTTTTTTATGGGTCAGAAAGGTGAGATGGCAATTTCTTGGGTTCAAATCTTTCAGTACCTGCCAACATTGTTGTGGATCATTCGGTATTTCCACTGATTGTAGATGCTCCCCCCCCCCCCTCTCTCTCTCTCTCTCTCCCTCTCTTAATTTCTAACCATCATGAGTGTATTATTACGAAGGTCTTTATAGGTTGCATGCATTTATGAGAGTTAATTAAAATTTTTGTAAAGCATAATTTCTCTGCTTCATTAACAGCTTGAGATTATCTGTCACCCATGGAACGGGGGGCTTCGTTGCTTTTCTCTCCAAAATTAATGCATGTTTGTCAAACACACTCAAAATTGCATTAAGAATGTACAGCTTGCTATCAATGTCAATCTCTCGTGCCAAATTATGCCAAGGTAACTGATACATGCCACATAAAAAATTATTTTAATTGAAGTTTATAAAGCTACAGAATTTAAAGGTTTTGGTTTCATTTTCTTGAATTCTATTTTCAGTGTGACAAAAACCCATACAATGGTCTGAAATACTGTCTGCATTTAATGTTTCAACATTCTGTACACAGTCAGCATTAATAAATAATATGGGATCTAAAAGTGTACATGTCATTTTTGTCACCCTTGTAGGTTCACTCAAATACTATTTTAAGCCATATATTTCAAAGCAAGAGACATTTATGTCGCTCAGGCATAGGATCTTGTCACATAGTAGATATATAAATGAAATAATATTATGAACATCACTATAAAAGTTAGCCACAATGATGATCTTCATACCCTGCTTGATTTTAACTAAAATAAACTCTGCTCATTTACTGGTTCATCAAAAATAACCTCTTGAAAAGAAATTGAGGTTCTAACATACACTCCACCCCCCTCTAGTACCACTATTCTTATCTATAAAACAATATCCTTCTATTTCAACACTTTTAGCATTAACTTGATCAGGCGACCATGTTTCAGATAAAGCAACAATATCCAAATTATTGTCTATTACTACATTTTTTAAATCGTGGAATCCTGTCATTGAGCATATCAACTATAAAAATATTTTACCACTATTATTGAGAAATAATAATAAAATTGTAAACACAAGATGGTGATGTTGAATTATTTATTATTACATTATTTCGTTATAATCATTCATGACAAATATTTTTCAATTTTTGGCTATTGACAGGTTTTTTGAATCTGGTCGCAGGAAAAATGTTTGCTGCATACTTGGTAATGGGATTTGAGGTATTGGTCATTCAGCAATAGGTCCTTTCTATCAGCAGTCTTAATCCACTGCTTAGCTCTGCAAATAAAATTGTATTTTTCATTCCAATTCTGATAATTCTAGGGACTTCGGTAATAGTTATAATAAATTAATGTTTACTTGCAGCAGTCGATCTTATGCCAAATTGAATCTGTTCTTGTGTTTATTCATGTAACATGAATTACTTATGCAATATGAACCACGGATCATTTTTGGTTCACACAAATAACACTACTTATTGTAACACAATTAATCACAATAATTCAAAATTGAAGATAGATGGGTAGGTAAGCGGTAACATCATATAACAAGTTTAAACTTCAACATGAGAAGTCACACAAAATCAAACAGCTGCAAGATCAGTAACAAAGGCATCTATGATTGTGTCAGTAGTAAACATTTCAGACAATAGATGGCGTTAGTATCGACATGGTCGTCGCATTTCCTATCTTCTCAATAATAATTTTTGATCACTACCCCATTGAAGTTGCTATAGTTATGTGCCTGTTTATAATAATTTAAATTTAATTTTATTACTCTTACAATGTATTTCGGATATGGTTTATTTGTTATTCTGTTATTGTTAATTCATACAATAATTGTATTTGTTAATTGTCTATGAATATATTATGTACTTTTGTTTTGTCTATAGTATCCTATAGGATACTATACGGACTATATGGGAACTCTGTTCCGTTTGGGTATTTTAAATAAAAAAATGTGGCACGTCTTCAGTGGTGGTTCTGTCACATTTCCAACTTTCTAATCCCAAGCTAAACACATTTGTGTGAAGTACATGACTTTTCCAAGGTAGGCAAAATCCTTTTGTAGATTTCCTTCACTATTTTTTTCCCTAAAAAAGAAAAGAACTGAATCAAACCTAAAGCTGTTCATTTTTTTCTAGTTTTTCATTACAAAATGGCTTTTTTTTTAAATTAATTGTATCTAGTTTAACCTTGCATCCATGTTACATGACTACAGAGATGACGTTATTATATTTTTTGTAGGAATTATGATGTTCTAATGTTATTTATTTTTGTGCACGCAAATGTTATATAAACATATTAAAATAAGTTTTATTAACATATTCTAAATAAGCAAAGTTAAACTATTTAATTGTAAAAATTCCAGACGTTACTGCGACACTGCAGTTCTAGCATATCAAACTGAGAGAATGCCTGAACAGATACGTCTAAAAGCAACTGGAGTAACATCTCAACAAATGGCAGTGTATGAGGAGTTTGCCCGCAATATCCCGGGCTTTCTACCAAGCGAGCGAGATGCGGCTCTGTTGATGCAGAAACAAAACTTGACACCAATTGACCCGCAGTCACAGCACCCGTCCACTCCATTTCAGATGCCCCCAGCAACAGCATTACCTTCAGATGATATGAGCATGTTGTTTGAGAAACTAGCAATGGAAACAGAACAGTTTATGCAAGCAGTGGTTGGCCAGACTCAATATGCAATGTTGAGTACCAATATGCACCTGATTAGAGACCATTTGTATGGTACACTAAGGAATAGAGATATGGCTTCTCCACAGACTTTGGTGCAAAAGGTAAGACGAGTGACTTAATTGAGACTATAAAATCCAATTTAGAGTTATTGTATTCCGCTATTGCTGTGTCTTTTCCAAATTCCTTAAACGACATAGGCATGGATACAAAATCATAATGTTTTGTATCCTCCTACTATGTCAAAGAGCATAACTATTGGACAATTGATAGTCCCTTTATTACTCTTATTTTAAAGGGGTAGACATTGATCCAATTGATTTTTTCACACCCGAGGAGGTACCACCCCATACATCAAGGGGCCCGTGAAGTCCCAACGGCCGTTTCCAGTTCTGGTGTATGAGTCTGTTTCCCTTATAAGCAAAAATGATGATGGCTCCTCCTTGTACAAAATATTCCGGAGGTAAAATACCCCTCCATTCGGATCTCCGGTAGAGGGGCGTACAGGGGACGCCAACATCAAGATTTAACATATCCTTTTCGAATATATGTGACTTAAATTCTAACCTGAACTCCGTCCACCATTTTCTCCAGGCTAACAGGCCCCAAATCCTCTTCCTCGCCGAAACCCAAATCACTGCTAAAACAACCACTAATCACCTTAATTTTCCGGGGTATGAGCTCATTACTTCCTTTAGATGCATGGAGGCGTGTGGGCATACGTCCGTAGCAATCTACCCTGCACCAGGCTCCCCAATTTAGAAGGTGGAAGAAAAGACATACTATGGATAAAACTCTCTCTCAGGGCTGCAACTAAATTCATCTGTTGCATTTACCGGTCATCTTCTGACAACAATTTTGTCCAGCTCTTTGATTACCTTTCTGAAAAAAAACGACTATCTGATTTCTGAATATCCTTCCTCCAAGGTCACTATTCTTGGTGACTTCAATGTCGATAATAAGGAATGGCTAGGATCTTCAAAAACCGATCCACAAGGGAGAGCAGCTGAGGCCTTTGCAGTCAGCAATTCTTTAGCCAATATGGTTCAGCAATCTACTTACTTTCCTTGCATCCCAACACACAGCTCAAATCCCTTGGATCTCCTTCTTACTACAAAACCTGAATGCTATAAGATATCAGTCACCGCCCCGCTTGGTTGCTCAGACCACTGCTTCCTGCGCAATGCAACCCGAGGTCACACAGTCATCACACCCACGTATCGTTTGGCACTACAACTCCGCAAACTGATAAAATTGCATATGAATTTGAGGTTAACTCAAATTATATCAATGTAGGTACTTTAGAAGTTCTTCTGGAATGGTCTTAAATGATCTTATGCTCCTCGTAATCCCACTGTTGAGTTTTATATTTGTTTCTTGATGCTACTAAATGTGTGTCTGTCTGTTGCCTTGTTGAATACATATATGTACTGCACCAGTCCTTGCCCTTTAATATTGGTTTTATTTTATTATTCCATATTTTATACATTAATTTACATTATTCCAGCTTTATAAGGTTGTGAATTTGTAAGAAATTTAATGTTTTATACAAACATTTTGAAATCCAAACTGATGCTCATCAACTAAGTGTTTTAGTAACAAAATTAACTATTCTAGACCTCAAAACCCTTTCTAATATTTTTCAATAAATCATAATTAGAGATATAGGTCTGTTATTTCCATGGTCATGGTAATCTCCTGATTTGTGAATCTGTGCTACCAGCATCTGCTTCAATACTTCTGGATAATCACCACTTTCTAACACTTCATCAATTAATTTAGTAATGGTTGGTAATGTAAATTCTACAGTACATTTTAAAACTCTTGTAGTAATATTACCTATCCTAGGAGCTGTATTGTCATTCAGGTCATTTATAATCATAAGGATTTCTTCTTCATCACAAGGTTTAAGATATGTAGTTTTTCTTTGGCCTGGTGATCAAATTGTACACTTTTACCAGTTTTTTTTCTTTTCAACTTCTTGGCGACTCTTGTACCCCACATCTATAAAATAGTCATTTAACTTATCGGCCATTTCTTGATCATCAGAGATTTTATTACCATCGATTAATCAATAGTCAAGTTTCTTATTATTTTTATTAGTAAATTTATTTGTTAAAACATGGTTTATTATTTGGCAAGTTTTTTGTTCGTCTACAATTTTGTACCCACCAATTTATTTTGAACAATTTTTTTTTACAAAGGCTTCTTCCTATTATTGCATCTATTCTTTATTCTTTTAAATTCACTTGGTATATGCCCATTATTTGGATTTTTTTAAAATTTAACATATTAACATCTCTTCCTATCATTAAGAAGATCATTTCACTATTGATCCGATTGTTATTTTTTGTATTCAAGACTTTTACTTTTGTAGCTAATTCTTTTTGTTTTTGCATAACTTCTATTGATTGTGAAAAATTACTTTAACATGATAAGCACACTCGGAGAACCCAAATCACTAAAACACATTTTAACCCTACGGTACGCGCAATCGTATATCATCTTGGGCATGCGCAATGACCTGACAGGTCTAACACTATAAGTTCTGCACACATTCACCATAAGCCACCACGGATTGCAAGAAAACTCAAATTGTAATTGAAATAGTCATTTTAATCAACTAAAGGCACATTTTAGAAAATAAACGTTAATAATATTAAAGTATTTTATTACTGACAAAACATAATGCTTTTTTCATTATTGGAACTTAAATCGACACTTGTAATGAAAATGTACAGTAGAATACTCAAAAACTAAAGAGAGAAAGATTGTTTATTTATTGTATGTGTCTTTAAGTTTATTGGCACAGTTATCACAGATAACAGTGGAATGCTGTAAACATAAATAAATGTCACAAAATTTGCAACTGAACCTTGTCGATTTCTCTTGCTTCAAAACCTGACATGGTCTGCATTTTTTACGTTTTACACCCCGTTTTGTTGTGTTAGACAATGTATCCTCCAGTAGTTCTGGCCTTGGCCGTAATCCAATTTCTTGGACCTTTATGTCAGTTTGTGAACTTTGATCTCTATCGCCTGTATGTGCGATATCTTGCTCATTCTGTTGATAATCATTATCAGTGTTAGCAGAGTTTCCTAGAGCAGAATTGTTTTCCAGTGTGCTTGATAGTTTTTCCATTTTATGTTGAAGGGTAAGAGAAATGCCCCTTGTATTTGAAATTCGTCGCTCCAGATGTTCCTTCACCAACTCTTCTCCCAGTTTCTTCAGAAATTCACGTCTTCTCTTCGTATTTATTTTATTTCCGGCAAGAATAACCTGAGAATTAATTCCTGCCATATTTAGCATAGAATAGAATATAATCATCGGCCATCGCCTCGAATTACGAATAACACTGTAGGTTTCGCACATCTGATCATTAGTATCAACACCAACCTTGTGTTTATTGTAGTAACTTATTATTTCCGGTTTCTTCTTTTCTCCAGTGTCTTCATCTATAGCAGCATCTTGGTGCATACTAGAAATAAGTATGACATTTTTCTTTGCCTTGGGAACATACGAAACCATAGTTAATTTTTGTCGAAAGCCAAATAGACTTGATTTTACTTCTCGTCCAGTGATATTTTTGAAATCTGTAGGAATTTGCGATTTATTTTTTCTTAGCGTTCCTACTATACTGAGTCCTTTGTCAGCTAATTCTTCCGCTAGAGATACATCAGAAAACCAGTTATCCATGGTGATATTCCTCCCACTTTTATATAATGGTGCCACAAGTCTCCTTACAACATCTGTCGGACTGTTACTTACGGCAAACGGCGACATCTCAGGTTGTTTACCAGCATAAATTTCTAAATTGTAGGCATAAAATACACTACTATCGACTGCAGCGTAAATTTTTAGACCGTATTTTCGTGGTTTAGAAGGTATATATTGGACAAATGGGCATCTGCCTTTAAAGCCTTCGAGCTTTTCATCTACTGTCACGTCTGGCCCCGGTGAATAACATTTCTGGCAGTTCTGTACAAATTTATCAAACAGCTCTCGTATATGGCACAGACGATCGTTTTTGATCCGCTCATTTCTCGATAATTTATCGTCAAATCTTAAGCATTTAAAAAGAAATAGAAAACGTTTCCTGCTCATAACTAATGCAAAAATCTCTACACCGTGCCCACTGCTATCCCACAGATCAAGTGTGTTGAGGCGATGTGCCCGAAATTGTCCAGCTAAGTATAGTAGACCGATGAGGGCTTTTATCTCGATCACATCTGTTGTACGGGCGTCTCGTTCTCTCTTGAATTTCGGCCTCTCTACTTGTTCGATATATTGATTTGTATAAGTCACAATCATCTCTAACATCGAATAATCAAAAAAGTTTTCCCATGCTTCTATGGGAGTTTTCGCGTTACGAGCAGTACCAATGACAGCCCCAATGTTACGTGAAAGCTTGTTCTGTTTTCCTCGTTTCAGGCGCAGTGGCGTTTTCTTCCATCGACAAATAGTAAGGACGTTGCCTTTCTCCTTCCTAATCGCAGAAAAGTATTGATCTTCATCACCTGGTTGATGGTCCGCATTTCTATTACTTATGTCAGACAATGCATTTTCACGTCCATTTTCAGCATTTGATACGTCATCACCCTCCTCCCGGCTGTCACTCTGCTCAGATTCCGAATTACCCTCTCTGTCTTCTACAATCTCTTCCTCTAGTTCATCTTCGTCGCTAACCGGGATATCTTGATCACATTCATCCTCGTCGAATAACAGACGATGAAGCTCTTCAATATCTACGGGGTTGTCTAGGTTATACATCTGTTTTTCAGCCATATTTACTGTAAAGAATGAGAGAGTAAATAAATATAACATCGAATCGCGCAATGACCTCACAGGGCTTTGCTGTTAGATCGCCGTATAAATCATTTAAAAATAATTTTGTTCTTCTATAAGTTCAATTTATACAATAAATTGATGAAACCTACTCTGAAATATAAAAATAAATTAAAAATAAATAAATTACCTGGAACGCGCAATGGACCTGACAGGTCTTATAAGCTAACAGACGTGCACCACCCACTATACAAGTAAACTACTGAACTGTGCGTCGAGAACACAAGGCAAAGTAGGCATAACACGTACCCCCACGCCCATCAAGAGATCACGTGATTTGTGAATGCGAGAGAACGGTGTATTTGGCCGGACCTCACAGGTCGCGCGTTCCGCAGGGTTAAAAAAGACCTGCCGATCGTTTCACTAACAAAGTTAGCGTCATCAGAGAATGAAAAATTCTAACTACTTTACTACTAACATCACCTTATATACCATATCTTATGTAAAGATTGGAACCAAGAAGGGGACTAAATCGCAGGTAAATTCTGCAGTGTATTGTATTTGTATCGCCGGAACTATATTTAGCAATATATATATATATATATATATATATATATATATATATATATATATATATATATATATATATATATATATATATATATATGCTCTCGAACGTGTTTAGCTGTCCCGGTTGTCTAACATTTTTTATTAATTTTAGATGCTCCTCATTAACGTGGTGATTATTATCCCAAATATGTCGGGCAACGGAAGATCTATCTATAGTATCGTAATTGGGCTAAGTGTTCTTTGAATTTAATTCCAATAGACCTTTTTGTTTGTTCGACGTACTTAGAATCACAATCTTTACAACTTATTTAATAAATTCCCGAAATTTTGGCCCTGTTATCCTTTTCTTTTGGGTTCCCTAGCAAGTTTTTAAGGTATTTTTTAATGTTAGTTGCAAGTTGGTTTTTCTTTAAATGCTATCTAGACCCCTCGTGATTCGAGGTTCAAATGGTAAGCAAAGTTTTTTTCGGCTTTCTGTCTTCTAAACGTCGTTGATTCTGTTAACATTTTCTTTGTTTTCTGTTTGCTGATTAATTTCTCCACTAGGCAAGCAGTGTATCCTGATTAATTTCTCCACTAGGCAAGCAGTGTATCCGTTATATTCAGCCATGTTCTTAATATAATTCAATCCTTTGGTATATCTATTTTTGCTTAATGTAACAATAATTAACCGGTTTACAAAAAAATTCAGACTGGCCATTTTTTCTGTGTAGGTATGATGTGAGTCATTAGGAATGTAGTTTAGAGTGGTGGTTTGCTTTCTATGGGCATCAAATTCTAAAGTGTCTGTATTATTTATAACTAGTACATCTAGAAAGGGTAGTTTATTATTAATTTACTAAACTAAAATAACTTAGTTACTTTAACATACCTGACTCTGGGAACAGTGTGGAGCAACTCTTTTCTGTGCTTTTTGTAACTTGCTCTTGCTTGACCAG
Organism: Tillus elongatus; assembly: GCA_964006375.1. Lineage (NCBI taxonomy): Eukaryota > Metazoa > Arthropoda > Insecta > Coleoptera > Cleridae > Tillus > Tillus elongatus. The sequence continues at coordinate 153,162,385 of OZ023263.1, read as the reverse complement.
TCGAACTCTGTCAGAAACCATTATAATTATCTACTTGACTTAGCCATATTCTCTACCATTCTGTTTTACAATCTAACACATTAATTTCCATTAATCGACTGTTGTTTAGAAAGCAATAGATTAAGATAGTAATGTTTTATCTTTATATTACTGTTGTTTTCGAAGCACTGGAAATGCTGCTTGTTAAGTATGGTCATGAATCTTTGTATGTGACTTTAACATATATGAGTCTGGGGAAGAGAGTGATATAGGTTCTTCTCTGCAGTTTTTGTAACTCGTTCTTGCTTGAGCAGTCGACCATTATTATCATCTACTTAACCCTATTCTCTACATCATATACTGTGGAAAAAGCTCATGAATTTCCTGTTCTGCCAGATCAACATCATCCTCCACTGTTCATTAAATTTGGAACCAAACTGTCACATCTTTTGTCTTTATGTGGTAATGTTTTTGCATTGTAATATTTTTATTACTCATAACTTTTGCCGTCGCAGCTTTCAGGCTTTATATGCCAGCCTTGCAGCAATTTCTTGTGAAGACTGGGATAACCTTCATGATGTAAATTCAATGGTACATCACTTTCACGATTATATCTACCATCTCTTTGTCATTTATTTACCAAAAACTGCTCCTGCGACAGATGAACGCTACACTTCTTGGTTTTGTATGAAGATTAAATGCAAAATTAAACAAAAGTAATTGCTCAGGCATAAATGTAAAAGGTATGGTAATCCAGAACATCTAAGGCTCTTTAAGGAGTTAAGACAGCATATCAAGGTGGATATCATTGGGGCACAGAAGACATACTCTCAGGAAATTGAGCAGGTGGTGAGATCTAAACCAGGAAATTCTAGAACCATGCTGGTTATAAAAACAAAAAAATCCTGAGAAATAACTTCAACTGGTTGCCTACTCAAATCAGTTTTTCCTTTGCAGTAATTTAAATTTTCCAGTTGATTACGATGTCAACTTTGCTCCCACATTTTATATCGAATCATTTTACTAACTATGAAATCGTTACAGCTTCGAAAAATAAAACCTAAAATCTGATGTGGTTCAAACTATCCCAGAATTGTTAATTAGGACTGTTTGAATTTTCTACCAATACTATTAAAAATTATTTTTGATTCCAATTTAAAAACTGGAATTTTCAGATAAATGGAAGATATCACATATTGTTCTCTTTTTAAAGTCATAGTGCTGATTATCATCCAATAACTATCCTTTCTGTTCTTTAAAGCTTGTTAACACCAGAATATTGTGTTTAATATAGTCAACGAAATATCTGTCTCCCAACATAGTTTTATTGTGGAAAGGTCTGCAATGACAAACTTGGTGTCAATTACACAATTCATTGCAGATGCCCTAGATGATGGCTCTGACCTGTCTAAGCTTTTGACCAACTCAACCATGAAGCTTTCTAGATAAACTTCAAAAGTTCAGAGTCTATGAATATTTACCAGTTTGTTCAGTTCCCATTTGAGTGACTACATATTGTATCTATACCACACCATCTGGAATACAACATGGGTTGATACTTGCTCCACTCTTGTTTGATATATTTATTGATGTCACACATATCTTGGATGTTCACATTTAATATATGCTCATGATATTAAAATATTTTCCTGCATCTTAGAGATTGTAGATTGTTTAATGTGTCGTATAGGCCTTTGGCCTCGTAATGCTGTGACCCTAATGGGCCTTTTGTACATTCCTGCATCTTCAACATAAGATGTGTGAAGAAGATCTTGCAACTTAATAACATAATATGCGGAAAGAAGATCCCGCATCTTAATAACCTGAGGCTGTGAGAAACTTCATAGAAATATTTGTGTCTCTGAAAAGTGGTGCATTGACAATGACCTGTCACTTAATGTCAATAAATGCCATATTATATCTCGCTCCAGGGAGTAAAAGCCTTACTTATTTAAATATAATGAAGGTGACTGTATATTAGATCGTCCCCAAACAGTGAAAGATCTTGGTGTTATATTTGATTCATCTCTTGTCATTCGGACCATATTATGAAGACCTGGGACCAAGAGTCTGATTCTTTATAAGAAGCAGCAAGGATGTTTCTTTACCAGATACACTTATTGCCTTTAGCGAACATTCATCAGCTGTTGATGTCTTACCTATGGTGTGCAGATAGAAACCCTGGAAACTAAAAGGCAGTGTTCCAGTGTTGTTTTTCCACAAAATAGTTAAATGTCTCATTAGCTGCCCCCAAATTCTTAAACAATTGATCTTAAACGTTGTATGTTTAGAAGCTCGCTTTTCAGATGTTTTTCACCTTCCTGTATGTCGCACTAGACATACTCAATTATCTCCAATTAATTGTATCTGCAGAAATTACCATATCTTGCAGAACGGCAGCACTTTTGTCTAAGATATTAAGCAAAATTGTGATGTGACAATCTAATGTAGTTCGGAATGTTTGTTTTGGATGTAAGTCATTTAATTATGGTTACTAGTGTTTAATTCTTGTTTTCTGCTTCCCATCGTTAACTTGGCACTTGCTTTTGGATGGTATAAATAAATAAATAAGAAATAAATATTGCTTTTGAAAAGTTAAAAATCTGTTACCTTTTTTTATCATGATTAAAACTTTACTATTAAGTATGTTTAGTATGAAAAAGCAGTGCTACAATTAAATATATTATTTCAGTGTGTGGAATGCCTTCAAGACCCTGTAGTCTCGACAATGAATGACTCTGATCCTGTTCTCCTCAAATACAAAGAAATTGTCATTCGCATACTAAAATCATTGCAAGATCCTCGTGTCTTTGGTCAACAGTGGACCAACAAATTGGTAACTAAATGTCTAATTGAATGCCGGGAAGATCTGCGGTACAATATTGATGCTGTAGATACTTTGATAAAGGCTGGATTGGTGAATGTACCTCAGTATGACCTAGCACTCTCAATGACAATTGAAACTGGACTAAATTACATGGCGGTGAGTTTTGCCATGCAGTTGGTACAACTGTTTCTACTGGAAGACAGAACAAACCAATATGTGACAGAGAATGACCTTTGTAACACCATTGAGATGTTAGCCAAAATACAAACACATACAAGACAGCCACCAGATGGTCTTGGCAATTTGATTGATATGCTCAGGCAAAGTCATGAGACAAATTTTTTTGGGGAGCACACACCTGCGGGGCCAACTGTACATATACATAATGGTATTCTGCAGGTGAGTTATTATGTTTTGTATGAGTTTTAATTAAAATAAAATCTAAGTAGAATTTATTTATTTTTTGCAAATTAAATGTACTGAAATGCAAAATATGCTGACTCCAAAAAATCCGAACCCCCAGTAATTAATAGTCGACCAATTGCAATGAAATTTTCTATACAACTATGTTTTGTCTCGGATGATAGCAATATGGACAAAAAGTCCAAGTAGTCCAAGGTACCGTAAAACTAATATCCATCCATTATATTTTTGTATAACGTTATTCCCACAACGACGATCACCAGCGGGTGTAATGACAACAAACAGACGAGTGAAAGCTATAACTTCAGAAATTTTCAAACTCCTAACCTAGATCTTTTTAGAATAATGACAGAAAAACCAATTAAAACTTTAACTTTCAACACTCTGTTTTTCCGAAACTACCAACTTTCGGATAAAGCAGTTTTGCGCCAATGGTCACAATTCGACGTGTAGTATTTTGAGCTTTCGGATTTCCCATTGTAAATGAATCACCCTGTATATATTATCGAGTGGTAGTACCCAGTCAAGTGTAAATAACGTTTAAAATGTATGTTTTTGCTTCTAATTAAAGTTAAACAAGAATATAAAACAAAACTTTGTAATTAAAATTAATAAACTGTAAAATAATGTATAGTACGTTTATTGAAAGGTGTATAATTGTTTTAAATATTTTGTAGCGATTTGTGCTCAATTTGCTAAGTCATCATGCCTAGGCACCGTTTACAGAACAATTACAATCTTTTTAGTGGGTTCGAAAGAGGCCGCATTTTGGTTTGTGGGAAGCCAGTTTTAAAATCAGACAAATTTCCAATCTCATTGGACACAGTGTGTCAACAGTGTTACAGTGTTGTTCGAGGTGGTCATGGATCCGGACCACCTCGAGCAACTTCAGCTGCTGGGAAGATGATCATTTGAGGATTTCTGCTTTACAAGACAGTTTCCACAACATGGTCGATTGAAAATGCTTGGTTGGGAGTTTTACAACAAAGAGTCTCTATGACAAAGATATATTACAGCATATACACTTTTGAGCTTCGTACGTCTATACCAATTGTCTCCCACTGGAACCTCGACTTTGTGCTGCTCGGCTTGAGTGATGTAACAGCAGATCAAATTAGGATGAATGGAATCATGTTGTGTTTTCTGGCGAGTCCTGATTCTGTCTTTGGGTCCACGATAGTCAGAGAAGATTTCGTAGAGAATGTGGGAATTGAGAATTTACTGTGGAAGGTATATGCCCTTACACAGGGGGAGTTCAATAACATACAGTAGCGGGTCACCTCTAGTTCTTATTGACAAAAATTTGAATACAAATGATTACATACGAAGTGTACTGCAGCCTGTTGTACTTCCATACCTCTGACAAGGTTCCCACTCGTCTCGAAAACCTGGAAAAGTCAGATTTGTAGAAGAAAATATTTGTCAGGGAAAATTGTAAAAAATTATGAAAATTTACTACTAGTCAGGGAATTTATGCATCAGGGAAAAATTATTTGTTTCCTTTATATGATAAATAATTGAAACAATGTTGCTTTTTGTGCAATTCTGAACCATTTATGTAATGATTTCTTTTTCTACAAAACCAGAAAAATTGTTGTTTTCTTATTTTATTTTTTTGTTTTTTATTTTGCATTCATTGGTCCCTTCTTGATTGAATTTTATAAGCCTGGGATGACATTTCTCAGGATTAGTGAAAAGACAAAATGCATGTGGTTTAGAAATAAGCAATGTGGTTTTATTACTCCCAAAAAAAAAGCAGTTTTAGGTGGTCAGTTGGTGTCGTTTGCATATTCTATCAGATTGTTGGGTATTGATGTTGATGACGTCTTGAGTTGATCTATTCACTTACGAGTTATGTAATAAGTTGGGGAATGCTTGTTATGCAATACGAACTTTAGAAATACTTGGATTGTAACGCAATGAAAACTGTATACCATGCTAATTTATTAAGACATTTGAGATATGGTATCATTTTCTGTGGTGGCAGTGTGATCCTCAAAAGAATTTTTCTGGTCCAGAAAAAGGTGATGGCCATGTTTTTGCACTTTGTGCTTAGTGTGTAGTTCTGTTTGTATATATTTTATTTTTACCTTGTACTTGTATGAATTTTTACTTTCAATCTTTTGTTACCTCCTTCAAAGAAAAACTAAGAAACCAGAACCGTGGTATATGTGATTGACCTCAGGTGGATATAGATCTGCTCAATATTGAGGTCACGATCGCCTTTAATACCCTACCCTAAAATAGCTATCTATCAGATTATCATATTTATTAAGATTAGCAATACTTTTAGGAGGTTGACAGATCTGGATGTAGCTTGATACTCACCTTCTTTTTCCTTGTTTGTTTTGCACTGCCTGGAGTCCTATATTTGTGGGCTTCCCAGACTAGTGCCAGGTAATATTGAAATTTAGATATCTAGGTAATCGTTAGTAAGAATAAATAGCTTGTGCAGACGCCAAAAGAAAGAAGATATTAGGGAGGGATTTCTCTTCAATCAAACAGATAGGTTAATGTAACAAAGTATATAAATTTATTCATATAAATTAAATTTGGAATAGCAAACAAAGTGAAATAAAAATGGTTGGTAAATCTCAAATAAACATTAATTGCACACAAATAAAAATCAGATAAACAGCAAGAACTCCAAGAAAAAGAAATTATCAATTCACTTACATATGACAAAACAATAAGATAAAGATGGTTACATGTTACTAAAATACTGATGTTAGCCACTTGAGCTTTATATGTAAGATGAAATACTGTATTTTACAGCTAAAAATCAAACATAAATTATTGGGTAAATCATTTGAAGTTTGTCAATCAGTTTGATTAATTTTTCAATAACTTTTACTGGCCAGTTCTTTGAGTGAGGCCCCAAAAAAGAATATATAATCCTACGTGAAATTTCTGCATTAATTATTGAAAATAAGAGATATTGAGAAGAATGTACAGGTTAGATATTTTACAGACAAAATTTACTAATTACAATTTCAAAAACTATGGGTTTAAATTTACACAGATAAAATTCAACAGATTAAACATGAAATTTACAATTATCTCTGACAGTGTTTAAGTTCGAATTTGTTTACGTTATTTTGGAAAGTTCAAGTTATGAGGCTTCAGATATTGGATTGCTTGTATGAAAATTTCTACCGGTTCAGAGAAAAAGAGACACAGACTCACCCAATGTTCCTGTATTGACTTACCTGATGACCCTATGAAGATGCCTTCCAAGTGGGATCAACTATGAGCACAGGTTCACAGACTCCAATTTGGTTTGTGGACTTATTGCTCCAGTATTAGGCAACCATTTGACAACTATGTCGATGTTCTGAATTCGCTTGATGGAATCCTTGCAAATCACAATTTAAAACGTAAATTAGCCCAAGTGAAATTCACTGCCAATTGACCTAAACTTCGGTAATAATCAGGAAGTTTTTCTGATTAAGGCAAGAAATCAACAGGTCGGAACAAGGAACCACTTGCGTTTTTATGCTGAATACGATGTTTATTTAAACTCGAAAATCGTTTAGATTATTTTAAACAACCACTGACAATAATCATTAGGTAGTACAGATAACTGAAAGGATTTTATCACCCCCTTTTAAGATAATTTAATAGCCACCGAAACTAAGCGGTGTTCACTCGATGAAGGCTCGGCAGAGACTTCCCGCTAATGTGTCGAGTTCTGCAATTCCTAACCGCTGCACGCAAAAGTTCTTAACGTGACCGTTGGTGGCTGTGCGCGAGTTCTCTCTAGCTTCCATTCTTCGAATGAGATAAAACGAGACCTCCAATCGGGGGCGAAGTCATGACGTCTTGTCCACACACCTCCACAATAATGGACTCGTCCGTTCGTTTGGTAACCGATTTTCTATATTTCATCATGATTACGTCAGCTTCTGTTATTTACCTAGAATCTCAGGACAATAGAGATATTCATTTTCCCCAACAAAAATGCAACGTTTTTCAATATTCAGATTTCGGCGTATATTATAGGGAATTCAGTACGGTTCTTACGATACAGAATTTCTCAGCGAATTTTCATCAAAATTATTTTAAAACCTAAAACTTGAAATATTTATTATAGATAGGATTTTTGGTATTATTTAGATACTTGAGGGCTTTCTAAGTGTATTTTGACCAGTAATGATTCCAGGTAAAATGTGAATCGTTACACTTTGTGAACATATTTTTTTTTATATGGTTTTCAACATTTTTTGAAAATAATAATAATAATTATTATTATCAGTGGTGTGTGAAGTTTCACAATTTTGAACCGAACCTTCGGGTCGAAAAAGTGGTTGTGCTAGGCAATGTTAAAGTAGATCGAAATAGGTGATTCTCCAAAACAATTCGCAGTTTTCATTCAATGCAGCCGAAGGTAGCGAAGGTGTAGCCCGTTAGTGACTGTGTAAACTCGGTAGCAGCATTTTAAACTCAGGCATATTTTTGACATTTGGTGGGACACATTGATCCTTGACACCTGACAGCCATTTAACATTTAAGAATTACAATTATATATATATATATATATATATATATATATATATATATATATATATATATATATATATATATATATATATATATATATATATATATATATATATATATATATATATATCCTAGCATCCCAATGCCTTCCTCGGTTACAACATTATGATGGCAGTGTTCGAAAGCAAAACTTGTAAATTTTGTTGAACTTTTGCTTTAGTTTTTAAGAATGGGGATCCAAATATTGTATGCTACAATATACCTATATTTTGTATTCAAGGAAATGATAAATTAATGTTAAAGAATTTATTTAAAATTTTTGAGAGGTTCGAAGTTCGACTGTGCACCTTCGGCATACTATTTCTGAGGTTCGAAGTTCGAGGCAACATATTTGCTTGGTTTTGTTCATAGTTTGGTTGAGAAAAAACATGGGTTCACGCACGTCTACCTAGTATACTATAAATCATATAATTTTGAGCATGCCTCAAAGAGTTATCGAATGCATAAGAAACTGCGGCGGACCCACTCATTAAAAAATAACTTTGTTATTCTTTAATATTTTGGTTTGAAAATGTAATCTCTTTTTTTTTAAGTTTGATAAGACACACACCATGTCTAAATTTTATTTAACTTGATCAACTCTTGCTGAGTGTTTGAGTTTTTTGTAAGTCAGTATACATTTTTTGTGGTTTATTTTAAGTAATTAGTCACATAAAAAAGAATTTAAGGTGCCATGTTAAATACAGGCTTGAGTTGTGTAACTACATATTTGCCAGTTCTCACGATATATTTATATATTTGCTAATGAGTACTGTCTTTTAGGTGAGAGCGCCATATAATGATGACCCGCCTGGTTTGGTTGAGAAGACAGACTTCCTTTTACGAGATTGGATAAGTATATATAACTCACAACCCCAGGGCAGGGACTCAACAAAGGCCTTTAGTATGTTTGTGCACCAAATGAACCTCCATGGTATCTTGAAAACCGATGATCTCATCACCAGATTTTTCAGATTATCAACACAGATTTGTGTTGAAAATGTTTATAGATTTCTTGCTGATAAATCTGTTGCCAATACTAATTTAATGAGACAGAAATGCTACCATACTCTGGATGCTTTTGTTAGATTAGTTGCGCTCCTGGTCAAACATTCAGGAGATGCCACCAATACTGCAACGAAAATACACCTTCTCAACAAGGTTTTAGGGATTGTAGCTGGAGTCCTGCTACAAGATCATGATAACAGAAGGATAGAATTTCAGCAGCTGCCTTACCAGAGGATCTTTGTAATGCTGTTCCTTGATTTAAATGCTCCTGAAACAGTCCTAGAAGCTATTAATTATCATGTTTTAACTGCCTACTGCCATACATTTCATATTTTGAGACCATCAAAAGCAGCAGGATTTTGTTATGCATGGTTAGAACTTATATCTCAGAAAATTTTCATGGGACGTATGTTAGCAACAGCTCCTCAACAGAAATGTTGGCCTCTCTATGCTCAGCTTTTAATTGATTTGTTCAAATACCTCGCACCATTTTTAAGAAATGCCGAATTAGCCAAACCAGTTACGATGCTTTATAAGGGAACACTGAGAGTTCTACTGGTTTTGCTGCATGATTTTCCAGAATTTCTTTGTGATTACCACTATGGTTTTTGTGATGTTATTCCACCAAATTGTATTCAGATGAGAAACTTGATCCTCTCTGCGTTTCCAAGAAATATGAGGTTACCTGATCCTTTTACACCAAACTTGAAAGTTGACATGCTTCCAGAAATATCTTTCAGCCCGAGAATTTTAACAAATATTTCATTAATGATAACTCCAACGCAGTTCAAAAAAGATCTGGATTCATACTTGAAAGCCAGAGCTCCAGTTACATTCCTATCTGAGCTGAGAAGTAATTTACAAGTAGCAGGTGATCAACCAGGCACTCGTTTTTATAACATCCCTCTTATGAATGCTTTGGTTCTGTATGTTGGTACACAAGCAATTACCCATATTAGAGGAAAAGGCCACACACCAAATATGTCCACGATAGCCCACAGTGCCCACATGGACATCTTCCAAAATTTGGCAGTCGATCTCGACACGGAGGGAAGATACCTGTTCCTAAATGCTATCGCTAACCAGTTGAGGTATCCAAACAGTCACACACACTATTTTTCATGTACATTGTTGTATCTGTTCTCCGAAGCAAATTCTGAAGCTATCCAAGAGCAAATAACCAGGGTATTACTTGAGAGGTTGATTGTGAATAGACCACATCCTTGGGGGTTATTAATTACTTTCATAGAGCTTATCAAGAACCCGACGTACAAGTTCTGGAACCACGAGTTTGTACATTGTGCCACAGAAATTGAAAAGTAAGTACCTTGACTTAATACTTGTATTTTTTTTGCATATATTTCAGTGCGTTTTAAGAGTAATGCTAAAAGTAGACAACTTAAATTTTCGAATGTCAGTTTTAAGTATAAACCTTTCTACACACTCCAACCCCCTTTCCGGAGTAACTACCCTAACAAAAATATATATATATATAGGATAATTGGATCGTGTCGCGCCTTTTCTAGAATAAACAATCATTCTCTATTCAATCCTATACAAAAATTTTAATTTTGGTAATGGTGCTCGAAAACATCTGTCCCGTTATTGAAGAGTTTTGTCTTATTACATGCTTGCTTTGCCAGCATATACATTTTCTTTCATTTCAATTTCTCTCTCACACACACGCACACACTGATATATATATATATATATATATATATATATATATATATATATATATATATATATATATATATATATATATATATATATTGTTTTTTCTCTCCTTTTTTTAGGATTGTATATCCAATTAGTTACATGCTTGTATTACATACAGACTTGGCGACTACTTCTCTGGCTTCACTGTTGGTTTTTGTAGGTGAAGGACGTAACCAGCGTGTGAGCTAACTGGAGCAAGTGGCCCTTCGAATTCTAGAAGTTCTAGGATGTTCTTAAATGCTTCTGTGACTATAGTTTCACTGCTTGACAGCATTTTCAGACAGATTAAAATTGAATTAGTACGAAATCATGACAACTACAAACAAATATCTGTTGCTATGTTATGATATGATAGTAAATTAGTCTCGTTTGATGTTTGTAGCATGTATTCTAAGATACCCCCTAAAGAATGTTTACCTCTATTAGAGAACGTTTTAATAGAAAAGAACGTAAATGTCATAAGAAGACAAGAAATAATGAATCTTTTTAATGAATGTATAAAACAAAACTATTTTAAATTTAATAATAAAATTTATATGCAAAATGAAGGTCTGCCTATGGGTAGTCCGTTGTCACCTTTATTAGCCAACATATTTATGGAAAACTTAGAAAACCAAATTTTAACATAAGAACTTTCACATAATATTGTCTTTTGGTACAGATACGTAGATTATATTTTAGCATGTTTTCAAGGTAGTCATACAGAATTAAATGAATTTTTAAATTTTATTAATAACTTTCACACAAATATTAAGTTTACTTTAGAAGAAGAAGCTAACAGTTGTATAAATTTTTTAGACTTAACAATTAGAAAGTTAGAAAATAATTCATTTGACTTTTCAATATATAGGAAACCAACTTACACTGACACAACCATACCATACGATTCATGTCACCCTTTTTCACAAAAGCTATCAGCCTACCACTCTATGATACATCGTGCATTTTCAATACCTATGTCACAAAACAATTTTGGAAAAGAAATTTCAATAATTAAGCAAACAGCATTTAATAATGGCTACTCTGTTAAAATAATAGATAAAATGATAGAGAGAAAAGAATACAAATTAGCAATAAATTTAATTTATCCAAATATTAGAGACAAAGAAGACAACAGATACGTTTCGATAACTTATTTTGGAACCATTTCAGAAAACATTTCAAAAATTTTAAACACCTGTACAAATACAAAGGTAGCTTTTAAATCTTACAACACGATGTGTGATTTGTTATTTAACGCGAAAGAAAAATCTTGTTTCCTGACAAAAGCTGGAGTTTATAAATTAGCTTGTACACATTGTAACGCAATCTACAGAGGTCAAACTTCTAGAAATTTTAACACCCGATACAAAGAACATATTTCTGCATTTAGAAATAACCACGCTGACAAATCTACATTTGCAAAACATATTATTGATACTGAACATAGACCTACAATAAATAACCGCATACAACCACTACATTTTTATAATGACAAACGTAAACTAGACTTTTTTGAAGCTTTAGAAGTCAAAAAGCACACACATGACAATAACTACCTTGTTTTAAACGAGCAAACTGATTTAATGAATTCCCCTTTCTTGGATATTCTTTTTTCTAATTAAATATGTCAAAGAAAATAAATTTAACTATTATTTCAAAAAAGTTGTAATAAAAGAATGAGTTGATGTATGTCGATATTTTCGTTGTATAGAGACTATTTTTATACTGTTATTGTTTAGTTATTTTATTGTTGTAACTGTTATCATAGTTATTATAAGCTAGTTCTAGTTTTTATGTTAAATATTGACATACATCACACATAGACATTTTGAAAACCTCATCTGTCATCTGTGTTTTATTTTCAATTTGATAAAATTTTTTGATCAAAACATCATATCATAACATAGCAACAGATATTTATTTATAGTTGTCATGATTTCGTACTAATTCAATTTTAATCTGTCTGAAAATGCTGTCAAGCAGCGAAACTATAGTCACAGAAGCATTTAAGAACTTCCAGAATTCGAAGGGCCACTTGCTCCAGTTAGCTCACGCGCTGGCTACGTCCTTCACCTACAAAAACCAACAGTGAAGCCAGAGAAGTAGTCGCCAAGTCTGTATGTAGTATGGACAAGTTTCACCAAGTAAGGGCAACAACAATCAATGACATGCTTGTATATTATGTATTGAGTTTTAATTGATGAATAACTAAATAAGCAAAAGTGAATCAGTAATAACCATTTTTAAATCTAAATACAGACTATTTCTCTGGTTTCACAAATGTTAGATTTCTTCTCTGTAACCTGTTTCACTGCTTGACAGCATCATCAAGCAGCGAAACAAGTGACAGAGGAGACAACAAACGTATGTGAATCCAGAGAAAGTAGTTTGTATTTAGTATGGAACAGTTTTACCAAGTAATGGCAACAACAGTTAATGAATTGAAACATTGTACCAAAGCCATTGAGCGTTGCGAAAGTTGTTTGAAGACCCTAAATAATTCACTAAGTTTTACTCTTACTCTCCTCATTCAAAATTTAATTAATTTTTAATTACCTATGGTTTGATTTTCACACTTGAGTGCTGTTTTCTAAGAGAGCTCGTTCTCTGTTAAGAAGCTTTTCAGACTAGATATAATTATATACATTATATATGTTTAGAAACCTTTTGTTTGCACACTTTTTTATGTATTTTTTTGTTTTATTATAGATTATTTGAATCTGTCGCAAGATCCTGTATGGTCCAGAAGAATGTACTACAAGCACAAGAGAGTGAAATACAAGAGTGATAAAACATTTTTGTGATTTGTAAATATTTAATGTTAACATAATCTTCAATAATTATTGATTATATTATTTTATTCGAAAGGCTTTTTATTAATTTTGTTGATTGGGACTTGCATTTAATTTTATAGCATGTAAGTATAGTCTGTAGATAACAGTACTGTAAAAAAAATATTTTTAAGAACTTTTCAAGTATTTGTAATTAATATAAATATTGTAGATGTAATAAATGGTTTTCAATGTTTTGAGCATATTAAGATGATGTTTTATTTTCCAGTTTATATTTTAGCGAATTTTCATTAAGAAAAAAAAGCTTTTGAAAAAATTTCTTGACTGTTATTTAACTGGGGAATTCAATCAATTATTAAAAGACTATATTTGTAGCTTTATGAATAACCTCAAATGCAGTTTTAGCGCAGCATAGATATATTAGGCTGTCGCATAATATAGTAGAAATGTAAACAAAATCAAGCCAAGTCTCTATAAAAATGATTCGAAAATAGTTTCTTTTATCTTTAAACTTCAACATAAGACGTCATATAAGAACGAAACAGTCGTGGGATGTGTTTCAATGGTAATTCTACTAATTCTGTAATTAATTGTTATGTATACTTTGAATATAATATCCCAAGCATGAAGCCAATCTAATGTTATCATGTAAACAAAATGTTACTTGACGTATGCCTAGATGGCTGAGAGGCGTCGTGCTTGGCTCATAAGCAGAAGGTTACGCGATAGATTCCAGCTCGATGAATGTATGTTTTTTTATGTTTTATTTTGACATTTGGAGAAACAATAGTGCACGGATTTCATACGTTTTGAACAAGATCTCATTTTTGTTTAAAACGCCTAAATAAGTTTGTCACCTTTGAGTCTGAAATTATAATTTTGTTGCTGTTGATATTGGAACAACTAGTTTTATTAGGTTGACTAAAACGAAATCATGCTGGCGATTAATAGGGAACAATAACTGCCACATTTATAAGAGTTAACTTTTCTAAATATGAATTAGGTTTCCTTCTGGAAATATTTTGTATACCTTTATTGAAATTTGCAATACAAGCTTTTTTTAAAGACTAAGTCACTATCTACAGATATATCAGAATTTTATTCTTTAGCTTCATAGAAAATTGAGTTTTGGGAATTTTTCTGAAAAGGAGTTAGAGCACAAGATTTTGATAATGAGAGATATCGATGGTAACACTTTCGAAATAATTCTTCAAATGTGTGGTACTAAGCCCTCTAGAATCCATCTTCAAGGGCTGTGTAAGTTTAAAATATTAGCTTCACTAATATGCCGTATAATAATAGTGTACAATTCTTATGAAAGTTCGCTACTATAAGGCACAAACTGAGCATGTTCACGAAAATACAATGTATGAGCCATTTAGATGCAAAGTTCAGAAACTAAAAATTTTGAGCTAAGTATGTCCCTGCACTGACTGATACTTTGTTTCGTTGCCAAACATTCGCCAATTATTTCTAAACATCAACACGTCTGGGTATGACATGATGAAAGAAATTTGGAATTAAAAAGGCTTTTCTACCAAACAATACATTTAATTGATAAATTGGGTTATTACTTAAATGTATTGTCTGGTAGAAAAGCCTCTAATCATAACATTTGGCAAGTCCACATTCATTTTATTTCAAAAACCCCCAAGTCAATGGGAACCAATTACCGTCCAGTTTTAAAAGGAATTGTGTGAAGGTGTAAGAAACAGAAGTTTCATTGTTTTCACTCTCAGTATTCGTTCGACTCCTGTGTTTAGTTTAAGTGATTTTGTGTAAGGATAACCTAGTTAAGATTCACACAGAACTGTAAAAATGAAAGAAGCATCGAAACTAATTACCAAGCGACTACCTCGCGAAGCTAGAAAGAAACCTGTGTAACCTAACAGGCATTAACGAGTTGCAAAAAAGGAACTTTTCTAACTTTGAATTTTCAAGTACCTTTCATTCCTTTATTTTAGATTGCTTTCTCTTAGGGATTCGACTGGAGCTCTTCCTGAGTATCCAAAAATGCCCAGCATATCGTTTGGCCGACAGTTCTTTCGACTGACAGTTTGTTTCGTCGACACTACAATAGAGCCGGATTCAAGTGAGAATACCGGGTTTTTCAGTATTTGTTTGGCCGACTGGATGAAACGTTTCCTTGTATAAAACCTAATATTGATCTTTGCTTCATATTTAGTTGCAAAACATGACATATAAGCGAAATTGAAATAAAAATGCCAATTTATGTGTGAGGCAATATGCACTCTTTATATGTTTAAAATGGTTTACTTAATTGCATAGCAATATTTTGAGGTTTTGTTTGATTTTGATTTTTGTTTTGCTTTACTATAACATTGTAAAAAAAGGTGTTTCAGTTATTAAATGCAAATAAACATACTTATCCTTAATTGTTATGTATGTAAATATGTATTAAACTCAATCCTGACTCACCTTCATGAAAAGGTCATTTTGTAATAGAAAAAACTCGATTGATATAAGATTTATTCCATATTTTAACTACAAAAATATGATTTAAAGTGAAGCCACATATTATTAAGCATTTATTTTCAAGAAAGTTATCTTTGAAAAAATCGATTGATATAAGATTTATTCCATATTTTAATTACAAAAATGTGATTTAAAGTGAAGCCACATATTAATCATTTATTTTCAAGAAAGTTATCTTTGAAAAAATCGATTGATATAAGATTTATTCCATATTTTAAGTACAAAAATTGGATTTAAAGTGAAGCCACATATTATTAAGCATTTATTTTCAAGAAAGTTATCTTTGATGACATCTATCTTTTCACATTTTATAATGCATAGTTGCACAATTGTTTGCAAATTTATGGTTGAGGGCAGAAGGTTAAATACATCTTTTTTATAAATGTATATAGGCAATGAAGAAAAAACATTGAAAATTGAATGTATGGTCATGCCATTAAAGTTATTTGTGTAAAAAAAATATGTTAGATAAAAATAAATATACTTATGGATAAATCGTTGTTTTTGAAGAAGATATAAATAGTTGTAACCCTGAATTACAATGTCCACACTCAAAGAAAGTATGGAGAATGACAGGCAATTCTGTTCAATTTATTTTTCAAAATTTATTATCGGGGGCGAAAGGTTATAAAAATATTTCACTGCCAAAATAATAATATATATATATATATATATATATATATATATATATATATATATATATATATATATATATATATATATATATATAAAACAAAAATTTTAGATTATATGAACACTCGCTTTCATATGGCACTTTGTCGCGTCTAGACTTTTTATTATGAGTAGCAGAATGTTCGCGACATGATTGTACACTTATTTTCTTATGCTGGTTGCATTTTTGCGCATTCACTGTTTTTGGAATACCTAGTAATACTTTAATTCTTTATAGACTCAGTGGGCAGTTCTCCCAACATATAACATTTCTCAATCTGCACGTTTTTATAATATTCATTGATAACAAATTAAATTGTCCGCTTATTAATAATAAACTGACAGATAAATAAGGTTGGAACTGAAATGGTCTCAAAGACTTTGAAAAATTTTAATTATAATTTCCACATATATTTACTATTTTAGTTTAAGTATGTTTTAGGAAAATTCGCTGTCATAACGCACTAGCTGCGGCCACACTTTTTTGTGATGGACAAACCATATTAAGGCGCCTTTTATTAATATTTTCAAATGTATAAGAATAAATGTGTGCTTTTGTAAAGGTGTAACTATATATGCATCAAGATTGTTCAAGATTCTCGCTTATTAAGATTTGAAATATTTTTATAACTCTTTGCAACAAAGCAGTTGCTGTATGTAGACTTTCTTAATACTTTTATTTACTATTTACCTTTTTTTTTTTAAATAAAACTTGATACCACTCACTACAAAACTGGCTGCTTTTCATATGCACCCTAGTACCAGTCTCACAAATAAATTCAATTTGTAAACCATCTAAAGTAACTTGCTGCAACAAGTTTTTTAACAAATATTTACTGTTTAACAGGAATTTTTTATTAGTGATGGGTCATTATTTAACTGTCTTATTTTTAAACGGTTGTCGAGCCGCAACAGTAACCACCAGTTGTGGATTTTTAAAAATAACAGCTTACAAAATAACGCTTTTTACACTAAACTAGAATTCGGAGTCGTGTCTGTTTCAGTTCCACTGCAACTAGGTTCGATGAATTAACATCGGTTTTCATCGGCAACTGTTAAATTTAACTATTTAACAGGATGAATGGACATGCGACTGGGAATGAAATAAATATGTATGGGTATGCTATGCAGTATAGAGCAGACTTTACTTCATAACATATTACTTAACAGGAAACACGTTATGTATACTCTAGTGTGCTTACTCGTGCTTACTCTCGCTCACAGCTTTGGGAATGTAAGATACTATCGATCGACTATCCAGTTCAAAATAACAGCGAAATAACTGAGCTATTATTTTCAACGGTTATAATGAAATAAGGTAAACGGCTTTAACTGTTAATAGAAAATAACAGTTTTTCCTATCACTATTTTTTATGCACATTTGTTACCATTACGCATTTGCTGCGCCCACACTTTTTTGTTATTGCAAATCAACAAATCTTATCAAGTGCCTTTTATTAATTTTTCTCAAGTATCAGAATAAATGTGTGCTTTTCTAAAGGCCTCACTATATATGTATCAAGATTTTTGAAGATTTTAGCTGAATGGGAAGGATTTAAGATTTGAAATAAGTTTAAATTTAAGTGTCAAAAACATGATTTGGGAACGAAATATTTTTTGTCTGTATGTCTGTTAGTAGCCACCATAACTTTAGAACGAATAGAGATATTGTTTTCAAATTTGGTATACAGTTAGTACCAAACGGTTCAGATTGTTTTTTGGTAAAATCACCCGAGGGGGTGATTTGCTGAAAATTGACATTTTTTCGTTAAAACTCGAGTGATGTAGAAACGTTTTAGGGTGTGTTTATTAGAAAACTTTCAATTTGATCAAACATCTAGTATTCTGTGCTGAAATTAGGTTAAAGGTAGAATGTGTGTGGGTGGAATATCGGTGACAGAAATTTCAAAATTTTGTTTTTGCTAAAACGGTGTAAGAAGTCGTCCTGTGTCTATTAGTAGGTGCAATAACTTTTGAACGAATTGAGATATCACTTTGGGTACAGGAATACAAATATTTTCTGTGTTTTGTGGTCAAGTCATGGATCCTAAGTTCATTTCTTGAAAATGTCTCGGAGGTGAATAAATTATCAGAGCTATGTGGAAGTTATGATTCAATTTGCAGCACCATTTGGTTACGAAAGAGGGTTATACAGTAGAATTTAACAATTGAGTCTTTTCAGGGGCTTCCAAAAAAAATAAGAAGTACCAGAAAAGTATTTGATTTTGTATTGTTTTTATTTCCAACTTTTAATGTTGACATGCTCAAGGAACATCACTCCAGCACCATATCGTTGTTAAAAGTGCAAAACCACGTATTCACATTCTTGGCATAAATCGAGAATTTCTTCTTCTTCGAGTGCCTTCTCCTATCGAAGATCGGCAACAATTTTGGCGAATTCTTCTGTCTTGGGCCTTTTTCAGCAAAGTGTTTGAACCCAAGCCCGTCCAATCTCGTATGTTCTTAAGCCAGGAGCACTGCCTGCGTCCCGGTCCACGTCTACCTTCGATCTTACCCTTTATCATGAGTTGTAGAAATTCATATCTATTGTGTCTCATTACATGACCGAGATATGCAGTTTTTGCTTTTTTATGACTTCGATGAGTTCAAGTTCTCTGCCCATACGATGCAAAACCTACAAATTTGTGGTGTGAGCAGTCCAAGGAACTTGCAACATTCGTCGATACACCCACATTTCGAATGCCTCGGGTCTGTTTAGACCGCCAGCCTTTAGCGTCCACGCCTCAACCCCATACAGAAGCGTGGAATATATGTAGCACTTCACAAAATTGTATCTAATTTGTGTATCAAGTGACCTATCGCTTAACAGGCCTTGCATTTTTAAGAAATTTGCCCTAGCCATTTCAATCCGAGCTCTGATTTCCAAATCAGGAATCGCCGATCCAACTGCCAAAGTATTTAAACTTAGATACCTTGGTTATCTGTGCTCCGCATACGTTTATATGTATTGGTTGATTTGGATTCCGGTTTACCGCCAATATCTTTGTTTTTGCGGTGTTGATTTTTAAGCCTAATACATCTCCTTCGGCTGATATCTTGTTAAGCAGCTGCTCGAAGCCGTCAGGACTGTCTGCGATTATAACTGTGTCGTCTCCATATAGTAGATTATTTATCAAGGTTCCATTCACTTTTATGCCATCTTCTTCACCTTCAAGTGCATTTTGAAATACAATTTCGGAGTACATGTTAAAAAGCATAGGGCTCAGTACACAGCCTTGTCTAACTCCACGTTTAATTGGTACAGTTTTTGTTTGGCTGTTTTCAATCTGCACTGTCGCCACCTGGTGTTCATAGAGGTACTGAATGATTTTTAGATCTTGGGAGTCTAATACTTTCTAGTATGTTCAGCAGCGTGCTATGTTTGACACGATCAAATACTTTAGCATAATCTATGAAACACAGGTATACTTCCTTTCGCTGATCTCGACACTTCTGCAGCAGGACCGATAGCGCAAACAAGAGAGAGAATTTAAGAAATTTAGAAGGATTTTGACCTGAAATGTTTATTGTGTATCACTAAGTTTATATTACTTGCATACAATACTTCGTACTTGAAAGGTAGTACAAAACCACGTATTTGGTGATGCAATGCAGATATGAGGTTGCATACAGCAAAAATTGACAGGATATGTAAACACTGGTGCAGGGCATTCCCCTGTGTCTATACAAGATTTAAAAAGTTATTTGGTGTAAAGATGTATTTAAGTAGTGTTTTTGTTATATTTGTAGATCGCAAACTATTGGTAAGTTGATATATCTATGTTGATATAATATAGTGGTTTTTACAAAAATGAAAATTAGAGTAATAGGTTTATAATTTGTTTCAATTGATTTTTGGCTGATAATACTAATTTTCTAAATGATTATTCTTAATTAGGTACTTAAGTTTTTATAAAATTAAAGGAAACCATAATTTAAAATTGTTAATAAAAAATCCAAATTTATATTGTTGTTTTTTTTCTGATTTTTCAAACATGAGTGTTTGTGCAATAGAATACATTGAGAAAAGTTCAACAAACACCTTTTTTCCTAGTTGTAAAAAGATGATGCAGATTGCTTTGGAATTACATAACAAAACTGTTCTAATTAATGCTCAGAAAGATGTTTCCCAATCTGTAGAAATGTTTAATAATCAGTTATTAGAAACCAGTCACCAGGAAAATTTGGAAGATGTATCCATAATCGAAGATATTAGAGAACTAGAAAAGCTTGGCGTGAGATTAGCTGGAACAAGTAATGAACAAAAAATACTTGAAAATATTATTGATTTAAAACTCCAATTGGAAGCACCGCTGTGCAGTATTATTGACAACACCAGAATCAATCCAGAAGTACCATACACATCCAACCAAATTGTTCGCGATGATGTGAAGTCAGGAATGCCTGAAGGCAATGCAACTCTAGAAACCAACTATATAGCTACTCATTCAGAAAATGTCAGTGGTAGCCTAGACTTAGATCAAGATTTATTTATTTATTCCACGTACACAGAAAACCTCTTCAGCCACTCAAAAGCCCTGGTTCTCTAAATCCTGTGACAAGGCCAGACTTGAAAAGGTCAAAGCTCACAAAACGCTTCTACACAATCCCAGTCAAGAAAATCGTCAAGCATTCAACGACGCAAGAAACCGTTATGTCCGCATTCTTTCTGAGGCAAAAAACTCGTTTAATAACCACATCAAAAACAAAGTCCTCTCAAGCTCCAATGGCGGAAAACCCTTCTGGACTCTTGCTAAGTCTATTGGGAATAATTTCTGCAAGAGCACGTTCCCACCTCTTGTCTCAGGTGATGAAATTGTTTCTACCGCCCTGGGCAAGGCTGAACTTTTTGCTTCGTTGTTCGCTGGAAATTCTACTCTCAACCCACCTCCAAATGTTCAACCACCAACAGTCCCCAATGTCGCGCATAAAATGACTGATATCATTTTCCAAACTAAAAAGGTACGAAAGATGCTCTCTTCTCTTAATACCAGGAAAGCCTCTGGCCTTGACGAGATCCCAGCAATTGTTCTCAAAAAATGCGCACCAGAACTTGCTCCTGTCCTGACTCGTCTGTTTCAGATATCTTACAATAAAGGCATATTCCCTAGTAACTGGAAAACTGCTCGAGTACAACCCATCCCCAAGAATGGATCCAAAGCGCTTCCTAGCAACTACAGGCCTATTTCTCTCCTTTCAGTCATCTCTAAAGTGATGGAAAAGTATATAAACACCGAACTACTAAAATTCCTTGAAAAACACAGTCTAATCCACGACAGGCAGTATGGATTCCGTCAGCGCAGATCGACTGCCGACCTCCTTTCCTTTGTCACCCATTCTTGGAACAAGTCTATGGAACAACACGGTGAATCCCAGATTGTTGCTCTAGACATATCCAAAGCATTCGACCAGGTCTGGCACGCAGCGCTGCTTAATAAACTTCCAGCCTATGGCCTACCACCAAAACTTTGTACCTGGACAGCAAATTTCCTATCCAACAGGAGCATATCTGTTGTTGTGGATGGCCATTCCTCTAAACTGTATCCAATTAATGCAGGAGTTCCTCAAGGTTCAGCTTTAGCCCCTACTTTGTTTCTTCTCCACATCAATGACCTCCTCTCTAGCACATCCAACCCAGTTCACAGTTACGCGGACGACAGCACCCTCCACTCAAACATACAATATTCTAAGCCTGTCTCTTTAGCCCAATTAGATGAGGATCGCAGACTCATGGAGGGTTCTGTCTCCGTAGACCTCCAAAAAATATTAGACTGGGGAAGTAGAAATCTTGTACAATTCAACCCCACCAAAACTAAGTCTTGCTTTCTTTCTCACAAGAGATACAGCAGCCCTAGACCCATCACAATGAACAACCAAGTTATTCAAAGTAATGAGTCCTTTTCTCTTGTTGGCATTACTGTGGATCGAAATCTTAATTGGCACCAACATGTTACATCAATTGCAGAAGCGGCTGCTAAGAAATTGGGTTTCCTCTTCCGGGCTCGCAAATTCTTTTCACCAACTAATCTCTATACCTTATACACTTCACAAATAAGGCCAAACCTCGAATACTGCTCCCACATCTGGTGTGCAGCTGCCGCTTCTACACTCGCTATCCTGGACTCCATTCAAAAGAGAGCTATACGTCTCATCGGTGACCCTACCCTCACCCAAAGGCTTCCATCCCTTGCCCACCGACGTGCCGTTGGTGACCTCTCTTTCTTTTATAGATATCTGCACGGGCACTGCTCAGAGGAGCTTTCCTCCATAATTCCCCCACCTGCTGCCCCCAGCAGATCTACCAGGGGAACAGAGCGAATGCACCCTTTTAACGTCCAGGTCACCAGACATAGAACATCTTGTTATGCCCGCTCTTTTGTCCCGAGGACTTCCAAGTTGTGGAATTCCTTGCCGGCACATGTTTTTCCTTCTCCTCTGAACCTCCAAACCTTCAAGTCCAGAATTAACAAGCTGCCTCTTTCCTCCTTGTCAACACCCACGGTACGATAGTATTTAGGCTGTAAGCCCTCGTGGTGTGTTGTTGACATAAAAAAAAAAGATGTTACTGCAAAAGAAGATCAATTGGATCCTGACTTTGCAGAACCATCAGAAAGGTTTAGTTCTCAATCAGGAACTGAAAAAAAAACCTAATGGAAGAAGATGAAGAAATTCTACTGGAAAAAAAGGAATTGGGAAATAATAATGAACGAAGTGAGACGAATTATAACAATAAGTTAAAAAGAAAATGTAATCAAACCAGAAGAGCTAGGGATCTTAACAAAAAAGCTAGAATGGTAGGAAACGATTATTTGGGACTAAAAAAAGATGCTGATGGTCATTTTAAATTGATAGCCAATAAGAATAAATGCAGTATTAAAAGCGAATGTATTTCACAAAAGTGTACAAACTCTAAAGTTTTATTTTGAATTTGACAAAGCGGAAAGAAAAAAAAATGTTTGAATCATTTTGACAAATGACAATGGACATGAAAAAAATATTTTTAAGTACAATAGTCGATGTGATTCTAAGTAAGCGAAAAGTGGAAAACTTTAGGAGAAATGACACTATCCGTTATTGTCTGAAAAAAAGGGTCTGCAAAGTAATGTTTTTAAGTACTTTATGTGTAGGGGTGGTTAGAGAATGCGCCAAAAAAGATGGCAGAATGGATTTGCCACAATAAAACTTACAAATAGAGGGAAGAAAAGGGAAGGAGCCAGGTGGAAAAAGACAAACCATTAAGGAATTTGTCATTTGTTCCTAAAATGGATTTTCATTATTGTCCAGCAAGTACCAACAAGCTATATTTGGAACCAGTATTTCAAAACAAGGCAGAGGTCTATAGAGAGTACAAGAACTATTGCCAAGAAAAACAACGAGACCTCTTTCTAAAACAATTTTTTTGAAAGAAATGAATAAGGCTAATATCAAAATTTACAATCCTTGTAAAGACCAGTGAGATTTATGCATCTCACGCAAGCTGGGAAATTATTCAGATGAAGAATATCAAAAACATCAAGATAACAAAGATAGTGCCAGGCACGAAAAAGCTAAAGATACAGAAAGAGCTAGCAATGAACCTGATAAAATAGCTCTTGTTTGTATAGATGTTTAAGCAGTTATCTCCTGTTTTACAAGCAAGTGCGATTTATTATAAAACGAAACTTTGTGTGCGTAACTACACAGTCTTCCATATGGTTATTAAAGATGTGACATGTTTTCTGTGGGATGCGTCTCAAGGTGGCTTGGACGCCAGTATTTTTGCAAGTTTGTTGACTGAATTTCTCAGCAATTATATTTCAGATCATCAATTAACAAAGGAAATAATTATTTTTTGCGATGGGTGTGGTTACCAAAACAAAATTCTATACTTGCTAATGCTATCTGCCAATTCTCAATGGAATGTAAAGTTGATTTAACACACAAATATCTTCAGAAGGGCCACACCCAAATAGAAGTTGACTCGGTGCATAGCACCATCGAAAGACGCCTGAAAAACGGGATATTTACTTACCTTATGGTTATATTGCTGTTTGTAAAGATGCAAGAAGGGGGCAACCCTACAATGTAAAATACATGAATTTAAAAGACTTTAAAAATAACCATATTTACACATGCATACAACCTGGTAGAAAACCTGGAGACCCATTAGTGAGTGATGTCTGTTGCTTCAAATATACCCCATCAGGAGAAGTATACTTTAAAATCAATTATTCTGATAATTTTACACTACTGTCACAAAGATTATCAATAGTCGCTTATAAAAAAATTATACTTATAAATATTATAGCTTTAAAGACTGTCATCAATAAAAAATACTGGGATTTGTATGACAATTTACCTCATTGATTAAGAATAAGCATAATTTTAAATGTTAAGCCCCGCTTACAAGAATTTTTGTACATACAAAACTTGGTCAGGCTCGTTGCCTGCTGTTACAGAGAGTTCGTCTGCACCCGACATCCATTAATGTTTTGACTCGAGACGGTATCATATGGATTCACACTCCAGAACAGCATCCAAGCAAGGTTATTTGCCCAACACCAAACTCTACGTGAAGGCCTCAACCTCCAGGTGTAATCCAACCCTTAGAGATCTCAGGCCCGTGCCCTGGCATCACCCAAGCGAAGTCATTTGCCTGTTTCAAAGCTCACAGTGGAGGCCTCAACCTCCAGGGGCATATCGGCCCTAGAGATCTAACCTTCAGGGGCATCTCACCACTAGAGATCCAACCTCAAGGAGTATCTCAACCATAGAGATCTAACCTCCAGGGGCATCTCACCCTCTAGAGATACAACCTCCAGGGGCATCCCATCCCAAGCGATATCAGTCCCCTTCGTGTTCGGTTGGACCCAACATCCGCCGGCGCTTGACCCAGGGCGGTATCACTCTGAACTTGCTCACGAGTAACATCCAATTGTTTCGAAGCCCACTGAGTTTGACCAAACTTACTTGCAAGTTATGATTTTCTTGTCGTCTTAACCAATGACAGCCGTATTATATTTGCATTGTTTGAGACAACAGTTCCTCTCGACCAATTTCCAGCGACTTTAAGTCACCATTAAAATCATGGTGTTACCAGTGTACATTGTATTTCTGCAGTCTCTACTTAGGTTCACCCAACTTTAATATATTTCCAGTAACTTGACAACTTTATGATACAGGAGGAAAGTATACTGTTTCGTTCAGACAACATATCAATAAACTCTTGCTCAAACTAGCAGATGTTGATCGCCGGACTGGCGTTATTTATTATAATGCTAGTAAGTCATTTCTAGTCTCACTTAATAAAACTGTGTTATATTTTGTTGCAAACACTAAAGGACCAATGAATACTGCTGGCCATAAAACCTATGTACATATTAACGTTATAATTTATACTTAACCTGTGTCACCAAAATTCAATAAAATTGAACAAGCAATTTTAATAATAAGGTTCTAACTCGCTTACATTTTTTATAACAACATACTCTGGTGATTTAATATGTAAAATAACCGAATTGTAAGAGCGTCGGTGGTCCAGTAGTAACAATGTGTGCCTCTGAATCAAAGGGTACTGAGTTCGATCCTCAGTGTTCCCCTTTTACATTTTCAGTACATGCTGTAAACTTAACATCAACCCAGGTTGTGGCATTGTGTTTGGACAGGTTGAAACGGAGGGGGTGAAAATACGTTGGTCCTGTGTCCATGTGATGTTGGGCGTGTTAAAGATCCCTACCCTACTTACAGAAAGGCAGGAGTCCGGCAAAATTTCCAGGACAGTGAGGTGAAACTGCTCCATGGTGTCGGTGATTGGTCATAGTATATACATAAGTAGAAAAAAACTGAGTTGTAAGTAGTTAAGTAGATAAAACATAACAAAAAGATTGCTGAAATAAAACAAATGGAAATGGGGAATGGAAAACTAAGGCCTTTTACATGGAAAAAACTATTTTTAAATGTGTGAATTGTGAATTGAAAAAAATATGCACCAATGAGTATATGATTTAATGTAAAATAAGAAACATAACAAATATGGAAAATGGAAAATAATATAATTTTGTTCTTATTTATTTATAAGGACAGGGGATGGCAAAGGTACTACAAATTTCATCAAATCATTTGTAAAAAATAATAGAGAAATAACAATAAAATTACAACTTCCAGATTGAAAGGCCACATAATTATCTTTTTTTTTTACATATACAATATTTATGTAAATATACATCTATTAATTAATAATTTTACACTTAAGTGGCAGCTATACCTTAAAACATTTAGATATCCAGTACATTTATGTATATATATGTATAATTTTATATAATTAATTATAAATTATATTTTACTGTAAAATGGAAGTTTACAGAATGGAAACTGTTGCTAGAATTAAATTTTTGTCTATATCTGTTTAAATACTATTTCATAATTGATTTCCCTGTCAGTGCAATCTTAAACCCCAAGTCCAAACTCTTTTGCATCATCTTCTGTTATATCTCCGTACTCCCAAATGTTAGAATGTTTCTTTTTGGCGACTTCCTGCGCCTCCAAATATTCCACATGCTGGAATACAAAAAAATAATTAAAATATACAATTTAAGTTAATTGACTGTTGTTGCCCTAACTTTGTAAAATCATTAGATACTAGATACAGTATAGTATATTAGTAAACAATAATTATACATTGTGCCATACAAATAAGCTTGTTGTGATCGTGCTTCCAAAAGACACAATTTTTATTACTCATTTGTCCTAACTAAAACTGCACTGCCAAATATGCCTTTAAAAATCTTCTACATATCCACTACCAGGGTACCCAGCAGAAATCAAAAATCAAATTCCCTGACATTTTCAGGCCCCTCAAGTGAATGTTTCATAATATGTACTTGAAATGTTAAACATATCTTCATATTTTTTTAATAACAAAATAAATAAAAATACTGTACAAAAATCTTTTGAATACATATGCATTATCAAATACATAAATATGCTTAATTCTGTTAAACCAATTAAGAAAAGTGATAATTTTCCATTTCTTAAACGAATGAGTAGTTTTTTTGCAGTAACTACTAACTACTAACACAACTTCATTAGAGAATGAAGTTTCACTGATTTTAATCTAAATAATATCAAACCACAAGAGGCATATTGTAACTAGTGTTCAAGCATCGAAGTGAATACACCTTTTCTCATAAAATAAAGCTTTCTGAAAAACGAAAATAAATCAAATGTTTACTATGAAAATGAAATTATCGCATTGAGGATTTAAGATAGTATAAATTATTCAAACATATTTTCTTAATGTGGTAATTTTATATTTCAAAACTTCACGCCCATATTTTGCATTTTATCCAATGTTTTTTTCCTCATTTCTAGTTGTGATATTTCTCTGCGTGCCTTCGGTTTCATTTTTTTTGGTTGACTCATCTCAAACATTGTTTTCTGATTTTTACCAAGACCTTGTTTATATTCATGATATGAATTCTTGACATACCACCTCAGTCTATCACTGATTTCTATATTTTCCACCCCTCCTAATTTATTTAAACCATCATACACATGTGTTGCACATTAAAGTTTTTCTTGTGGATTACAATACAAATGCCTGATAATTTCACCCCAACTTTAACTCTATGTGATGGGATCATAAATGTTATAATAGAATAAACACATTCACAGTGCAGCCCTGTGCCATCAATAACTAGAACGCATTTTGCATGTTATGCATTCAGGGAAGAACATTCCATGCAAGACAAATGAATAAGACATATTTGAGATTTGATGTGACATGTGCTACGCTCATTGGCGGCTTAAATCAATATACCAAACAGCAGCCATATTGTTGTCAGATTTATTTCCCTAGGTAGGAGAAAAATTAGTGTGTGAAAAAATGTATATGTGTGTGAAATTTAAACCAAATTGAATCTGCTAGTCACGAAATTTTACAAATATATAAGTTCCAGGTCTACTGAATAACTTCTTTGGCATTTCAGTAAAATTACAAATTTCCATCACGTTTTAGGAGTTAATTCAAATTCAATTTCCCGGTTTTCCAAGTCGCTCAATACCCTGACTACCCACAGTCCAGCAACAAATCCAAACACTATTCTTTAATTTCTAAGCATTTTAAATCTAGATATTGCATTATTTCTATTTTCTAAAAACAAAACACACATTCTTTATCACAAAAATGTTGACACTAGTTTAACATTGAATTAACCTTTCTTTTTACATAGACGTTAAAATTAATAATACAATACAGAGTATACATAGGGCATTCCGAAGTCAAGACGGTCTAGGAAAGTATAAGGATTCGTAAAGAACTGTTCAGCAAGTAGTGACTTGACACAAAAAGCGTGCGCTTTTTGGCTAAACCAAGTTTGCTAATTAAAGATAGCAAGTGGAGAAACTCATGAAGCAATTTCTGAGGATCACTGTCGATATTAACGATAGGAGACCTTCTTCTAATATCAAGAGAAATGAGATCGACAATGATAGATCAATCTCCTCTAAGGCAAAAAGCTAATTTCTGAATAAAATCTAAGATGACAAAAGGGGTCTTTGGAGCAGCACTCTAGACATAAGAACTATGTTCCAACTGTGCAGAAATCTGTGCCTTATCTAGTACACTTTAATGCACCTCATTTTGTAAGTAATGATATTGCTGACGCTAAGAGCGAGTCAATCCAACAGTTTGCAAATTTTCTGCAGTACAATGATGTACTGAATGGGAACCAGCGACTTCTTGACCTAGTTTTCTCAGGCTGTGAGTGTTCTGTATAATAGGATGAGCTGTCCCTTGTCGCTGAGGATAGGCACCATCCTGCACTAGTTAATCATAGACAGAGTAGAAAGGAGACAAGCATAGACTAGCAAATGCTAATCTTTCGTGGATAAAGGAGTTATACAAGATGATTAAAGTAGCACCACCAGAAAATAATTTGCTGTTTTGGATTACAAAACCCAGGCATTTCACTGATGATGACAAAATATTACTTACGTGCTGACTGAACCTAAGCTGATAATCAAAGGTTACTCCCAAGTCTGGAACAGTTGAGACAACAAATAGTGGTACTATTTACATGGTATAAACTCAAGTGGTACGGCTTATTATTATAATTGGAGATATTAAGTCCTTTGACTTAATATGTCATTATTAAGACACCAGGCTTTAATAAGATTAATGTTGTTCTCGAGAAGTTGACAGCCGTTAGAATTTACAGGAACATATATTTTTAAATTGTCGGCATAGAATAGTTTTGGAACAGAGATTATACTATCAAGATCATTGAGAATATGTTGAAAAGGACAGGGCCTATAATTGAGCCTTGAGGCACCCCACTTAATATGTCAAACCCATAAGAATGAGACCCGTCATAGGAGACATAGTGTCGCCTCCCAGAAAGGTAAGATTCAAAGAAAGAAAAAAAGAGAATCATGGAGACCAAAGTTAGTCAGTTTATTCAAAAGTAGTGCATGCGGAATGGAATCAAACATGATATAATGACTTAGAAGAGATATATTGTGCATATGCCCCGTCCCCTCCTATGATGTCACGTGGTGAGTAACATTAGAGAAGTCCAACTACATACTTTAAAAAAAAAGTCATTATCAATCAAAAAGTCTCTATACGTCAGTTTAATGCGGTTGAAGTTACATTCCACTTCGTTGCCTATATTGTCTTTTTCAGATAATATAGCACACAGCACTAAATTTAATCTTTTTCATTTTTATATTACATATAACAAGTATAATAATTAAGGGGAGCCCTGAATTAACATGGGGGATACACAAACTTAAAAAGTAGAGATACACGTTCGCAGACATTTAGAGGGTGTTAACATTCATAAACTTGATTTGATCATCATGTCACATAATCACAGTATAGTATTCTGATCTTAAAAAATTACTTCCAGCTGTATACACTTAAATATTACTAAAATACGTAATTTGCTAAGAGGCTGTGATGAAACGTCAAACTCCACTGGGTACGACAGCATATTATTGTCGCATTGGACTTACCACATGACGCCATGTGTGTGACAGTTCTACAAATAGGTAGCCTCATTATCATATCTCTCGTTATTTGTATCATCGGAATCAAAAGTCTTGCTAATGTCAAAATATACAGCATCAACCTGAATGTTATTATCAAGAAGATTAGATACATACTGAGTAAAGGTACAGAGGTTAGTAACTGTGGAGTGATTTCTTAGAAACCTGAGAAGAGAAATTAAAAACTATAGATTAAAACTAAAAAATTAACAAAAAAGAACTAAGATGTGGTGACCCCACGAAGCAGGGATTCACTAGAGGCTGCGGAAAAGAGCCCAACATTAGCATGACTAAATATGTGAGTACCGGAAGAATTATATTCTGCACACATAGAATATAAGGGGATTTCAAAAGCTGATTAGTTCTGAAAATCGGAAGTAAAAAAGTATGAGTAGAATTAGTCTAACAGCCGTGGAGAGGAGAGCGATAAGGCAGTTGGGAGAGAAGTTCAGCTGCTGCAGTTATGCTACAAGTTTGGGAGGAAATCCATACTATAGAAGTTTACTAAGAGACACGACCTGACCTGATCAAATACTTAGATTTTTAGTTAATTGTTGGTGAAATGTAGATTAAAGCACTCACCAACTTGTTCTGTTTCCTGCCTTTCTTTTCCACAATGAACAAACCATCAGTGATTAAATTCTTGATGATGTCTCCCTCTGGAGTGGAATCAACATTTAATGACGCAGCTGGTGGTTGTCCCTGGTTCTTGTACTCAACATTTAACATTAGCTTAGGTACAGCGGTGTCTTCCCTGAGATATTTTAATGCCAAGGTTGCATACTCCTCATCCTTGGGAAATTGTACAAAAGGTAAAGTGTACTCGACAGCATAGGGCTTCTCTCCAACAAATGCTGCTGGTAGACTAGCTAGACGAGTGTTTGGCAAGGTTTCTTTGTTACCATAGTCAATGTACCTACAAATATTTATTTAATAAAACCTATAAATTACAAATTAAATAATAGAATTTAGGAAAAAAATATTTCTGAACCTAACCTACCTAACTGTGGCTTTTCCACCTTGAACCTTTTCAACTTTTACCCTATACCATTCATCATCCACAGTGTACTTGGCTGCACAAAGATCCCCACGTTTGGGCGTGAAAGCTCCCGGTAGTGGAGGGTGCACCTGGAACTCCTGTCTTAACTTAGCATTCAGTGCTTCTGCTTTTGGTCCTTCAGAAACATGCTGGGCATAGAAAGTACCTTCAGGAGTTAACTCAGTCACTACTACCTCCTCAAAGTTCACCTTGCGTTCTGGACTCTAGAAAACAAAGTGATAACTTTAATAAATAATTATTCAATACAACATAGCATATGCTCACAGACCTAACCTTTTTAGGATCTGTTTATATTAGCTAAAAAAAATGTCGTCCGTAACATTTACCGACAGAGAAAAGTCTGGACGCAGCAAGTGCATTATGGAAATGAATTTTCATAAAAATACTTTTAATAGCAAATGCGAGCAGGCATCAATCTAATTACCGGTATAGCCTATGTAGTAAATATAATGTATCATATTTAACCAAAATTACTTATTGTTTGGAAATGCACAAAAATTTTCTGAAAATTAACTTAAATGTTGGTGTCCTAACCAACGAAACTTACGTTAATAGCAAATTGAGTTATTGAAATTTGATGGATTTAATGAAAATTCGCTACCAGAACGCACTTACTGCGTCCAGATTGTTTTTCTTACATACATGCATCATATTTCGATAAAAAATGCATTAACGAATTTGTTCTACGAAAACTAGCTACAAATTATGGACCGCTAAACCATAAACTTCACTAAACCTACAGCGAAAGCATCAAATTAACTAAACCAACAGCCAAAGCATCAGAGAAAGGGTCTATTTGAAATGAATTTTCTGTAAATATTTGAGTAAAATGAAGGTCAATGGCGGTTGAATCTAAAACTTAATGGTTCGCAGAACACTCTTCTTGCAACATTTTACTTTCACAATCCATATTTGTTTCACGTTCTTTGCCTAAACATTGCCAATTTTGACGTTTCAAATTGCAAGTTTGTCGTTTTGAGAAAAACTCCAAATTTTTTTTAACTGCCTGTAACTTTTTTGTCTTTAAACTTAGAGACCTAAATTTTGGTACGTTACTCTTTATAATACAAACACGCGTACCAAATTTGGTTGCCCTTACTTTGTTATTTCCGGAGATATAAATTTTTTTAGAACGAAAACACAAACTTTTCCAGGAAAACTTGGGCCGATTTTCCTGGCTAACGAACTTATCATCCAAGCCACTTGCAAAAGGAAGGTACTCACCAAATTTGATCAAGATCGGCCCATTATTTTTTGAGTTATCAGTGTGATACATACATACATACATACATACATATATATATATATATATATATATATATATATATATATATATATATATATATATATATATATATATATATATATATATATATATATAATTGTTGCGTTTTCACCGGGTTCTGGATAAGTGAGACTTTTAATTTTAACAAAACAACTTTATTTACTCTCTAAATATGGATACAATAAAAGTTATAGAATGTCTCTCTCACAAAACACTTAGTTTATCTGGCCTTACAATCACTAATCTGCACACAAGTTATTATACTGGCACTACAGTAGTTACTCTTTAATACTTCACACTGGTTACTGCTCCTTCAAATCACTTCAACATTCTCTAACTGAACTGAACTGGCTGGCTTGCTTTCGCGTTTATATACTCGCCGTACCTTCTACCACCTTTCTGGAGCGTTCCATTCCAGAATGTTCCAGGACCTTCTTTTACTAGAAGGTTCTGAGAATACAGATCGGTCCCGTGTGTATACAGGGGGATGTATATACAGGCTGATCCAAATGTGGTCATCACTCCTATGTTACACAAGAGGTGTTTCTCGTAATATAAGATCTCTCTACGTATACAGGGTGTAAGGGTTCTCTGCACATACAGGGTGTATATACAGGGTGTTCGGAATGTGCAGACCTCAGTTATCCGTTCCGACGGGGTACAAGTTGGTAACTTCGTTATTTCTGGTCCTAGAGGGTTGAGACTTCGTCTGAGGGGGGTCATCCCAGGCACGGGGGGTGGTGTTGCCAGATTGTGCAAAATTTCCCAGGTGTTGGGGAAGTTTTGGAGATGTGGCAACACCGCACCTACGTCTATTGAAGTGCTTTGTAACAATATATATATATATATATATATATATATATATATATATATATATATATATATATATATATATATATATATATATATATATATATATATATATATATATATATATATATATATATATATATATAAATAAACATATATAAATTCAAACTGACCCTGAATATGTGTTTTAGGGGGCCTAATTAGTACTCATTTGAAGAATATTTTTTTTAATTCAAAAGTTGGGATCTTCTCATTAGTGAATTTTTTAAAAGAAAATTCACTAAAAATATATACAATTATGATAGTAGATGTGGATTGACATAAATAAAGACGGAGTAGTACGATAAATAAATGATTAATTACAGGTAGAAAAATTTGATTAGGGAAATAGTCTAAACCACCATTATTGCCTTGCAACTTTATTTGTTGCCCACCAGAAGAGCAGTCAGTTCAGTCGGTAAATGTTTCTTATATTAAAAACAATATAATCAACTACGCTGTTCCTAAGAAAAAAATTAAGCCGAATGAATTTTTGCAAAAACTACTAATATGTACCACACTGATATTTTAAAAACCATGGGTCAATTTTGATTAAATTTGTCAGGTAGCTTCCTTTTGTAAATGACTTGGATAAGTTCGTTAGCCAGAAAAAAGGGACTAAGTTTTCCAAGAAAATGATGGGTGTTCTTTCGGAAAATTTTTGTCTTCAAAAATAACAAAGCTGACAAGCAAATTTAGGCTACAAGTTTCTATTATAAAAGGCATCTTACATAACAAAATTCAGATTTTTAAATTAAAAGAAAGTTATAAGCGTTTAAGGAAAAAAAGTGGGGTGCCACTGGTGGCACAATACCAAAATATTTTGTGTGGCTAACACAATCTTTTGGATATTATAGATAAAGATTAATTCTTCTGGTCGCAAGAAGGTCAGGAAATACCTGAAAAATGACAGAAAGTTTTATAGTTTTTCTTCTTCGAACGTCAAAGTCACAATTTGAATTTTCAAAATTGGTCATTTTAGACAAAGAACCTAAAACCAATGCGGGTTATGTAGAAATGTCGTAAGAAGTGTGTTTTACAAAGTCTTAAGTTCCAGCTTCAACTGTCATTGTCCTTCATTTTACTCAAATATTTGCAGAAAATTCATTTCAAATAGACCCCTTCTTTGGCGCTTTGGCAGTAGCTTCAGTTACAGAGTTTATGATTTAGTTGTCTATATAATTTAATTTTTGTAACGGAACACCTCTTACATTTTTGAGTTTTTGCATTTTCCATTTAATTATAATGCACGTTTCTGGGGAAAACAATTGATATTGTTCGAGTTATTTCACTTGTTTTGCAACTTTTCCCGTTTTTAGCACATTTCAAAAATTGTGATCCAGCATTTTTACCAATAGATAGGACGAGTCTAATGAAAATTATTCATTCAGGGAGGTTTATATTATTCATAGAAAAAATCGAGATGTCATATACAGGCCAGGCTCAAATAGTAGCTGAATTTGAAAACATGTGTCTAGCTTTATAGTAAATTAAGTAATTTATTTTTTTCTTTGGGGAGAGCAAAATAGTACATTTTGAGTAATGTTGCGAAACGCTTCTATTTAAACGTCACTGTATAGCAGAAACAACAAAGTTTTGAAAACTAACCTGTTTTTCGACTTCCTCTACTTTTGGCTCTTCCTTGTCCTCAACATAATCTTTCCAAATTTTCAGTCTCTGTTGTTTGGCGCTTTCCTCAGCATTCTTTAGCTGTGAGGCATACTGACTCTTTTCTCCCATAAAATGGACACTAGCAAAACCCTCCTTGACTAGTGCCACAGACAGGTTAGTGTTGTCGATAAATAGCCAGCCTATGAAGTTTCCAGCCTTATCATGAGTGTCTACTTCTATCTGCACTTCACGCTGAAGGCACTTATCACGTGTAAACTGAAGAGCCTCATCGCCAAAAGGTTCACCTTCTATTGCTGGTGTGGTCCCAATGGTTTGCCTGGACGCTCTAGGGCAGTTTATACCACCTACAGAAAAGAAACATGTTTACAATCTAACACCAATATAATTTAACATTATTAAAACAGAATAAATAATTTGTTTGATAACTTTACCATTCATTAGATAGCACTTTTATTAAATAAGATATTGGTTATTAAAACGAATTATAGAGTTGTCTCAGTTTAAATATTGCAGACTCTGCACTACATAATAAGAGCTTTGCTGGTTCAGAGGTAAGAACGTGAGCCTCTGAACCGAAGCGTACTGGGTTCAATCCCAGGGTTCGTTTTTTACTTTTTCAGTACAAACTGTAACATTAACATCAACCGAGGTTCTGACATTGTATTTGAGCAAGTTGAATGTCTGCACGCTCCTCCCTTCTGATGGGGCGTAAAGCCGTCGGTTCCGTGCCCATGCGATGTTGGGCACGTTAAAGACCCCTACCCTCCTTACAGAAAGGCACGGGTTCAGCAAAATTTCCACGATAGTGAGGTGAAACTGTTCCCCGGCGTCAATGATTGGCCATAGTCACGGAAATAGGCCGACGTTAAAGAAACAAAACACACACACACACACTACATAATAAGAGGGAACAAGAAAGTTTTGTTCTGTGTGTGCACAGATGGTATTTTGCTACATGATTTGAAAACAGTTACAGATTTAAAAAAAAAATTCGGGGCGCAGCAAGCATTATTGTATT
The DNA here is from genome assembly GCA_964006375.1 of Tillus elongatus. NCBI lineage: Eukaryota > Metazoa > Arthropoda > Insecta > Coleoptera > Cleridae > Tillus > Tillus elongatus. The sequence goes on along the minus strand of OZ023263.1, from coordinate 153,126,076 downwards.
GAATTTTCATAAGAATAATATATCATAGCCTTATATTAAAAGTTACAAAACGATACTTTATTTAATTAGGAAAGGTAAAAAATAAGGTAAAGAAGGGCAAGCAAAAACATGACCTCTAACATAAATATTTATACAGTAATTTGGATACAAAACTCAGCAAAACAGTTGATAAACAGGAAATATACTCAACAAAAAATACACTAGAAAGTGGAACATAAAAAGATTTATGTGTTTCATGCATTGAGGGTGATTGTAGCATGCAGAAGGGAAAGAAGAACCACCAGGACGAAGAGGGTTTCTACCCCTCACCCAAAAACACGGGGGGTTCTCCTTTCCCTTGCCCATGCATAAAACTACCTTCAAAGCATAAAGCACAAGAATTATTTTTTTATGAGCAACCCCCAAGAAAGTTACTGGACCTGGGGGTGTAAAGTTAGTTCGCCTCCCCGTGGTGCACCCTGGATAGCGTCTTCTATTAGACGTGAACTAAATGAACTAACCAAACCGTAACCCTACCTAGTCATGTCTTAGGAGGGCCGGGAATGCTTGCCTTAATTGGCCGGCATTGCGAGGAGAGTCCTCTATAAAAAAACCACATCGCAAGGTCGTTGGCGGGTTGGTGCCGAAGCGATGATGCTTCTGGCCGATATAGCCAGGCATTGGCAGGATGGTAATTCTGTCGCTAACGTTAACCCTCCCCAGGGAAACCGGGCGACCTCCCTGTGTAAATGCCTCTTCATGGGATGCGGGGCTCTTCCATGGAGGTTTATTTTCCCTTGCTGCTCGTGGGACCAAACATGGACACGACTTACACAGACCCAATAGATGAGGTGGCAGGATTCAACCTTCCACTGGAACCTCCAGAGGGAAACAACAGGGGAAAGGAAAGTCCACCCCTAGGACGACTACCAAAGGTAGACCCACCTATAGGAAGCTTGGTAATCGAGCTTCTAAAAAGGAGGAGGAACCTGCACCATAAATCCCTCTCCTTTCGAGCTCCTTAACCTACTCCTTTATCCTTTATACACACCTATATTCCTACCCCCATGCCCACCAACATAAGGTGCATTCAAGCTAATTTGCATCATGCTAAGGCTGCGACATACCTCCTTAGCATGAAATTAAAAGAAGAGCAAATAGATATTGCTCTTCTCCAAGAGCCCTGGACCGCCAATTCGGAATGAACTAAAGGGCTGGGTAACACTTCTGGTAAGATAGTAGAGGTGGGCACTGGTACCAACCCCAGAGCCTGTATTTGGATCAGAAACAACTTGCAGTATTTTACACTTTCAGAATACTGCACCAAGGACATGGCATCCATCCATCTCGTGATCACATCTGGGGGGACCAGGCTGGAAGTAGTGGCCTGTTCGGCCTATTTTCCTGGAGACAGAGATGCAGAACAACCACCTCCAGCAGAGGTGCGGAAATTGATCGCCTATGGCAAGAGGAACAACTATCACCTCGTAATGGGGTGTGATGCGAACTCCCATCACTTGGCTTGGGGGAGAACGGACACTAACAGACGAGGTGAATCACTATTTGAATACATTTTAGGGGAGGAGCTGGTTGTCAACAACATAGGCTCGGAACCCACCTTTCTTACAACTAATCGGAGAGAGGTTTTAGATCTTACGATCAGCTCAAGGATTTTGAGCTAAAAAATCCTCAAATGGAGGGTGTCGTCTGAACCCTCATGCTCTGACCATGCCCATATCCTATTTGAGATTGAAACAGGCCCTAGACCTGTGGTGGAGTATCGCGACCCGAGAAGGACGGATTGGGAGGGGTACAAACAGTCCCTCGCTGCCGGACTTGGGTCCGCTATCCCCACGGTGAGGGATCGTGATGAGATTGAGATTGCGGCGGAACAGGTTAGGGAAGCTGTTGTCTCTGCATATTACGAAAACTGTCCACTAAGGTCAAAGAGAGACAGTCGGGGGTCTACTTGGTGGAATAATAACCTCGATAAACTACGAAGGGAAGTTAAACGTCTCTTCAATCGTGCTAAGACTACAGGCAACTGGGAGCAATATAAAACTGCTCTAACACACTATAACAAAGAGATTAGGAACGCTAAGAGGGAGTCCTGGAGGAGGTTCTGCGGGGACATTAATAATATGCCCAGCAGCGCCAGAATCCACAGGATTCTCTCACACGACCGTGTTCAGGAGCTGGGATCGATAAAACGACCAGATGGTTCCTTTACTGAATCTCGGAAAGAAACGTTAGAGCTCTTAGCACACACACACTTCCCAGATTGTCTGATCCTGAGCAACGGAGAGGTCCTACCGGCTGAGGGACGATTTAAACGCCCTCATGGGAAGGACTGGCGGGTTGCTCAGCGAATAGTTACAGCCTTGGCAGTGGAGTGTGCTGTGAATCATTTTCAGCCATTCAAGTCGCCAGGGGAGGATGGGGTGGTACCGGTCCTACTACAAAAGGAACCGGAGATTCTCCTACCTCACCTTATCAGGCTGTACAGAGCCAGTCTGGCCTGGAACTACATTCCATCCAGCTGGATGGTGGTTAGGGGGGTTTACATTCCCAAATTGGGACGTAAGGACCTCCTACCTACATCACTGAGACCTCTCAGTATTACATCATTCCTCTTGAAGGGATAGGAAAAAATACTGGGCGGACACATTAGGGGGAAGATCTTACCCAATAACCCCCTAAATACCCACTAGTATGCCTATCAAACTGGCAAATCAACTAAGTTAGTGCTCAATAACCTCGTCGAGAAGATCACACTATCTGGAAAATGGAGAGGTTGCGGTGGCGGCATTTCTCGACATCGAAGGAGCATTTGATAATGCATTACCGATCTCCCTTTACGAGGCCACTATCGCTAGGGGGGTGGAACCTACCATATGTGGCTGGATCGGAAACATGCTGCACAATCGGACCATTATTACCTCGTTGCGGGGAGAGGTGGTCGGCGTCAGCGCTGCGAGGGGGTGTCCTCAGGGGGGCGTTCTATCCCCCCTGCTGTGGTCCCTCTTTGTGGACGATTTGCTGGCTATCCTCGGACTCTGGGAGGTTGAGGTCCAGGCGTATGCTGATGATCTTGTCATAATGGTTAGAGGCAAATCTGAGGAGGAACTGGCAAGTAGTCTTCAAGAGGCACTAAATGCAATCAATGATTGGTGCCGGAGGGAACAGATGTCTGTGAACCCCCGCAAAATGATCATTGTTCCTTTTACCAGAAGAAGAAGGTTGGACAAATTAAAACCACCTATTCTTATGGGGGAAACCATTCCATTTTCGGACTAAGCAAAATATCTGGGAGTAACCCTAGATAAGAAGCTCAACTGGGATATACAGTTAGAAAATGTTATCCGCAGGGCTAAAATGTCCCTGTGGACCTGCCGGAGAATCTGTGGTAACAACCGGGGAACAAACCCCCAACAGATGTACTGGCTCTATGTAGTGGTTATCAGGCCAATGATAAGATATGAAGCAATAGTTTGGTGGCCTAAGGTACTTCGTGGTATCGCGAGGGCCAAACTGGCTCATCTACAGAGACAAGCTTGTCTAATGATAACGGGAGCGATAAGCACCGCACCATCAGCCGCTCTGGAGGTCCTCCTTAATATTCCCCCACTTCACATATGGTTGGATAGGGTGGCGAGGTGGACAACGTACAGACTAAAACAAACGGCAGATAGCATGCCGAGGGAAGTCAGTCTGAGAGGGTCCCGTCTCCTTGATGACAGTGATTGTCACAGGATTCTGGGAATGGTCTCAGACTTGATGCCTACAAAGATCAGCCGAGATCTGTCTTTCAAGATCGTCCTCCCGGAAAGGGAGGACTGGGACCGAAACCAAACGACCCTGTTGAGAGCGGACCTCTGCTGGTACTCTGACGGCTCCAAAACCAATTTGGGAGTAGAAGCCGGCGCATATGGGGGCAGCACCGATGCTAGACTATCAGCTAGCCTCAGCAAGTACGCAACCTTACACCAGGCAAAAGTCTATGCCATCGAGATGTGTGCAAGGGAAAGTATAAAAGACCTGTGCACAAACAAATCGATAAAGATATATGCAGATAGCCAAGCTGCAATGAAGGCTCTTGGTTCCTACCGGTGTAATTCAAAGACGGTATGGAGTTGTAAATCTGCCCTTAACGAATTGGGCAGCTGTAATGAGGTGTCGCTGGTCTGAATACCAGGTCACTCGGACCATGATGGCAACGTTGCGACCGACGCGCTTGCCAGGAGTGGTGCCCAGAGTGACTTTGTCGGACCAGAACCGGTGCTGGGAATAAAATCTTGCACAGCAAAACACACCTTAAAGACCTGGACAGAAAGAATGACAATCCAATATTGGCAAAATCTTCCAGGATTAGCTCACTCTAAGGCCTTCATAAATGGCCTGTCTGAGTCAAGGGCTAAGAAACTCCTAGAGATGAACAGACAACAACTGAATACTCTAGTCGGCCTGTATACAGGACACTGCCGCTTGCGGCATCACATGCACCGTATTGGGGTCGGTCAGGAGATCGAGTGCCGGCTGTGTAGGGAGAATGACGAGACAGCAGAGCACGTGCTGTGTTCCTGTCCGGCAGCGGACAGGACTAGACACCTGTTCTTTGGCAAGGTAAAGCTTGCTCCAGAGGATCTGGATCAACTTTCGCCCACAAAGGTTATCGACATCTGTAGGAGGCTGGATTTGTTGGGCGAAATATAGACATTAGGCGTGAGCCACAATAGACCTTATGGTCGCGGTGGAGGGACCGATATGGACCACTCACATTCAAACCTATTCAAACCTACTGGACCTGGGCGACTATGGGTGTTGTTCAGGACAGACAGGGTTTAAAGGAAGTATTGCTGCAAAATGTGAAAAACGCATATTTTCAAAGTCCGACTAAATGGTTTTTAGCATTTTCCACTCAGATTTCCTCCCCGCCCAGCAACCCCATTCATTATTCGTCAATTAAGTTTCTTAGAGGTTGTTTGCACCAAATTTGCGTTGTGGCTTGTGCATCGAAGGGGGGTTCTCGGCATATTTCTGAAAACAAAAACTAAAAACCCTCCTTGCAGTAAACTGTAAATTTACGAAAATTACTTCCACATTGTCCCTATAATGTATTTTTCAGATAATATCGAATACAGCACTAAAGTAAATAAATGCACTTGCTGTTTCACTCCTTTTTTTATTTTTATGTTACATAAATAAGCATAAGATAAGTAAGTAAAATAAAGGGGGAGGCCCTTAATTAACATTGGGGCTACACAAACTTAAAAGTAGAGAAGACATTTAGATTGTGTAGGTGTGCACACAAAAATTAGTAAAATAGAAATTAGAAAGTCTAATAAAAAAAACAACAGTTTTAGGATATTATTTTAAATAAATCAATAGGCATACGTTTGGCGGCTATTTTGCAATTCGCGAGTATATGAATCTAGGTTTTGTCCAAGACTACACTGAAATCCACCCGTCGCCAAAAGCAAGCACCTTTTAAATTAAGCTTGATACGGTTGGACACTAAACAAACGTAGGTATGTCTAATTTTAAGCGGGACTGTACCTGTTTGAAACGTACAATATGAGAAATACAGAAAGTGCTATTTACTAAACTCACTAAACAAACTAACCTACGAAATCATCGATAATAAAAATGATGGATCTAATAACTTATCTAAGAGTATCGTTCCCATTTTTTGAGCAGGTTTTGATACTTGCAGAAAACATTGTCGCATGCTAAAATTTAGCACTTATGAAAGCAAACATTGTCCCGGTATTATAAAAGAAATGGACCAGGTATGACATCTACAAAATTGTTAGTTGATTGTACAAATGTCTCCATCTTTAACATGTTGCGCTAACTAGAGCTGTTGTGACAACATATTACCTGGGTCCACACCGAGATGGCGTCCATGTCTACGTTCTGGAATGTTGCAATAATACTTGTAACTTCCATTGTTTAGATTTTTATCGAACATTTATTTAAATAGCATAGCAGAACAGCTAACATCATCTGTCTTTGTCCAACATTGTAGATATTGCATTACAGAATTTGAAGTGACGTCGAGGCTTATTTTAATTTTAATTTCGAATAACATTATATTTCTTTGATCAAAAGACTTGAAAATTAGTACAGAACCATGTCTGTCTATGTTCTTTTAAGTTGTACATTTTCGTTTCAATCACTTAAAGAATTTGAGAGATATTGCGTTTAAAAAAAATATATTTTAATTTTTTGTTAAGAACAATTGGGCGTTAAGATCTGATGAACGAACTCATCCAAGCCAGTAACAAAATAAGGGTAATTTCCAAATATGGCCCAAATCAATGAAGTTATATATATATATATATATATATATATATATATATATATATATATATATATATATATATATATATATATATATATATATATATATATATATACATTTTAGCTGACCATGGAAATGGGTTCCAGGGACCCTAATTCGCGCTCATTTGAAGAAATTATCCGAAAGTCTCACCATCCATACCTCTCTATTAGGGCATTTTCTTAATAAAAATTCAGTAAGAGCAGGATAACAAAAAGTTTTATAGGAGCGTAAAGAACTCAGTTCTAAAGACAAAGAAAGTCAAAGCAGGCGAAAAAATTTAGGTGGGCCAAAAGGAACCATGACCCCTGAAAAAACAACATTCTCTATAAAATTTAAACTTCCAGTGATATTCATTTGTAAGTACCTTTAAGCATCACACATGTACACAATGTCAAAGCTTACTGTTAAAAAATACTATAATTCTGAGGAAAAAAAACGATACAAAAGTTTTTAACACTGTATCTTCGAAACAAAACATTTTTGACCACATATTTACACGAATTTTCTATATTAGAACTACTCAAAAGAATCATCTTTTAAAATATTGGACACTTATTAAGAAACACCTGTTTAATTTCTTACTTCCTACAAATAAACTTATATGTACTTACCTAATAAAAATGTGCACAAGCTATTAGACCTTGGAATGTATAATCGAAGTCTTGTACCGCTGGCGACAAACTCGACAACTCCGTCAATACGTTTCTGTCTTTGGAATGACGACAGTTCAATTTTTGCTCTAGCTGCATCCTAGAAAATAAAATCGAAATATGAAACAGTAAAATAAAAAAACAGTGAAATAGCTACTATTTACACTTTTGATTATTTAATTTTTACAACAATTGAGCGATAACATAGATCACTCAGAACTATATCTCATAAAAACAGTTTGGAGAAATCAATTCACCCCAAAACATTTTTTAGACCTGACGACTGCTTCACCAAAAATTTTCAATTTTTACCTTGTGATCACTCAATTGTCTGGTCTAAAAGAAAATGTGTTGGCGAATTGGGTTTCCCCAAAGTGTACTTGTCAGTGCTAATTACAGGTTTCATAAGTCAGGTATTATATCTCAGCTGAAGTAAGTGAGACATAGAGGTAAATTATTACACTGGACAAAATTATTTTGGGTCTTGTGAGGTACTGTCTGAAATCATCTGGCAAAAAGTATAGTCTACTGAAGACAATCAAAAGTATGCATGTTACCATGCTAAATATTGCTTGGAATCTTCCTTTCCATTTCAAAAATTTGGTATTCAGCAGCATGATAAGAAGCTTTGGTTGACCAAAGTAATAATTGAAAATTCAAAAAAGCTATAAGATTTACACAATTACAACTGATAAAGACTTTAAGCAGTATTTTATTATCAAAAAACAACATAAATCTAATATTAGGAATGATCAACTAAGTTATTACAATACTAAACCTGTCAAATCAAAAAATGTTTCTAAGACAACTTAGAATATAAGTAATTTCTGCTTACATCTATCTAAGATAGGAAAACGGTCATCATCTGGGAGCAAGTAATTAAAGCCTACTTAGCTTCCAGGAACTCTGTGGGACATAATAACTTTTGACCCCTGGCTATAGTTTTCTTCTCCACTCAGTTACCCGAAGACAAGGCTGTTATGAAACAGTAATTTGTGGTGTTCTACCAGGGCACTAGCAGAAGTCTGTCTATATCTAATAATAACGGAGATGGCAATACATTCCCATCCAGTTTGGGACACACTGTATAGCTACTAAAGCCTTAACAAGTTCCCCATGCCATTAAGTATATAACAGACTGTCATTTTAAAAAAGAGGTCAAATCGGTTTTCACTGGTAAGCCCTTTTATACTATTGGGGAATACTTTAAAGCTAAGCGAGGTGAATATTGATTGTGGATTCAATATGTTTACATGTTTGTAAGTAGTAGCCTTAATGTGGTTTTAAATGTCATTTAGTTTTATGACTGTATTTGTTAATATGTTATGTGTATTGCATATTGTGTATGTAATTTAGTTTTTTTTTTGCAATATTGTATGTGTAACTGATGACACAGGATATTGATCATCAGGGAATTTTTGGCAGAAAAATCGATCAGTCGCTGTTACCCACCCTATTCGCCTGATTTGGCACCATGTGACTACCTTTCATTCCCAAAATGCAAAACGTGTGGCGACTTATCTAACCGAATTATGACGAGCCAACTGAAAAGACTGACTTCAGAGGTCTTTAAATGTGCTTTGAACAGTAGAAAAATAGATGGAGCAAGTGCATTACATCAGAGGGGTACTACTCTATTAGCTGATTAATTGTACAATAAAATTTATATAGCAATTTTGTAAGTATATTTGGGACAAACCTTAAAGGTTGATATAAAATTGTTAAAGTATACAAAACCATTGAAAAAAGTCCAAAGGGACAACATGAACGGTAACAATGTTAATGTAACAGTTGACAGACATATGGGACAATAATGTTTGAAATAGCTCCCACTAAAAATGGTAAGAAATGCTTACTACAAAGTTACACAAGTTATCATGAAGCAAGAATGTTTGCTGCTAAGAAACAATTGAAACTTACATACAACACTAAGATATTTTTCAAATGTATCGGTTCTTTTGCTACCTTGTGGTTTCTCTTCTTCAATTGTAATGTTAAAAGTACAAATAGTAATGTTGGTTGAAGTTTGCAGATATAAAATTAATTTAATTTGCTATTCACTGATGCCACTTAAGTGACCATGTTTTGATCTTTATCATCACCATTATTACTATTTTTTACCTTAAACTCCAAGTTTATTTTTTTTTAGCCAAAATATTACCTTACATTCTTTATGATACTTTTATACCTTGCTCTACCTTGATTTTTTTATATTAGTTGTTTTTTTCTGTTTTTCTACTATTTTTTGTTTGTTTTTTTATCATATTTTTTTTGTTTATGAAGAAACGAAAAGAAGGTGAAAATTACAAATTGCTGATTGACATCTCAAACTTAAGTGTACAAGTTAGAAAATGTTTTAACAAGAAAAACTTGTTAATTTTACAAGGTAGCTCCTATATGTTCCAAATTTTAAATGTTTCAAATTTGGCAATACTATGCTATAGTTTTAAAAAAATGCATTTTTTTCTTACAATTTCAGTCACCCTATGAGCTGGAACATCTTTCTTGTCATGGATGCCAACTTGTGATTTAATAGCTTTGTTCTCCTCAACAAGTAAATTGTCATAACAAGAACTTCGCTGATCATCGTCTTGCCTGTATTTAACAACCGTGGCCAGACCTTTTGCTACCAGTCCTTCAGCAATGTTCCTAAAAACAAAAATAAACCATTAAAATTGTTTAATCTTTGTAACATTTCTACATGTAAACTAAGTCAAAAGAAACAACTTTTTACATTACTAAGAACTTTAATAACATGAAATATATAACGAATGATTTTTTAATGTAATAACGAAATGTTTGTGATGTGAAATAGTGAAAGTTTAAGTATTAACAATCACTTTGGAATTCACAAAATGATCTAGCATCAAACTTTGACACATAACTTATAATATAATAAAGTTATACGTGGTTTTGTGATGCATGAAGACAAAAAAATATTACTAATAATGCTGTTTTTGTTTTATTGTGACACTTACTTTCCACCAATTATGACAGTAGCGCAGACCTTCTCAGGGTACCCATCTCTTGCATCTTGGATATAATCAATAATGACATGAACCTTTTTGCCAATCAACTTCTTACGTAGATACTCTCTTGCTTCAAACATCCTGGGAATATCGTACAATGGACGGAATCCTTTAGGTCTTGGAGCAGTTTTTCCATCTTCATCTGCGACTCTACAATTTAAAAGTAGTACTAATACATATCATGTAGGCTAATATATATATTGTAATATTAAAGACTTCAAATTATTTTTAATATAACATTTCCATAAAATAATCACAAATACTATATAATTCTCATTCAAAATGGTTAAGAGGAGGATTCAATAAAATCCTTAAAATACACTATAGTTCTAGCTTAATTATCTGTCCCAATTAAAGCTTTAGACTGAAAATATAGATATAGTAGAAGGATCAACTTTTGAGGAAGGCAATAAAAAAATATTTAAGGAAATATCGCTTTTATGAAGAAAATACGTTTTGACAATGTGTTTACAATTTTTTTGTCACAAAATTTGCTCAAAATCACTCGTTTCCTGGAATAGGCATCCAAGAATACGTTTCATAAATTTCAAGTCTTTTGCATTCCAAATAGGAACGTAAATCAAACTGAAATGTAATATATGACATTCGTTAATTATTTAGTCAATATGTCTATTGAAATTAGGGCGTCTCGCCAAAAATCCGTAGATGAGCTATTTTATAAATGATGGCACACTAAACACTTTTTTATGCGAATGCAGTGTAAGCAGGATGCTTACCTGTTTAAGTATCTATTTATATAGAGACAAATTTTCCTACGGATAAATTTTGTCTTCAAGTTGAGGTCAGATGTAAACAGGATGCTTACCTGTTTTACGTATCTATTTTTATAAAATTTCTCCATACATAAATGTTCAGAGAAGATGTAAATAAATTACTGGGTTGGATCTCAAAAAGTTTATGAAAAGTCGCCAGAGCAAATATTTTAAGCGCTCGTAAATATAATCAGAGTATGCATAATTATCTAGGCTCTGGGCATGTTGAAGTTATAAACAATTAACTGCACAAATTGCAGTACAAAACGGGTCACTTGAAACATAGTTGATAGAGAAATGCTAGATTCGCAAGTTTCGAGTTCTAAGGCCTTGGCAACCCGGTCACGGAGTTTCAACAGAGACAAAAATGCAAACTCTGAATTTGATATGTGAACGGTAGAAAAATATGTGTCTTGAGACAGTGGTCACTCAGCTGCCTCGGGCTGAGGAGTAGCTGCAGCGACGGTAATGTCAAGGGTTCCTTTTAAATAAAATCAGAGTAAATTTAGGAGTTCAGAGGAATTTACGGAGGAATGAATTAGTGTTTCTTTAAAGGGCAGTTAGCCGCGGACAAATGTGGTTGAACAGCCTGTGTGTGCGAGTGGTAAAGGAAGGTACAGGGCTGGTTTTTATTTCCAATTTCCCGGTGAGTATGTTCCATGACTTAATATTGTTTAAAGTGGTTCTTTACTAAATGCTAGCTGTCTCGAATACTAATAATTTTCATATAAAATTTGTATAGATATTTTTGAGCCATGGGCCGTAAAATGGAATTAGAGTAAACTGGAACTAAACTGAAATTTAGATATTTTTTTGAGGGATTTTAGTAGATGGGGAATTTTTGTGAAATTTATAATATGAAGGACAAGATAGGGCTTGGAGCTATAAGGGTTTAGTTGGGAACTTAAAAGGGAGGTTAGATAAAATTGAGAGCTATAATTAAGCTAAGAAAGAGTTTATTATTAAACTTATGAATTTTTGTGAAATTTATAATATGACAAGATAGGGCTTGGAGCCATAAGAGTTTAGTTGGGAACTTAAAAGCGGGGTTAGATAAAATTGAGAGTTATAATTAGGCTAAGAAAGAATTAGTTATTAAACTTGTGAAAAATTATACCGAGGGCGGAAACAATTTAATTTTCACACGTATCGACTTTGTGTAACATTTTGTTCTTTTTAAGATTAGAAAAGCCTTCCACACAATTCTGTTTGACTAACTTTAGAATTTGGGTTATTGAAGTTGAGAGTTTTTAGCTTAATTTTAATTAGAAGGAAACTTTTGAATTAATTGATTTTTTTAAATTTTTTTGTGCTGTTAAAATGTTTATCTGTATAAATTTTATTTTTGTATTAAAGTAATTCTAAAACTAGATGCTGAGTTTTATTCTTAGTATAAGAAACCCTAAACTAGAGTTTATTTTTACAGTTTCTTATAAAATGATTGTGAAGTGTTTTGTCACTAGGTATAAGCTAAGGCTGAATACATAGTAAAATTTTGGGGAAAAATTGATTCCAAATGCTCGGTCATAGTGTTCCAAATAAATTCAGGCAAGACCTGCCTTGAAGGTCGTTAAACGCAAATATTGTTTTCAAGGTAGCAAGGGGTAATTTTTGAATACACGTTCTGCCGCTCGAGCGTTGTCAATTTTAAAAATATACTAAGTAAGTATTTACACAAATTTTATTAATAATAATAATTACAGTTTACAGTCATTTTAAAAACTTAGTATCAAAGAAAAGCAAATGTCTATTAAACCTACCCCGTTAGAACAGTGACAAAACGTATTTCATTTTCATTCATAAATAAGTGTCATATCCTGATAATATGAGATCAAAAGAATGAAATAAATATTTTAAACAAAATTTATATGGAAATTATTTCAAAGGAGTCAGTTTTTTTTTACATCTTTAAACTTGAAAATAAGAAGCATGTATGCTTCAATTGAATATGGCACTAGGCAATTAAAATTATTATTTTGTTTTACTATAGAAATAATGAACAGAAACTACATGCCATTGGTGAAAATTTAATGTCATCTGAGATTGAAAACAGTCGAGTGTTTCAGCGACTGACCTGACCTGACCTAAGTCAATCAAATCTGTAATTATCTATTTACCTACTTACTTTACTTTCCGATACCTAGGTACTTATATTAAATTTCCTGATACAGCAATGTACCATCTGTTTAAGTCCACGTAAGCTAACACCTTTAATATAGCATCGGTGATTCAGCGGTAGCGTCCGCGCTTATCACACGGGCGGTCCAGATTCGATTTCGCCTCCATCTGTTTAATATTTTGTTTTGTTTCACTAAGTTTATTATCTGATAAGAACAACAATAATAGGGTTGGTTATCTCTGTTGCACACACACACAGCGATAAGGATCGTTTGTAGTGTTTCTATAGTTTTGTAATTTTTCTACTTGGTTTTGGTTTATCCATAGATGAAAATGTTTGCTAACCCTACCAAGAGTTTTAAAATAATTTTATTTGTTGTGAGCTTTAAGTACAAAGGTGTTTTTAAATTTTAATTGTGATTAAGCATTGAAATATAACAACGCTATATTTGAATGTTATCAAGCGATACCATATTTTTTGCATCTGGGACTGATACAATGCTGTGCCCTTGCATTTTTTAAATTTATTTAAAAAATATTCATTTTGGTGATACCGAATTTTTTGCCTCTAGGACTCAAGATGTTGTGGCCTTGCTTTTTTTTTACATTAATTTTGGTGCTGCGTATGGATGTAGTTATAAATATAATCCACAAAAGCCAATTTCTTTTTTTGGGTAAATAAAATACATTTAGGGGTAATTATACAGATGAGCGGCATAGAAGATTTCTGAAAATTCTTTCGAGAAACATGTTTAAAAGCACCCCTATATGCATAAACAACAAGATAAATGTTGTGGAATCAACCCCTCTAAAAGTTACGGAATCTAAAGGCAAAATCGACAAAAACAGCTTTGCCCTCTCGTTCATTAAACCTTTGTTACTAGGCGATTGGAGTTAATACCTATCGAATAAACATGTTAACTCTCATGGTTCTGAGCAATGCTGATGGTTTGAAAATATTCAAGTATTGATACAGCAGCCCCCCACACGGAGATTTCTACAAATACCACTTTCAAATCCTGCTCTTAAATCTTTTGGTTATTATTAATATTATTATGTTGTAAAACTAACCTGCCAGGCTCTTTTGGAGGTCGTATGCTGCTCAGGAACACCTTTTTGTACTGGCCGCTGGGTAACTTAACTGTGAGTGCATCACCATTATGTATCTCACAAACAGTGCCGTTGAATTCTTTCTCTTTGCCTGAGATTTGAGGGGTAGAAGGCTGCCAGTCCTTCCACATCCTTTTCTTGGCCTCTTTAGCTTTTTTCTCAGCAGCACGTAGTTTCTCTGCACCAGTTTTCACCAAGGCCAAAGACCAATCGACACAATAAGCAAAACCTTCACTTAATAAGTGCTCAGCTATATTCCCTGAAAACCTCATTCATTATTAGCATTATGCACCTTTCATTTTTTAAACTTAAAACTTGTAGTATGGCAATATATATATATATATATATATATATATATATATATATATATATATATATATATATATATATATAAGTAACAATGACCAAACAGGTAACACGAGCAGTAACGGAATTACCTTTTGGGTGGATTACACTACCCACAAAGTTATTATTGCTGACTGACTCCAAAACAATCTGGACATCTTGCTGGAGAAGGCGGACTTCTACAAAGTAAGTAGCCTCATCTGCAAAAGGAACCTCTTCATTCGAGTCACGCTTCTTAGTTGGACACTAAAAAAGTATATAATTAGAAAACAACTTTTATACAAAAATTAAATGATTAAATATTGTATTCCAGTTTAACCGATGAATTTTTAAAATCTTTTATGTCTTCTTCAAATGTTGATCTTTTCATTCAATACAATAATAATATTTATTTACTCAATACCTTTTACAAAGGACTTGGAGTATGTCTACATAATAATAATAATAGATATGTCACAACGAAATAAAATAAAAAAGTTCAGGACGCAGCAAGTGCATTATGGTAGTGAATTTTCATTAAATGTTCCAAATTTGAATAACTCAATTTTTTATAAACTTAGAAAGTTCAATTTTGGTATGTAGTAAGGTCTTTCTTAAGGCAACATATCCACCAAATTTCATTAAAATGTCTTTGTAATTTTCGGAGCAAAAAATTTTTTTCAAAAGAAAACTCAAAATTTTCCCCGGAAAACCTTGTCCGATTTTCCTGGCTAACAAACTCATCCAAGCCATTAATAAAAGAAAGGTACTTGTCGAGTTTAATCCAAATCAGTTTTTTTTTAAGTTATCATTGGATATATATATATATATATATATATATATATATATATATATATATATATATATATATATATATATATATATATATATATATATATAAACATATAAAAATTGAAACTAACCCCGGATGTGGGTTCTACGGGTCCTAGTTCGCTTATTTGAAATAATTTTTGCAGTCTCACCATCGATACCTCTCTATTAGTAATTTTTTTTAAATAAAAATTCACTAAGATGGCAAACAAGTTGAAAGCTTACAATACAGCTCCCAACAACAATAGTTAAACATCAGACACCAAAAATAACAAACAAACAATACTGCAGTAACACAAACTATTAATGTTTCCAATTAAAATACACATAGATATGAATGTAACTTAAAATAAAATAGAGTTCATGTCTCTATATACAAACACAAAAATCAACATGAAAACACAAAAATGTTGTGAGCTGTATGACAAGAGTCATCATTTGGTATGTAATTTGTATGTTCATAGTTCTTTATTTCACCATCAAAAGAAGCATACATTAAACCACATATACAAAACCATTCTTGCGTAAATTCGTACAATTCAAATAAAATAATAAAATAAATGGCTACGGAGGTTGACAATATTTCATATAATCCGCAATCATATAAAAAGTTTCACTCTCAGGTACATTTTGACAGTCATTGAAATTTTTTCCTCCTCTCATTAGAGCTCATCAGTATGCTATACTAATCAGTCAGAATACACCTAAAGTAGTTCAGCTAAGGTAGCCAGCCTCTCTCTGCATCAAAACAACCTAACTTCCCTTTTGAACCCATTGTGAACATCAATTGATCTTATGTATCCTGGAACCTTATTGTTTTACTTTTACTGCATTCTTTTTAATCTGTGGTATGATACCTGTCTATGTCTAGTGCTGTAACTGTGTTTCCATTTCTGCCATACCTGTGCCTATTTTTATGGACGCAAATTACACAGTTAAGTATAAAATCACCCACTATTGTCAATATATGTGTTTTTGAATGCTTCTCTACAACTGGTCTAATGTGAGACTCTACATAATACAGACAATGATCTTTTTTGTTCTAGCAGAATAAGATTCATGTATGAAGATGCTCCCCAAATCAGGATACCATAGGATGCCAAAGAATGAAAACTACTGTAACAGAGTCTTTGCGGCCTCGTAAGTAGTTGAGAACTTCCATCTTTGAATACAGCATGTAATGCATTTTTTACATAAGAGTTATATGTGAGAAGTCCAAGTTAATCATGATGACAATGTTAAAGCCACAAATTTAACACTTCTCTGGGGAGCTGTAGATGATAAAGTGAATCTGACTGTTTTTGTCTCTCGCTAATCAGTTTCAGGTAAGGTCAATGTTAAAGACACGAACTTAACACTTCTCTGGGGAGCTGTAGATGACAAAGTGAATCTGACTGTTTTTGTCTCTCGCTACTCAGTTTCAGGTCACTAAATGAAAACCAATTGTCTGCTTTTTTAGGGTTTCAGCTGTTTTTCTATTAACTTCCTCTTTTGTGTTTGTTTCACAATGAAAGTAGTATCGCCTGCAAACAAGCACACCTCACATGAATTTATAGTGTTTGGAAAGTCATTTATATAAATGAGGAACAACAAGGGGCCGAGAACAGAATCCTGTGGAACACCACACAGTGTCTAGTGATACGAGTAAAAATTTCTCCACCAAACTGTTTGATAAATAAGATTGCAGTAAATCATGACCTACCCGCCTTATTCCATAGATTATTTAATAAAACACTACAAATAATACAAGTACAGAATCAATACCTTGCTTAAGTCACAAAATGTGACACCTGTCTTTTTCTTTAGTTCAAAGGCTTCGTAAATTAACTGAACTACCTCTCTCCAAACTGAAGCTGATAACCGTGCTGATTCTTTACAAGAAAGGGATTTTTATTTATGTGACCACTATTCAAGTCTTTATTTTCTTTATTACATTCTCTAGAATCTTTGACAAATTAAAATTATTTGCAAAGGCAAAGCGTATATTGTAACATAAAGTGTGTATACAGTGCAACTGACTATCAGAACAAAACACACAGTAGCTCAGTCCCAGGCAGGTATCCAGCAGATTCTTGAAGCCGCCTATACTCGGGGCAGCAGCAATGTCCTCTGGCCGATTGTTTCAAGCATCAAAAGAGCAGTCGGCAAAGAAGCTCTGCCTATAGGAGGTACGGAACAGTTCTTTCCTCGGTTTGATCCGGTGTCCTCGAAGTCTTGAATCACTGCCCAGGGTCACAAATGCAGAACTAGGTACGAAGCTATTGCAGTTGTTATTTTGTTTCAGTAGCCGTTCGCCTGCCGGGAATGCAGATAGCAACATCCATGACACTCGTTTCTCCCACCAGTTGTAAAATACGTGCTGTGATTCGACTTTTGTCGTGTTCACCTGCTAAAATTCGTTGGGTGTTGTGTCATGTGTATGGATACAGTAATGAGTGAAAAAAATGTTAGAAAGTGGTGTCAGAGACTTTAAATATGGCCACACAAATGTGCATGATGAAGGGCGTAGTGACAGGCCCAGTATTCAGACCAACGAAGTCGTTGAACAAGTGAACTGAAAACTGCAAAGTTATCGGCGATTGCACAAAAAGCAAAGAATGTGCAGTGAACAAGCATTTCAGATTGTTACCGACAAGACGGAGATGATTTGTTTTCCCAAATCGTTACTGACGACGTAACGGGGATATCCTACCCCAATGCAGAATCGTAACAACAGTCATTCCAGTGGCACCATTAAAGTCCACAATAACCAAAAAAGTACTCCGTTCTAGTCAAAAAATGATGGCTACCGTTTTTTTGAGACGAAAAGGGCGTCATTTTGGTTGATTTCATGGAACTGGAGTCAACAATTACAGCTGTGTGTAATCAAAATAAGCCATGTAATCTAAAACCGATGACATGGGAAACTGTCGTCCGGCGTAATTCTCGTTCATGACAATGTGGGTTTTTACACCACTGCTGTAACCAAGACTATTCAAGATTTTCACTGGAAACTTACTGACCACCCTCGGGAACTTATTGACCACCCTCCGTATAGTCCCGACCTTACACTTAGCAACTACTTCCTCTTCTTGCCTTTGAAACGATCGATTGGTGGAAAACGGTTTGAAAACGACAGACAACTCAAAATTGCTGTTGTAAACTGGTTCAATTCCCAGGCAGCGAACTTCTATGCAGAGGGGTTAAAAAAGCTGGTGCAACTTTACGAAAAGTGCTTAGAACTGAATGGCGACTATGTGGAAAAGTGAAGTAGAAATGTAGTAAACTAAAACTGTCGATAAAAACCTTTTCTAGGGTATTTTTTTCCATGACCAAATGGCCCTTACTTTATGAATATGCCTCGTATAATAATAAATATTTTCCGTCTAAAGTGTTAAGTAGCAAACAATGTGTTTAAATTCTCTTCTTAGAAGCAACATAAAGATTTACATATTCTCAAATTAGGTTATTTTACACTATAACATCCTACTTTATTATAATGCTAAGATAAAAATAAAAAAACTTATATGAAGAAGCTTATTTTTGATAAATTGGCAAAAAGAATTTTCTAGTTTCATAAGTTATTTAAGTTATCACTGTTTGTAATCTCATTTAACTTACCCTAATACCTGAGATGGCCAGAGTAATGTAGTGAAAATCAGGAAGAAGCATAGCACGGACAGTGCACCCGTCTCTAACATGCTCAATGATGGCATTAACTGGTTTACCCTCATGTTTGTCAAGAAAAGCCCTCATATTGTCGATCTGCCATTTTACGTTCCTCTTATGTTCCTACAAAATAAAATGAAGTTTTAATATCTGAACAGTAAACCTGTTAAAGAATCTTAAATATTTAAAGTCTAATAATAGTCAAATTTTATTTAAAATTGAATATGTACAGTTAGCTAGTCCACATAGCAGCATTATCTGCTTTTTACAGTAAACTTTATGCTGTCTTGGATATCTTTGTTCCCAAGAAGAAAATAAGGTTCTCACGTTATCCGCCTTGGTATGACACTCAGCTTATTAAACAGTTGGGTATGAAGCAGAAGTTCCATCGGAAATATAAGGGAACACTGCTTCAGACTGATTATTAAGCTTACTCCCTTTGCAGGTCGGACTTGAAGATATCTGCATGCTTATAAACAGCAACTAGAAAGGACAGAGACAAACATCAATAATTATGCTAAGACTTTTTGGTCATTTCTGAAATCAAAACAAAAAGGCTGGAGAACCGGCCCATATGATTTACAACGGTACTAGTCTAACCGCTCCAGAGGAAACAATGAATGCTTTGGAATTTCTTCTCTGAAAGTCATTGTCAGTGATTGTCCCATCCAAATAAACTCTGCTCCTAATGTAAATACTGACGTGCTTCATATTCAGAATTTGGATACATCTAATATTAAGAAACTTAAACATAAAATATGTCAAGGCCTTGATAATATCCCAAACTGCTTAATTAAAGGCTGTTTAAATGCCGTTGTAGAACCCCTTTGTTTTATATTTAACTTATCCTTAAAAAGTCAACATTTCCTCAACCCTGGAAAATGTCTAAGGTGAATCCTATTCATAAGAAAAGAGATTACACACTTATTGAAAATTACAGGCAGGTCGTAATAATGTCGAATTTCGCTAAAGTGTTTGAATGTTCTCTTAAAAGGTATTTATCACCACATGTATACCCATCTATCTCTTCTCCCAGTCCGCACAGGTTTCCAAGAAATTGCTCCACAGCTACTAACCTCTGTACCTTTACTCAGTGTGTTATCTAATTTCCTTGACAAAAACATTCAGGTTGATGCTGTTATATTTCGACATTAGCAAGGCTTTTGATTCCATTCCGCTTGCGCTACTGTTGAATAAACTAAGTAACTTTGGTCTCTCCGATGCTTTGTTGGTTTTCTTTGAGTCTTACCTTTCTGGGAGGATACACTATGTCTCCTATGGCGGGTATCATTCTTATGAGTTTGATATATTAGCTGGGGTTCTTCAAGAATCAATCCTACGCCGTCTTTTTCAATATATTCATCAATGATCTTGACAGCATAAGCTCTGTTCCAAAACTATTCTACGCAGACGATTTAAAAATATATCTCCTGTAAATTCTAACGACTGTCAACGTCTCCAGAACAACATTAATCCAATTAACGCCTGGTGTCTTAATAATGTCCTACCACTTAATATCTCCAAAAGTAAAGTCATGTCTTTTACTAATAAAGCCATACCACTTGAGTTTGACTACCATGTAAATAATACAACTATTTATCGTGCCTCAACTATTCTAGACTTGGGAGTAACCTTTGATTCTGTTTAGGTTCAGTCAGCATGAAAGTAGTATTTTGTCATCATCAGTGAAATTCCTGGGTTTTGTAATCCGAAACAGCAAATTCTTTTCTGATAATGCTACTTTTTATCTTGTATAACTCCTTTGTCCATTCAAGAGAAGAATATGCTAGTCTATGCTGGTCTGCTTTCTGCCTGTATAAAAGTCTCTTGGAGTCAGTACAACATAAATTTCTGAAGTATTTATTTTTCTTCAGTGAACACCATTATCCAGAAAAGGGTTTTCCCCCACAGTTCGTTATTAGACAGATTTCAGTTCAACTCCCTAGAAAAAAGACGAATAACACAAGCAATGTCTTTTTTGCATAAGCTGGTAATATTGACTCAACTTCCTTCTCAGATATCCTTCCATACAAGATCCTCTCACTATCATACTCAAATGCAAATACATTTGCTCTTCCTGTTCGAAAAACGAACATCTTAATCAAATCCCCTGTTTTTTATGTCATTTTACATAATCACTCCCCAGCAGGCATATTCAGAACTTATAATTTACACTCCTTTCTTCTAAGCTTCAGAGACCCTCTATCTAATACTTAGGTCACTTTTCTTTTGCTTCTTGTTAGTTTAGTTCTTAGGCTTTTATTCGTTTAATTTTGTTTACATTAGTAATTAGGTTTATATAGCTGATAATCTATATTTAAATAAATAAATAAAATGAATCATATACAGTGTTTGAAATTAGTGATGTATTGCTATCGTGAAAACTATAAGAGGCAGAGAAGCTGTTAAATGGAGAGAGTTTGAGTGAATTAAGTTTGTAGTTTATTGTCAATTGCAGAGCAGATATAGCTGTTTTGGTTTGAGACATTTTGAAAAAACTAATATACCTTCTTACTTGGATTTCAAATCTGAAAACACTTTTTTTTAATGTAGAAAATGCCTATTCAATCAGAGATTAGTTAGAATGTTACGATTTCGTATATTTTTCATTCGTCAAAAAGTACTTAATTTTTCCTGACATGATGTCACCTATTGGTCCGGAGACAAAATAAAAAGGGTGGGTCAGGTCAGGTATCTCCTGTCTGTCGTAAGGGGCGACTAAATGGAGTCAAGGGTGGAGTTCCATGTAATACTGCTTTGAAAGGTGCAGTGGCTTCTTAGACTGTTCCTGGGAAACAAAATTCCATGTGGCACTGCCTCGGGTCAAATATTGGCAGGTGGCAGGTCCAGACGAACTCAGAGAGAGGCTGAGATCTCTGAGAGCTGAAATAACCCACAGAGATTGCTACCTCCACTGCAAGCTTCTAAACGGGCAGGCGACTTTGCTTGGATGTTGCTCAGGAGCAAAGTTCCTTGAGTCAAACACTGGCTGATGTTGGGTGCAGACAAACTCAGAGAAAGGCTGAAACCTCTAGAGAGATGGAAAAATGACTAGAGGTTGACCTCCACTGTGAGCTTTGTTTAGATGGTAAACACCTTAACGCGGGAGAAAATTCCCAAGAGGACCTTGTCAAACTTTCATTCTCAAAAATTTCGACTTCTCTTGTGATCGAATTAGCAAAAGCATGGGAAAATGTCAGATCATAAGTTATTCAAAAGTCTTGGAGTAAACTTCCAACACAAGTTGATGAAGGTTGAAGTCAAGATGATAACCTTCCATTGTCACAGTGGTGGGATAAAATGGAGTCGAGGATATAGACAAACAAATAAAGGAAGTAACTGTACTGATAAATCACATTTCTGGAGATATAACAAGAAAAGAAGTTATTGAATGACCCATCAGGCAAGAAGAATCATGGGAATCCTTAAACGATATGCATATTTTGCATCATATTCATAATTAGTCCAGCTCGGATGAAGAAGTAGAAGTAATACCACGACATGTAAAGCACATAGAGGCAAAGTTTCGAAACATGTTTAAAATGGACTGAAGAAAATGCTGAATCGGAACATCACATTCTAATTATATCGGAAATAAAGAAACATGTGCAAAAGGCAGAACATTAAACAGAGCAAAACTACAAATTTTCTTACTGCAGGTTAAATGTACATAGATATGTTGTATTTAACCAAAAAAACTGACATGTAAAATTTTTCATATTCTTTTTTTTTTTCGACTTTTTCCTATCACCTGAAAATTTCAACAATCCGGACCAACCAGTGCAATTGTTAGCTCGGATTAAGGAGGTTGTCCTGTATATTACTTTTGATGGAAAAGTACGTGATGAGCTTCTTAAAATATATACTTATAAACTAATAATAATTACAGAAGCTGGGTCGCTACTCCATTTTCCCTTGCCAGCAGTCCTTGCAGCATCTTCAAGTTCTGAAAGACGACCTAGGTCGGGATTATTTCTTGCTTCTTTTCGCACAGTGGCCAGGCCCTCTGACACCAGCAATTCAGTGATGTTTTCAGCAGTGTTAGGATCTGAAAATACAGCATAATAATAGTATCAAGTATTCGTTTAATTGTATACAGTATACTCCACTTATGCTAACATCCCAACCTGCTACACACGGAAATTCTTCTATAATGACTTGCTCTCTCCCTCTGTTTCTTGGTTATCTAATATTTATATTAAAATGAATCCACCAATCAGAGATCCAGATTTTCCTTTAAAATTCTTGTCAAAATCTCGGAAACGTCAAATTAATTTGACAGCTGGATATATTTTTATACATTTTCCTTAAATTACTATTTTTCACTTAATTTTTACTCGACTTGATTTTTAAATATGTGTAACATATTTTACATGAAATCAGCTTTCATTTCATACTAACTACAGTTTCTTCTCATATTCTAATTATGCAAATTAAAATGGCTGTGACTTGAGTTTGTTTAAAACTACGCTCATCTTTCTTTAATTATTTTGATTTTTCTAATATCTTCCTAAATTCTATTCACTTCAAAAATTTCCTCATAAATTAACCTGCTTTTAATGTATTTTAACCTTAATTTTACAACCTATTACATAACCTAATTAAATTCTACACAAAATAGTTCCTTCAATTTTCCGTTTATTGTCTATTTTTCTCGCTATAATTATTTAATTTTATAGCAAAAAGTCCTTTACTGTCCTATTACTGTTCATACACAATTAATACACTTTATTTTTAAGATCTTTCCTCAAGACTTTCTATTTATATTTAAATATCAAACTTCTCATAACCCGTTTTTTTGTTGTTGATTATACCTGGCGATTTATTTGACACCAGCTTTTATTATACATAGATGTATTAAACCCCTTTTATGCACAAAATATGAAGAATTTTTCCGTCTATCTTTTTTATATAAACCTTCTCTAAGAAATATAAATCAGTAAGTGAGAAATGGTTCGTTTATTGTGAACTTTATTCTTTAATATTTGGTAATTGAATTTGTACTCGTTTTTAAATATTTTATATTATTTTTCCAATTTTATCACATTATACCTATTTATTTGTTCTCACTTAACAGGTATGTGTTATGTAAGCTCCTTATTAATTAAATTATTCAATATATATTCAGGTTTCATAGTTCCCTTTTCTGATATCGTATTAAATGTCTTTGGTTTGGAATTTAATTAGATAAGTTTAATTTAGAAATTATCTCATATTCTAAAGCTCAATTATACTTTGTATACTATAAATAACAATAAATTAATTATATATATATATATATATATATATATATATATATATATATATATATATATATATATATATATATATATATATATAGACTGTTAACAGCTGTGTCTTTCTCAAGAAATGTTCATTTGGTTCCTTTCTGCCCTGCTAGCCATGTAATCTCAAATGAGATCAAGTGTGAAAAGATAGTAAAAGTTATGACCTTAACATAAGGATTCGCGGATATGGATCCTTCTCAGCATTTCTATTGTAGTGGCATGCTCGGAGATAAATAAGAATTCATCAGAACAGAATAAGCAATCTGTGACAGTTCATTCAGGTTCTACGTACATTCTACTACACTAAATGTTCTAACAAATTTAACAATTTTATTTTTCTCATGATTTTTGCAACGTAGTAATTATAATAGGCAGACCCCTACTTAGATGGTCGTCCGGTTTTTTTTTCAGGGATATTTATTATATTTGTACGAGAGGAAACGAAAAATAAAATAAAATTTAGATCTATTCCTGATTTGAAATTTTGATCACTTTCTCAGCAAGGATAATTCGCAAACCGGATAATCCGCAAACCGGATAAACTGCAAACCGGATAATCCGCACACGAATAATCGAGAGTATTCTGCACTTAAATTAGCTATGAAATTTATTTTATTAATTGATAGCACACCTTAGAAAATTTTATACAGTTTTCTTACAGAACAGAGAGATCTGAGGTCTAGGGTTGAACACACTGAGACCCTCACAGACGATCTCCGGGGAGATTTGGGGAGTACGCAGATTGAGGCCCCTTAATCAAGCTACAACAACCCAACCCACCTTTGTCCACCGCTCTAAGGAGTAGGCAGATTGAGGCCTTAGAGTGTCCTTACATATTTCTTTTAACTCTTGAAAATGGCTCCAAAACAGGAGCCGAAACGTGAGACGTAAAACCTCGTCCAGAATTAATGAAAACTCGACGTTTCGGCTCCTGTTTTGGAGCCATTTTCAAGAGTTAAAAGAAATATGTAAGGACATATATATATACAGGCTGTTTCAAAAAACATGCACCATCGCTCGTGTGGCAATTCCATACTAAAAAATAAGAAAAAAAGTTCCTGTGCACATGGGCCCGGAAACGCATAGTTTCCAATATACAGGAAGTTGAATTTTAATTATTTTTTTTAATTTTTTATAAATAATTTCAAAACCACTGGATTGATTTTAATGAAACTTGGAACTTGAAAGTGTATTATGAAAGTGCATATTTTCAAGTGCAAATCTACTTACAACTGCGTCAGTGGCGTGCGTACGGGGTAACTGTAAAAATTCATTTGGGGAAAAATATGTGCGCCACTGTCTTTTTCCAATTTTGATACATCAGTTATGAAGCTTATTACATAAGCCACAAAAGCTACCTCTTGGTATTTTTTCGTTCAGGGTATCCCCTAGGAGATATGATTAATTTTATAAAAAGGGGCAAAATACCGATTAGTCGGCGTAATAATAATAATAATAATATATGTTTACTGCAACCATAAGAATATGAAAAACAAAACATACAGTAAACATTACAGCAATAAACGTGCAAATAACTAACCTACGTAAAACTTATTGGTGATAAACATTAAAATGAATATTACAAACATTGATAAAAAATGATAAATAAAAAATACAAATTAAAATGAAAAAAGTAATCGTAAAGACACCATGATTTTTCCAAACTCTTGTTTTTTGTACATTACTCAATTGACTTTAATAACAAAGCTAAAGAAAATGTTGAAAGTGACCACCATTAGCGTCGTTACAATTATTTAACCTTCTGCGCAAAGATCTTCTTACTCTTCTGCAAATATTTTGATCTTCTCCAATGCTGTCAAATGCATATTCTATTCTTCCCAACAATTCTTCTCGTGTATTTACTGGTGTTTTATACACTATTTCTTTTAAATGACCCCACAAATAAAAATCGAGAGGATTCAGGTCCGGAGATCGAGGTGGCCATGACACCGGACCTCCACGACCAATCCATCGATGACCGTATGTGTTGGCTAAATATGTTCTTACAACTGCTGCAAAATGTGCGGGCGCACCATCATGCTGGAACCACATTGTACCATTTCTCATAAAAAGCGGTAGTAACAACGGCAAATCATTTTGTAAAAAGTTTAAAGATGATTCATGGTCAAGACGATTCGGTAGAACAACAGGACCAATTATGTGATTTTCAATAATAGCAGCCCAAATATTGATGGAAAATTGATACTGCGAATTTGCAACTCTTAGAGAGTGTGGGTTTTCATCGGCCCATGTATGTAAATTGTGAAAATTTACGATACCTTTTCGCGTAAATGACGCCTCATCAGTAAATAGTACACGTTTAGAAAAATGTTGGTCGTGCCTAAGTTTGTTTAAGAACCACTGACAAAACATTACCCTTGGTTGAAAGTCTCTAGGTAGTTGTTCCTAGACACGTGTAAAATGATAGGGATATAAACTTTGATCCTTCAGAGTTCTGTGAACTGATGATGCCGAAATATTACCCAGTTCGGTGGCAATAATTCTCGTACTTGTACTAGGATCACGTTCAACTCTATTTAATATTGCCTCTTCAACTCGTACAGTTCGGCGGTATCTTCTGCGTCCAGAGTCAGCTTTTAAAGGTTTTAAAGAACCAGTTTCTCTCAAATGTCTTACAATACGTGGGAAAATATTTTTGTCAGGAATTCTTCTTTGCGGATAAGTTTCCTGATAAACTCGCACAGCTTGTCTAGCATTTTGATTTGTTTGTCCATAAATTAACAACATATCAGTCAAATCCGCTGAAGTGTACTTAATGAAAACCATCTTGAGAGGAGGAAATAATATTAATGAGCAGCTCAGTATTAACAAATAACTAAAAACGAAAATACTGCACCGTATGAAAATTTAAAGAATAGCACCAAAACTCTTTTGACGCCTACAAAGCACTTCAAAATTGTAGAATTTAGAGAACTGTCAAAAATTATAGTTTCATGGCACTTTACGATTACTGTTTTCATTAATCCAACGAATCGGTACTTTGCCCCTTTTTATAAAATTAATCATATCTCCTAAGGCATACCCTGAACGAAAAAATACCAAGAGGTAGCTTTTGTGGCTTATGTAATAAGCTTCATAACTGATGTATCAAAATTGGAAAAAGACAGTGGCGCACATATTTTTCCCCAAATGAATTTTTACAGTTACCCCGTACGCACGCCACTGACGCAGTTGTAAGTAGATTTTCACTTGAAAATATGCACTTTCATAATACACTTTCAAGTTCCAAGTTTCATTAAAATCAATCCAGTGGTTTTGAAATTATTTATAAAAAATTTAAAAAAATTAAAATTCAACTCCCTGTATATTGGAAACTATGCGTTTCCGGGCCCATGTGCACAGGAACTTTTTTTCTTATTTTTTAGTAAGGAATTGCCCCACGAGCGATGGTGCATGTTTTTTGAAACAGCCTGTATGTATATATATATATATATATATATATATATATATATATATATATATATATATATATATATATATATATATATAAGTGAATCTATATGAATTGAACATCACTGAAATTGCTTCTGTAGTATCAGTGCAATGACTCTTCAGTTTTTTATTTTACATTATTAAATACATTACATATTACATATCATTATTCTGTTTGGAAAGGCCTTTACAATTATGAATGTGAAAATACTAGGTTCTACCGTGGTTGTTCTACAAATAAATTTTGGCCCGGTAAGAAAACTAGGCAGTGAGAAAAAATTTCCCAAAAGGGAGTCAGGCTTTAAAAAAGTTTGGGAAACGCTGATATAAAGTAACTATGTTAAAATATTCCTAAATTATTTTTTAATGTTTGTGGTGTGAAATAGTAGCAACCAACTGATAGAAAGCTACATTGGAATCCACAAATTGATATTGCACTACATATTTAACACATAACCCAATAAACAAATTACATGCGGTTTTTGTAATGCGTACTTCAATTTAATTTTAATGTTATACACGTTATTCTAATATAATCAACAAATATGCTTTACAGAAATGTTACAAAAACTTATGTTTTAAGTAAAATCTCTATGCATACCTTTTCCAAGCCAAATGTTACCATATTCGGTGTTTGTACGAGCATTTGGAGGTTTCTCAGAACTAAACCACACCTCAACACCAAGCAGCTTCTTTCTAAGAAATTCACGAGCCTCCCATGCCCATGGTTCGTCCTCTGTAGCCTCAGCACTAAACAGACACAATCGTTATCATAATCAATTTAGAACTGAATTATACAAGTGAAAAAAATTATTAGAATAGGTCTACACATCTATGTACAGTATACGTAAATTCATATCGGATTTTAATCTCCTCAACTTTTCTGTTTCATTAAATTGCCAAAACTAATAAATTTAAAAGTTTAAATGCAAAACAACAATTAAAAGCATGTTTTAAACTGCAAACCACACAGTTATTTCTAAATAGTACACCTATATACTATTAGTTTTTGTCATAATATATACATGTGATATATCTTATACCTTGAGCAATTTGCAACATATAGGACTTTAAATTTGAGAATTTAATCAAAAACCACCAAGCAAATTTGATTGTTAGTCCACTGAAGTCTAAAGCACTAAAATCAAAGGCAATTTGTTTTTCATTCGACAAACGCCATAAGTCTTTAGACCGTTACCAGGACTTATAATGTTTTATTGAGGATTTTCTTCCAAAACTTCATTTTTACTCTTATATTGTTGGATGGTGTTGGAATAAGGATGCTGATGTGCTTCATATAAATAAAAGAAGATGATGCTGCATGTAAATTTAAATCTGATATTCCACACTTCTTAGTTCCAAACTGTATAGTGAACACGCTAAGTAAAA
The DNA here is from genome assembly GCA_964006375.1 of Tillus elongatus. Classification (NCBI taxonomy): domain Eukaryota; kingdom Metazoa; phylum Arthropoda; class Insecta; order Coleoptera; family Cleridae; genus Tillus; species Tillus elongatus. The sequence continues at coordinate 153,097,138 of OZ023263.1, read as the reverse complement.
GCCCATGATAGAAGTCTTGATGAGGATAAATTCCATTCACCTTGAAGTTTGAATTGGGAAACTTGAAATGGAGACACACTAGATTCACCATCATTAAAACTCACAAAAGTAAGTGTGAAAAAGCTCCACAGTCATAAGTAAATCCGAACAAAACTAGTTTGTTTATAAGAACAGTGCGATCTATCATAATATCACATGATAAATTGGTATAATGACCACTTGGCCACGTTGATTCAGGTGCATTGGATACAGAACAAATTTTTTTTTTACTTTAACATTGGCCTATTTCCGCCACTATGGCCAATCACCGACGCCAGGGAGTAGTTTCACCCTACTATCCTGGAAATTTTGCCGAATCCCTGCCTTTCTGTAAGCAGGGTAGGGATATTTAACGTGCCCAACATCGCATGAACACGGGACCGACGGCTTTACGCCCCCTCCAAAGGGCGGAACGTGCAGATATTCAACTTGCTCAAATACAATGCCAGAACCTCGGTTGATGTTAATGTATTACAGTTTGTACGGAAAAAGTGAAAGGGAAACGAACCCAGTACCCTTCGGTTAGGAGGCACACGTTCTTACCCCTGGACCACCGAGGCTCCTAACCGAACTAACTGAAACATATTACGATTTGTTATTGTTCAAAAATTTCCTGTAAAGCTGAGTTAAAAGCGCCGGGCAATTTACTGAATGGCTAGAGAAACATGTTGATATAAGTAGCTTTTAAGGATGCATAAAAGTTACAGACACACACATACATCTATATATACAGGGTCGCTGATAAGTCTGGAAACGGTCGATTATCCGGGAAAATATACAAGGTGTCGAAAAAAGTTTTATACAAAAGTTTTTGGGTTCTTCAATGTCTACTAGGCGGTGATAATTTCATTTATACAAGGTTGGTCATACAGGCGTGGCACACCAATATTAATTTTTTTTTAATGGAACACCCTATATATTATTCGATATTTCAATCCTTCTCTTAATTTTGAGCAACATTTATCAGAAGCATGATGTACATAAACTCAATCGTTTCCGGGTAAAAAAATAAATAAAAATAAACGCTATTGTTTTTAAAATCTATTGGATGAAGAACAAAAATAAATGAAAAGTAGAATATCTCTTGAAAACAATCTGTGAGTGTGAAAAGAACTGGTTGCGATGTTTTTAACATTGTTTGAAATCCTATTTTATAAGATGTTCAAAGTGTTCTCCATTGACCTCCTGACAATAATGAATTCGCTTAACAAAACATTGCACTGCATTTACAAGAGCGTTTTGAGGAATGTTATTAATTTCATGCACAATCCTTGCTTGCAACTCTTCAATATTCTGCGGTCTATTTTGGTAAATTAAATTTTTTACATGACCCCACAAAAAAAAGTCAAGCGGCGTCATGTCGGGAGACCTAGCTGGCCATTCAATAGTTCCCCTGCGCCCTATCCATCTGCCAGGAAAGGTTTGATTCAGATATTCCCGTACCTCAATTCCAAAATGAGGGGGTGCCCCATCCTGCTGAAACCATATTTCTTCCGCTGGTAGATTTGGGTCGTTATTGTTCGGAAATAATCGACTAACGTCTGGAACAATTGATTCTTGCAAAAGTGTCGAATATCGAGCAGAGTTCAAATTACCGTGTATAAAATAAGGTCCTATGATATGTCCACCAATAATAGCACACCAAACATTTACTTTTTGCGGTCTTTGGGTGTGAATTTGTTCCATCCAATGTGGGTTTTCGTCTGACCAGTACCTACAGTTGTGTCGATTGACTTGTCCATTCAAACAAAATGTAGATTCGTCGGAAAACAAAATGTGGTTGGCAAAGTTAAAATTTTGGCGTAACTTCTCCATAATAAGTTCACAGAACTCGATTCTGCGATCAAAATCGTCTTCACTCAGTTCTTGCAATAAATGAATTTTATATGGACGGAACTTTTCCCGCTTCGTAATCTTTTGAATTGAATATCGACTCATATTGTGATTTAAAGCCAATTGCTGTGCCGAAGTTTTCGGATTTTCCACCACATCCAATATTACATTCAAAGAATTTTCTTCATTTGTAACGGTTACTGGCCTTCCAGTTCTAGGTTTATCCTTGATACCGCCAGTTTCGTGAAAACGATGCAAAGTTTTCGAAACTGTGGATTTGGAGATCGATTCCCGCTCAGGATGCAACTCATTGAACATAATCACCACTTGAGCAAAACTTCGTGTTCTATCACCGTACCCTATCATCATTAAAATTTCGATACGTTCGGTTTCACTTAAACTTGCCATTTTGCACAAAAACTGTTGACACTAAATTACTAATGTTTCAAAACTGTTGACACTGAATGAATGTTTGACATTCGTTGTCCTGGAAACATTTTAAAACAAAAGAATAATACTGCGTTTCTTATGGGCATCTTATCTTATCTTGGGATTCCAAACAATGTTAAAAACATCGCAACCGGTTCTTTTCACACTCACAGATTGTTTTCAAGAGATTTATTTTTGTTCTTCATCCAATAGATTTTAAAAACAGTAGCATTTATTTTTATTTATTTTTTTACCCGGAAACGATCGAGTTTAGGTACATTATGCTTCTCATAAATGTTGCTCAAAATTAAGAGAGGGATTGAAATATCGAATAATATATAGGGTGTTCCATTAAAAAAAAATTAATATTGGTGTGCCACGCCTGTATGACCAACCCTGTATAAATAAAATTATCACCGCCTAGTAGACATTGAAGAACCCAAAAACTTTTGTATAAAACTTTTTTCGACACCTTGTATATTTTCCCGGATAATCGACCGTTTCCAGACTTATCAGCGACCCTATATATATATATATATATATATATATATATATATATATATATATATATATATATATATATATATATATATATATATATATATATATATATATATATATATATACATATATATATATATATATATATATATATATATATATATATATATATATATATATATATATATATATATATATATAAATATATATATATATATATATATATATATATATATATATATATATATATATATATATGAACACACCCCAAAATAATAGAGGTTCAATAAAAAACAGTAGATAAATTATGTACTTGTGTTTGAAGAAGGGTCTCCTTTGAAAAAGCCTATCATTTTAGTCTGCTTTTCATATCCACTTTGTTTCTTTGTTATTTCAAAAACATGCTGTATGTATACCTAATTTGATAGAAAATAGACTGTCAACACACAAACTCGCTTAGTGATCGGACATCAACCGACAAACTGACTGAATTTATTCTCGAAGTAATTTCAGTAGCCTTCATATATTGAAAGAAAATGGACAAAATGTTCAACAGCTATGTCATTCTCAAGAAACGTTTCTCTTGTTCTTTTCTGTCATGCCGCACATGTAATCTCGAATGAGGTCAAGTGTAAAAAAATAGACGCAATTAAAATTTATGACATTAACATAAACATTCTCTGATATGGATCTTTCTCAGCGTTCCTCTTGTAGTGGCACGTAGTGGAGATAAAAAGGAATTCATCACAAGAGAATAAACAATCTGTGACAGTTTATTCTGGATATACATACTACTATAATACAAATTCTACTCTCACTCTATATGGTAGGAGCGTTCCAATGGCCAGGGAGGTAAAATATCTTGGGGTCGTATTGGACTCTAAACTAACCTGGAATGGTCACATTGGAAAAATACTGCGTAAGGCAGTCATGACCTTAGCCGTCACTAGGCGGCTATATGGAAAAACATGGGGACTAAAACCTAGTATGGCCCACTAGATGTACACAAGGGTGGTCAGACCATCGTTAACATATGCGGCACTGGTCTGGTGGCCTAAGGTGACACAATCCAGTGCCAAACAAAAACTAGGCAAGATCCAAAGGATGGCTTGCCTAGGCCACACAGGGGCCATGTCTTCAACCCCAACAGCCGCCATGGAGGTGTTGCTGGATCTGCCCCCCCTACACTTAGTTATTATGGGGAAGGCCAGGCTAGGACTATACACACTAGCCTGCAATGGTAGACTGAAGATCAACCCAGGCTTCAGGGGCCACTGCAAAATTCAGGAGATCGTGAAGGAGCCCATGCTTGAAATGAGGTCAGACTTCGCGAGCCCGCAAATGTGCAGGGAAAACAACTTTACAGTGCAAATCCCCGACCGCAAGGCATGGCGGGAGGAGACGCCGGGCATACCACGAGACGCGCTCGTCTAGTTCACGGACGGATCCGGCGGGGAGCGTGGGACGGGGGCAGGTGTTTACTCGGAAGGACCGAGGGTAAGTCATAGTATTTCCCTCGGAGCCCATGCAACGGTGTTTCAGGCCGAGATGTACGCCATCCTGCACTGTGTGCGGGAGAACAAGAGGAGGGGCTACACCAACAAGCGGATCCTCATAGCCACAGACAGCCCTGAAGGCACTAAGTAGCCCACGGGTAAATTCCTGGCTGGTGAGTGAGTGCCGAGACGAGACAAGCGACCTGGCTGGGCAGAATGAGGTGACCCTCATCTGGGTGCCGGGTCACTCGGGGGTCAAAGGCAATGAAGAAGCTGACAGTCTCGCGAAGAGAGGGTCAGCAGAACCATTTATGGGACCAGAACCGGCTCTGGGCGTGTCAAAGAGCACTGCCAGGGGAGCCATTAAGTCCTGGGTCAGAAACCAACACAAGGTGTACTGGGCGGACTGTCCAGGTCTCAGACATGGGAAGTTCGGTTCGAAGGGGCCTCGCATGCAGACTCTGCGGCGAGGGGGAGGAATCAGCCCAGCACATCTTGTGTGAGTGTATAGCTCTGGACCGCAAAAGACAACTGATTTACGGTCAGTCTAGACCGGAGACACAGCAATATAAAACTTCACCCTACCAATCTGTGCAGACTAGTTCAAGGCACAGTGATTTTGGAATGGATGGAGTAAGACTAAGGGTATGCACAATCAACCAAGGGTTGCGGTGCTATCGGGGCGGCAAGGCCTCGGACGAGCCCTGGGGGAAAAAAATTCTAATGAATTTCACAGTTTTATTTTCCTCATGGTTTTTGCAACATAGTAATTATAATAGACAGACACGATCTTAGATGATCCTTGACTTTTATTAGGGATATTTATTATATTTGTGAAAAGAAACGAAAAAAATTGAAAGTTTGATCCAGTCCTGATTTGTTCATCAAGAACAGCACAGATGATTCGCAAACTGGATAATCTGCACATGAATAATCGAGAGTATACTGTATTAACCTTCACGGAATCACCATTCTTTAAACCTGCACATACTCTAGCAACTTACCATATAGTAGAAAACTCTCCAGATTTTAGTGATAAATTAAAGAGAAAGAAGCACCAGAGCCTATTGTCCCCTTTATGAAAAAAGATGGTGTTTCGTCAGGGCTACAAGGAAATATATTCTGTTTCTTAGCTGCATAATTATCTCAGATTCGGATACCAGAGGGGAACAGATTTCTTGATTGGCTACATGTTATCAAACGGAGGCACAAACAGTGTTTTTTCTACACTTAAAACGAATCAGGACATGTACAATAAACACTATTAAAAGGCAGACTATTTGGCTATGTGTCCTAAGTCCTATCAAAATAAAAATTATTACAAAAAAAAAAAAAACCACACCTAATTTTCACACTAATGATCGATTACTTCGCATGGCAAAATGATGGGTGAATTGATCTCACATTCAAGCATGTAAAGGGGACGGTCGACTTAACCGCAACCGGAAATTACAAAAACAGTGTATGTAACGTAGAGTAATAATCTGAAAACAATTTACGGAAAATCCATAAATAACAGATTAGTTGAGAAATTAAGTTCTCAAAAACACACAATTTGCACATTTAGAACCGTCAATTTTCAACAGCGTTGCCACATTTAATATTTAATCCCAAGAGTGTTTTGCCGCTTTAATGAAATGAAAGATCTAAAATGCTTTTTACGCACAATCCTGCTGACCTGACCTTCTGGACCTAACAACACTGCCTATCTGCAATTTAATACCAAGAGTGTTTTGCCGCTTTAACGAAATAAAAGATCTAAAATGCTTTTTACACACATTCCTGCCAGCCTGACCTTCTGGACCTGACAACACTGCCTATCGGCATTAAATATGTCAACAAAACAACATTAATAACCTGAGGTGCAAAAATATACGTTTTTGTTGCAAATCAAAACATTTTAATTGATTTTATCATTGAAAGGTTATTAAAAACGAAATATACCACATTATTTAACTTTATTAAGGCATGCACAACTGTTTTTAGGCCATATTCTATTATAAGCACGTTAATATGTAGTTGCTATTAAGTCAACCATTCCCGCATGTAAATTAAGGTAGGATTACTCAGGGTTTATTAATATATATTTGTTGCTCTATATGTTTCGTTGATATGCTTTGCTTGAATATGTACAAAATTTGTTCTGATGATATCACCTCTGCACGTCACAAAATTATTATGCACTGACACCAAAACTATAAAAAATTTATGGAGCCGATACCACATGGTTTAGAAGTGTTGCATTATTTTGGTGTTACATATTTAAATAAAATGTACCTACTATTAAAACTCAAAATAAAGATAGCAACTTATACAATCCAAACTGTATCATAAAACTAGACAGTATTGAAGTGTGCATGGGTCTACGATCGTAAACAAAACATCTTGTCAGTGGTGTAGAATCCAAACTATATACAGAAATAAAATTCCACAGCACAGTGCTCACATTTTTATTTCTGGATATTCACACATGAATGTTTAAAACTTTAAAATATTATATTTGTAATGTAACATCTACTAATTACAGTCCTTCAATCTCTGTAAGAAAACGCTCAAAAAATGTAAATTGAACCAATAACAATATGCTTTCAATTTGACCCCTACTTTATCATACAATTTGGTTTTACAATAAAAAATTATTTATTTTTATTTAAGAACTGATTGCTATGCAGTAATTCATTAAGTTAAAAACAAACTTACGATTCAGTTGCACGTCGAGCTAACTTCGGAGCAGTTATTCCAGACAGTGTAATTTGCTTCTGAGGTGGTGGAGTTCCGCTGTAGGCTCTAATAATCACAGAATCCCCAGAAAGAATCTGAAATTATAAAGAAAAATCAACAAACAGTCAAGATTACATCTTATAGGTTAAAAATATGCCAACTCACACTTACTTAAAAAGTAAAAATTTAGAGGTTATTTAGAAATAATTGCACTATGTACAGTTACGAGATTTATAAAAAATACTGTTAAAAGGGCGGTCAAAATGCTGTTATTGAAAAAACCATCTAAAAACAATATGCCAGGTACTTTAAATGCCATATGCAGTGAATCTGTGCCAACCAAGCACCCAAAAAAAATAAGCTTTTTCATAGCCGATTTTAAATAAATGTTGTAAATTATATAAGTTTTTGTAAGAAATGCACACCAAAAACGTAACAAAATAGAAACATTTACTTACTTGTTTCACAATTCCACGTTTTCGTTGACTTTGCTGGGTCGTCATCGTTGTTGTAGGTCCATAAAATAATGAAAGGAGTTGGAAATGTGTACGGAGTAGATAGAATCTTCAACTGGTCACGTGACCAAGTGAAAGCTAATAAACGGGTCAATTGCCTTCCTGATTTATCAAAAATATTTGAAAATAAGTTAACAAACCTTAAGAGCTGACTATACAAATATATAATTATTGCTAATTTCTTTTAAATAATCATGTATGTCATTAGAATTAGATAGGAAAATCAAATTTGTTCTTTGTTCTACTTTAAGAAACTGAATTTCGGAAACGTGGCAGTGACGGATCATTTCGCCGCGGAATAAATATAAATATATTTTACATTACAAAAGTAAAACATTAGTATACGGAAAATTATTTATAATTACATAACATTAATTATTCAAACACTTTAGAACTCTAATAAATCTTGTAAATATACTTCAGTTTGATGAAAATAATGTGTGTACAGACATATATTATATATAGCCATTCACTTTGGAGAAAATCAATACCTATAGACTTTTAAGTACCTACACTTGGAGAAACCAAATCAACACAACACATGTTTTTAAACACCTGACGATCATTTCACTAACAAGGTTAGCGTCATCAGATGATGAACAAATCTAAATTTTTTTTTTTTTTAGAATTGTTCATCCTCTGATAACGCTAACCTTGCTAGAATTTTTCATCCTCCGATGACGTTAACCTTGTTAGCGTCTTTAAAAAGATGTGTCTGGTGATTTGGGTTCTCCAAGTGTACTTATCAGTGCTCATCACAGAATATTCCAATCTTCACATATCTGCTTTTGTTTACCATATTACGAGCGGAAACAAATAAATACGTGAAATCCGAAAATATAAATTACATTCACATACTTATATTGTTTAATTTTTACGTTTATCTGAAGAACATAAATGAACGTTTCTGTACGTATACTTCTGCAAAATATCCAGTATAAGCGTCGCCAACGTTAAAAACTTAGAATTTGTCCTAGTTAATTTTCCTAAAGAATTTTTTAAAAGAAAATTCACTAAAATGGAGAAGTGCATAGGAATCAATTCCAATCAATTTTTAAATTATCTAGTGAGCACTAAGGTATTCAAAATTATACATAGTACATAGGTATTCATTTTTGTTAATTACTCGAGGTTGCAGTCAATAGTCACAGAAAAGAGATTACAACTCATAACTTTAAAATGTGGAGATTTAAAGAACGTATAACGTATACAGAAAAGGCTCATATTCTTATATTATCTTCCGCTAATTAATTCAAATTTCAAAAAGCAGAGGTTAGCAATCGCCACAATCCCCTCTACGATTCTGATTGGCTACTATTTATTCCAGACTGGAAGTCATGTGTAACTGAATTCTGGCTTTCAAATGAGCGCCACCTTGTGACCCTAGGAGGATAAAAGGGTAGGAAGATAACACATAACATCGGTCCAGTAAATTCGAGCCGGGGGGGACGGCCGCAAACAGAATCTTGCGGGTATGCAACCCGCAGAGTACGCACCATATTATGCAGTAAGTATATGGAGATTTAGCGAATAAGACGAAATAATTTAAATAATAATGCGTTTTTAATAGTAGTAGTTCAGACAAATTTTTGTACGTTTAGGACACATTGTGTCCAATAGTTAAAATTCTAGCAAGTTACATCGAAATAGTATGAGAAATTAAGTAAAAAGAAAATTGTCAATTATTGAATCGCCTAAATTGTACAAAAATTCATAATCTTCCATTCTGCCAGACATTTTTTTCTACGAATGGATAAATTTTTAAAAAATACGTTTAAATTGTTATTCTTCGATTTCAGTTAAATAGAATTGAGCTTTTTTAATTTATTTTACTTACCTTTTCCAATAATTAAAATTTTAGCAAGTTATATCGAAACTGTATGAGAAATTAGGTAATAAGGAAAACTGTCGACTATTCAATTGCCTAAGTGGTACAAAAATGCATAATCTTCCATTGTGCCAGACATATTTTCTGCGAACGAATAATTTTTCGCCAAGAATACGTTTAAATTGTTATTCTTCGATTTTAGTTAAGTATCAATTGAGCTTCGTTTTAAAAATTTATTTTACTTCCCTTTTCTTCACCTACATATTTGGGGATTTCGTTCCCCAACTAACTATAACTTATATTCATGTTTTTAGCACAAAAATATATTAGTATGTTTCATAGTAGTAATTGAATATTTTCAAGCTTTTTGTATTTAGGTATGTACCACTTAAAAACATGTATATACACAAACACAAAAACAACACATGTTATGTTTCTTAAACGTTTATTTATCATTACACAGCTTAATTATAATGGCCCTTAATAAATAAGCACACTATTATGAATTATGATGTACACAGCAGATAAATTAAAACACAAAACATTTTATTTACCACTAAATAAAATTAATTTATTAAATATTTGTCGTTTGGACTGTGATTGATTTATAGCTTTCTTACCATATAGTGTAACCTAATGTCAACATATTTAGTTGTTATGGCCTTAAAAGAACTACATGAGTTTCTACCGGTAACTCATCAAACGAATGTTCTTGCAATGTCAGGAAAAGATCTTTATCCAAAAGCAATCAAAAGCAAAAGATAGTACCATTATTAATTACTTAAAATTCACAAATAACTCACTGGATAATAGAAACAGTTGCAAAACAACACAGTAAACATACAAGGTACAACACTGGTGCGCATATCCGGTGTCAGTTTATATATATATATATATATATATATATATATATATATATATATATATATATATATATATATATATATATATATATATTTAAACTGACACCGGATATGGGTTCTAGGGGTCCTAGCTAGGAGGATAGAAGAGTAGGAAAGCAATTATCTATCTTGCATAAAGTGAGCCGCCCGGTCGCCATATTTGTACACACCAGTGTTGTACTATATATATTATATATAGGGTGTTTCACAATAAGATGTCAATATTGAAGGGAGTGAATCTATGAATGGTTTTAAGAAAAAAAGTTTATATGAATCTAGGTCCGTTTTCGCTTTCTGTCCGAGATACAGGCGATCAAAAAATCCTTTTTTATTTTCTTTTGTAAGTACAACTCAGAACAGCTCTTGAATATCTTAATGAAACTTTGTGAGCGTGAATTAGGTGTAGAGGCACATCTTTGAAGGGGAAAACGAATTTTTAATTTTAACTAGTGGCGCCCCCATTGATGTGACCCTAAATATTTTAATTAAAAAGTATATGCCGCTGATTTTTCTAAAAATGAAAGTCATTTTCACATTACCACTTATTTTCGAAAAAAAAAAATACTTTTGAAATTTTTTCGCAACTTTAGGGGTTTTTATGGAAAGAAAATAAAAACGATAATTTTTTACAGAGGAATTTTTTTATTATTAATGAAATAAGAAAACACTTCAATAATTAATTTAAAAACCAACTGAACTGAATTAGGTATGGTACTTATTAATTGGCTGTTGACAACTTAATATACCTAATTCACCCTTACCAAGTTTCATAACAATATTCAATGGTCGTTCTTCCACCAGGAACGAGGACCTCAGACAAAGGATGACACACGTTCATAAGCTGTACAACGCGGCCAAAAGGTCGGGGGCATGGGATGAATATAGACTTGCCCTAACGAGCTATAATAAAGGACTGAGGTACATCAGGAAGGAGTCGTGGAGGAGGCACAGCGAGGAAGTGGAGAACACATCCGAGAGTGCTCGACTACACAAGATTATGTTCAAGGGCAGTCAGACCAATATAGGCTCCCTTAAAACATCCAAGGGAGGATTTACAAGCTCGGGGGAGGAAAGTATGGAAGTTTTACTACAGACGCACTTCCCAGGCTGCAACATAATACACCATTCACCTCCGGACTGGGAACACTCAGAAATAGAGGCGCCGTACAGGCGGGAATCTAGAGTAGACTGAGCCATTAACAGCTTCAAGCAATTCAAATCCCCAGGATTCGATGGATTCATGCTCCAACATTGTATAGACATACTGGTGCCGGCGGTTACCCTCATTATGAGGGATAGTCTGGCTCTGGGGTATATTCCAAGGACATGGAAACTGGCCAGGGTTGTATTCATTTCTAAACCTGGGCGTCTAACAGACCAGACAAAGTCCTTGAGGCCAATAAGTCTCATGTCCTTGCTAAAAACAATGGAAAATGCTCGACCGGCACATTAGGGGCAGCATACTGGAAGCATATCCCCTACACTGCAGACAATATGCATACAGAGCAAGAATCTTAAAAGAAACAGCACTGCAACAACTGGTGCTGAAACTGGAGAATACACTGGAGAACAGGGAGGTGGCCTTCTTAGACATAAAGGGGGCCTTCAGCAACACCTCATTCGGATCAGTACTGGCAGCTGTCAGGGAGCGGGGAATAGAGGAGACCTGCTGCAGGTTGATCGGTTCCATGCTCAGGGACAGGGCGGTGTTCACCTCACCCGCAGGAGGGACTCTGCTGGCGGGGGTTGCAGTAGGGTGTCCGCAGGGGAGCGTTCTATCTCCACTGCTCTAGTGCCTAGTCGTGGACGGCCTGCTTGGGAGGCTCTCGGGAGGGGGTACGAGGTACAGGGCTATGCGGACGACATTGTCGTCAAGTCTGAGGAAAGGTTACACAGTCAGTGTGGGAGCGCATGCAAACAGCACTGAAAGTGGTGGATGGTTGGCCAGGGGTTTGAGGTGAGCCCCAAGAAAGCAACCTTCATACCGTTTACAAGGAGGAGGAAGTGGGAGAGCCACATAATTCTCACTCTATACAGTAGAAACATCCCAATGGCCAGGGTGGTAAAATATCTTGGGGTCGTATTGGACTCTAAGCTAACCTGGAATGGTCACGTTGAAAAAATACTGGGTAAGGCAGTTATGACCCTAGCCCACTGACTGTACACAAGGGTGGTCAGACCATCGTTAACAGTGCCCAACCACTTATTACGCGATAATTTTCAGTTTATATCTCTAGTAGACTGACATTATAGCAAGCTACCATAGTAACACCTGGTTTTCATAGAAACACCAGGAAATGCTCAAATATACTATATAATTATTCTAGAGTGATTTTAATGTAATTGTCAGCAATAAACAGTGTAAACTAAAATGGTATTATTCTATATAACAGGAACATTATTTTAAGTCACTCTGCGCAATTTATTTACACTACCAGAACTGGAAACATATATCACATATGTGCCATGACAACTGAACTGACATATTCAAATTTAAATAATAAACATACCATTTGATAATACAAACACCACCCCCCACCCCAAATTATTTTACTTCTCTATGTTTCATTTGCCTATATAAGGCACAGCCTAAACGGAATTTCTCAAAGTATTCATTACTCAGGGGTTTCATTAACATATCTGCAGTTTGCTCTCCACTACAAATATAATGCAGATCAATTATACCCTCTACAATCTTGTCTTTCACAAAATGATAGGTGTCCACCTGTTTGAGTCTTTTATAATTCTCTGGAACCTTGGCTATCTTCATAGATGACTGTGGGTAGTTCTGGACCAATTCCTAGATCCTCCATGATATATTACAGCCAACAAGCTTCACTAGCTGCACAACTCATAGCCACATACTCTGCTTCAACTGTTGAAAGCCGGTCTTGCTGGTTTTCTTCAGCACCATGACAAGCTATGGTTAAACAAGTAACCAGAAGTGGGTTTTTTCTATCTGTTGTATCCCCACTGCAGTCTGTAACCACATACCACTGGTGAATCACCATCTTGTCTAAACACAAGGCTCAAATCTAATAATGTACCCTTAATGTATCAAAGCACTCTTTTAAGAGCTATCCATAATCATGGACTTGCTTCTGACTGAAACACTCTGAGGTAACTCACAGATGCACATAACTCTGGTCTGGACCCTATTACAGCATATACCTATTAAACAACCAATTAAGTCAGGGCATGGGTTTTTATTTAATATGTCTTAACAAATTATTTTTTCCACATAGACCTAATCAGGTGCTAAACATTGATAAGGTTGTTCTCCTGTGTGTTTTATTCTAATATGATTTAACAAACAATGTTTCTGTACACTTGGGTAATCACATAATGAACATTGATAAAGCTTCTCTCTTATGTGTTTTACTTTAACATGCTTTAACAAAATATGTTTGTAAACACTTGCAAAATTACATAATGAACATTTATAAGGCTTTTCTTTTGCGTGTTGTGATTCAATATGCTTCAACAAAGCGTGTTTATAAACACTAGCATAATCACATGATAAACATTGATAACGCTTTTCTCTCGAGTGTTTGGATTTCATGTGCATTAACAAATATTTTTTATGCACACTTGCATAATCACATGATAAACATTGATGAGGTTTTTCTCCTGTATGTTTTGATTTAATATGATTTAACAATTGCTGTTTGTACACAGTTGTATAATCACAGGATGAACATTGATAAGGCTTTTCTTCTGTGTGTTTTGATTTAATATGATTTAACAATTGGCATTTCCTTACACTTGCATAATCACATGATGAACATTGATAAGGCTTTTCTCCTGTGTGTTTAGATTTAATATGCTTCAACAAACTTTCTTTGTATACACTAGCATAATCACATGATGAACATTGATAAGGCTTGTCTCCAGTGTGTTTTGATTTAATATGTCTTAACAATTGCCGTTTTTCCCCACTTGTATAATTACAGGATTGACATTGATAAGGCTTTTCTTCTGTGTGTTGTGATTTGATATGCTTCAACAAACCCTGTTTGTACACACTTGCATAATCACATAATGAACATTGATGAGGCTTTTCTGTTGTGTGTTTTGATTTAATATGCATTAACAAACATTGTTTATTTACACTGGCATAACTGCATGATAAACATTTATGAGGCTTTTCTCCAGTGTGTTTTGATTTAATATGATTTAACAATTGCTGTTTGTATACAGTTGTAAAATCACATGATGAACATTGATAAGGCTTTTCTTTTGTATGTTTTGATTTAATATGATTTAACAATTGGCATTTACTTACACTCGCATAATTACATAATGAACATTGATAAGGCTTTTCTCCTGTGTGTTTCGATTTAATATGATTTAACAAATGATTTTTATGTAGACTTGCATAATCACAAGATGAACATTGATACGGCTTTTCTCCTGTGTGTTTTGATTTAATATGTCTTAACAAATTATTTTTTTGCATAGTAGCATAATCACATGCTGAACATTGGTAAGGCTTTTCTCCTGTGCGTTTTGATCTGATGTGTCTTAGCAAGTTTTCTTTTCTTGTAGTTGTATATCCACACATTAAACACCTATAAGAGCTGTTTTTAGGATCTTGTGATCTTATACAGTCAAATAATTTCTCCTTATCTTTACCTATAATAGATGAAGATTTTTCTCTTTTAAACTTGTTAACATGGTGAAATATTTTCTGCAACCCACATTTCGTATCGGGTTCCACTTTATCCTTAACGTCCAAAGTGGGCCAGGGGTCTTGATTATCAGTAGAACTTTCATTTATATTCCAGCATTCTTTTTTTACATCCTCACTTAAGATAAGACTGTCTAAGGCATTATCTTCTATTTCCAGTTTTATTAAAGACTTATTTATTTGCGGATCTAATTTCGTGTCGTTATCAAGTCCGTAAGAAACAATAAACTTTTGCTTTGAAGAAACATCACCATTTTCATTTTCAGTATTAATAGCTTCACAGTTCGTTTCACCGACCCTCTGATCTTGCTTTATATGTTCCATGAGAATGCTGGCTATAACAATTACTACTTTTGTCAGATTTCGTTATTAATTCTAAATTATTTTTACTAGGTAGGTAGGTACCTTAACCTTACATAAACTTTAGATTTCCAAATTTTGGTTAGTGTCAATACCGACTCCGAATGCCCCAAAATCGATCAGGCACACGGAACAACTACGGCCACGCCCAACCACAGATAAGATGAATGAAGAATGTTCTATGCGCCGTTGGGGGTTGGGCAAATACTATATAATGACAATACTTTGCTTTAGCATTGGTGAAATTTGTGACAAGTACACTGGCGCCACCTCGCGTGAAGTACTGACAACTGTGCGAGTAATTTGAATTTATATTTACCTGCATATTCTTAATTCAGACAATTGGTTTATTATAGATGAATATAAAAACTTGTACATGACAAAACAGTGAAAATTTTCTGATTATATAGTTATAAATAGAATTTGTATCAACAATCAGCTTGAAACCTAAATGAATTCAGTATGAATAATTCTGCAAATTTCTCTTATTCATAATCATAATTTAAAGTACTACATTAAAACCGTCGTTAAACTACTATTTCAAGGGTAGATATAGGAATATACTGAAAGCTGTTTCTGAGGATATTAAGTTACAATCTGTACTTACCTATAAATAATTGTTCTAGGTATAAATGGTAGCACACTACTCAATTTGCTATATCTCTACATGAAAACTGTCTTATTAATCTAATATTTTAAAATATGTAACTAATATACTTAGTACATAATTAAGAAATTGTGCAGATGAATGGTGAGACTAACTCCTACTTCCGTGAATAAATATATTATAGGGCTGAATCTGTTATTTCTACTTGTCTCTTTAAAAATTTGTCTTAGGAAGATTAAAAGCTTTTACCAAGTAAAATAATTTAAAATGTGAAAAAATGTGACAATTTATGCCATACTGAAATAAAAAAAAGAACACAGGAGAATATAGAAAAACAGTTTGCTTATACCATTTATTATTAATGCAAAACTTTTTTGCCTTCATATTTTTTTTTTATGCACTGGAAGACAAATTACGATTGAAGCATTTCAACGATCCGTTTACGAAGTTTATCTATAAATATGTACATGATGGTAAATATTACACAATAAATTATTTTCTGCGAACTGTAAATATTGGCATAAAAGTGATTCTTAATTTGTCTTCTGCTTCAAATTATATTCACGTTTCGCCATCCTTTGGAAACCTATGAAATGTCTTTGATAGATTTAGCACGTTATAATTCGAACAATTATAGATTGTACACACCCAACCACTAACATTCCTTGTTTTACCTTTTAATTAAGCAAACTCATGAGTCACCAAATATACTCATGATACAAATAACTACGTCATACCTATTGGTTATATCATGGAACATGAACATTCTATGGTCGCAGTGATATTAATAATTATTACTAATTACTGTTGCTAGACGCTCGTCGCGAGTATACATCCAGCCCCGGTTTCGGTTATGTGACTATAAACAACCAATAGGAATGGGAAAACTTAAAATCGAAAAGTGTTTAGTTTAGAATTACATCATATTTTTTCTCTCACTGGCTCTGGCTATCCTTCTTCGGATTATTTATAGGTTAGGTCACGTAAGATCAGGTTAGCTTAATTAAATCATAAAAGTGAAAGAAAGATAGATTTTAAGGTGCCGCCATCCTACTGGCTGTTTCCTGAAACCGGGGTTGGGGCTGGATGTACTCTCGCCACAGCATAGAGAAATTCTTATGCTGTGCTCTCGCGGTCTAATCACGATCCACGAAGACAAAGATATATATATATATATATATATATATATATATATATATATATATATATATATATATATATATATATATATATATATATATATATATATATATATATATATTGTTACGTTCCACGGGTTTCTGGATTTGTTGATTAACAAAACACAGGTTTCCAAACCACTAATTTATTATTAGCAACTATTTTCCAACACCAGTGTCAACTAAAATATTTCTCTTCTCTATTATTAAATGTCCATAGAACTATATTCCACTATTCGCCTTCTATGATCGCTTCTTAAACACCAACACTACCGCTGACTCGCTTAATACTCTATGGTCACTTTTCTACACCACCTTATTCAATACTGAACTAACTTACTCTGCGCACCGCTCGTCTATTTATACTGTCTGTAGAGATTCTAGACCTTCTACACTATTCTACACTTGTCACTTCTGGTCTCTTCTAGAAATGTTATTCCAGACTGTTCGCTGTGACACTGCCCCCCCCCCTCTTAGATTCGATCGTCCCGGTCGAATTCTGACATTTCTTTGTATGGCGTAAGCCTGTGCATGTGGACCATCTTCATCTTGCTCTTCGGGCTCCTCTGAATGCGATAGACAACGTCATTGATCCTTTTGATCACCTTATAAGGGCCTTCCCATAATTTCTGTAGTTTCGGTGACCGTCCCTTGCGTCGTACTGGATTGTAGAACCACACACGATCTTTAAAACCAGCTGAATTAACTCGCACGTCATAACGGGTCTTCATGCGGTCGCTTTATACTCGTATATGCATTCTGACAGCAGAGTGGATGGCTTCTATTTTTCTTTCCAAATCTTTTATGTATTCAACAGTTGACCGTGGAGCATCTGTGGGTTTTCCAAATATGAGATCAGGAGGAAGTCTTAACTCTCGCCCAAAAACCACGCTGGCTGGTGTATGTCCGGTAGTCTCATGTACAGCTGAGCGGTATGCCAATAGAATTAGTGGAATGTGGCGGTCCCAATCCGTTTGGTGTTCACTGACAAATATTCTTAAGTGGGACTCCAAAGTAGCATTGAATCTTTCCACCATTCCGTCAGATTGACGGTGCATGGGTGTAGTTCTCGTTTTCCTGATTCCCATAAGCTCACAAACCTTCTGGAAAACAGCCGACTCGACGTTGCGTCCTTGGTCGGAATGGAGCTCTAGTGGTGCGCCAAATCTACAGAAAAACTCATTCACCAATACTTCTGCGACGGTTGTGGCCTCTTGATTCGGGACCGCAAACACTTCTGGCCACTTGCTAAAATAATCCATGGCTACAAGCATATAGCGATTTCCTGCGGCTGTTCTAGGGAAAGGACCAGCTATGTCGATTGCAATTCTGTCGAAAGGGGCTCCCACATTGTACTGCTTCATTCGCCCCCTGGTTTTTGATTTAGGCCCCTTACTGGATGTACACGCTTGGCAGGTTTTGTACCATTCTTCCACATCAGCTCTACATCGTAACCAATAAAAACGTTCTCTGACCTTTTCCAAAGTTTTCTTTACCCCTAAATGGCCTCCGCCTGCCCCGCCATGGATCTCCTCGATTACCCCCCTAACTCTTGGCCGCGGAAGGATTATTTGCTTCAATATGCGGGTTCCATCCTCTGACTCCCAATTCTGACCAGAAGATTACCTTCGATTTCAATGGAGTCTCACTGGGCCCAGTAACTTTGGTGGCAACGCTTTTATCACTAACTTCTGACCAAGTGGGTCTTTCGTGGCAAGTCTCATCCATCTGTAGATTGGTTGGATATCAATGTCTTCTTTTTGGTCCTCCATTAACCTCTGCGGGTCCCATCGGTTAACGGGTTGCACCGTTGTCCTGCTACACACTTCGAGATTCAATCCTCCTTTGTTTTCGGCAGTGATGCAATGCTTACATTTTGGTGGGCAAGGTCTCCTAGATAGGGCATCGGCATTACCGTGCTGTCGTCCAGGGCGGTGTTCGATGGTAAAATTGTACCCTTGAAGGCGTTCAAGCCACCTCGTCATCTGCCCCTCTGGATTTTTAAATTGAAGAAGCCAGCGTAGGGAAGTGTGGTCGGTTCTCAGGAGAAATTCTTGACCATATAGATATTTGTGAAAATGCTACAACGTCTTGCTAATGGCTAGAAGTTATTTCCTTGTCACGCAGTAGTTATTTTCTGCTTTGGACAGGGCTTTGCTGAAATACCCTACAACCTTCTCTTGGCCTCCCTGTTCCTGCAAAAGAACACCTCCAATATCAACATTGCTCGCGCCCGTGTCCACAATAAACCTGTGACCAGGCTGGGGGTGTGTCAGAATCGGGGATGAACAAAGAGCCCCTTTTAGTGTCTCGAATGCTTTTTCACAATCATTGGTCCAAATGAAAGATGTCTTTTCTTCCGTCAGTCCATGCAAACGTTTTGCGATGTCAGCAAACCTCTTTACAAAACGGCGGTAATACGTGCAGAGGCCCAGAAAGCATCGCAGCTGATGTACATTGGTTGGAATTTCCCAGTTCATAATACCACTACCATAGAAGTAACAAAGTTTCTAAACTTAATTCTCATAGACAAATGTGACTATATATATATATATATATATATATATATATATATATATATATATATATATATATATATATATATATATATATATATATATATATATATATATATATATATATATATATATATATATATATATATATATATATATATATATATATATATATATATATATATATATATATATATATATATATATATATATATATATATATATATATATATATATATATATATATATATATATATATATATATATATATATATATATATATATATATATATATATATATATATATATATATATATATATATATATATATATATATATATATATATATATATATATATATATATATATATATATATATATATATATATATATATATATATATATATATATATATATATATATATATATATATATATATATATATATATATATATATATATATATATATATATATCACACCGATAACTCAAAAAAATATGGGCCGATTTTGATTAAATTTGGTGAGTACCTTCCTTTTACAAATGGCTTGGATAAGTTCGTTATCCAGGAAAATCGGCCCAGGTTTTCCCGGAAAATTTTGAGTTTTCTTTCGAAAAAAATTGTAAAAAATTTATATCTCCAAAATTAACAAAGTAAGGGCAACCAAATTTGGTGTGCGGGTTTATATCATTATAAGTAAGCTCTGTAGATCAAAAGAGAAAAAATTTATAGGCATTTAAATAAAAATTTATTGGGATTTTCCTCAAAATGTCAAAGTTGCGATTTAAAACGTCAAAAATTGGCAACATTTAGGCAAATAACTTGAATCTAGTACGGGCTCTGGAAAGAAAATGTCTCAAGAAGAATGTTTTACAAACCCTGAAGTCTTAGTTTCAACCGTCATTGTCCTTCATTTTACTAAAATATTTCCAGAAAATTCATTTAAAATAGACCCTTTCTCTGATGCTTGGCAGTAGCCTTAGCTATAGAGTTTATCGTTTAATGGTATATAATTTTTGTCGAATTTTCATAAAAAATCAATAAAGCTCAATATATCCGTTATTATATAAGATATGAAATTTTTTTATATATTTATAGGGTGTCTTGAGCTACATCTTAAAAAAATATTTCTACAATCATAGAATGGCCCATAAGTCGTTGGTGATACAAATTTTCTTATTTTTTAATCAAACACGCCTTATGTTATTGCATTTTTGCATTTACCATCGAAATATAATGCATGTTTGTAAGAAAAGAAATTCTGGATGCAGCAAGTGCGTTATGGTAGCGAATTTTGATCAAATGCTTCATATTTGAATAGCCAAATTTGCTATTAATCTATAAGGTTGACCAAGAAACGAGTTTTTGCGGGAACACTTTAAGTTTACTTTTGGAAATTTTTGTACATTTTCACACAATAAAGTTACTGTTATTAAACATGGCACATTGTTTTTACTATAAGGTTATACTGGTAACCAAAATTGATGCCTGCTTTCTTAAATACAAAAAAAAAAACAGACATATTTGCAATAAAAACATATTTAAGAAAATTCACTACCATAACGCACTTGCTGCGTCCAGAGTTTTTTATTTATTTATTTATTTATTTGTGTCACACCTATAACTTAAAAAATAATGGACCGATTTTGATAAAACTTGGTGAGTACCTTCCTTTTGAAAGTGGCTTGGATAAGTTCGTTATCCAGGAAAATCCGCCGAGGTTTTCCCGGAAAATTTTGTGTTTTCTTTCGAAAAAAATCTTTTTCTCCGGAATTAACAAAGTAAGGTCAACCAAATTTCAAACGCGGGTTTATATCATTATAGGTAAGTTACCTACCAAAATTTAGCTCTGTAGATTAAAGGACAAAAAAGTTACAGGGAATTAAAGAAAATCAAATTTGGGTTTTCCTCAAAACGTCAAAAGTCGCGATTTTAAACGTTAACATTGGTAATATTTAGGCAATGAACCTGAAACTAATATGAGCTATGGAAGGAAAATGTCTCAAGAAGAATGTTTTACAAAGCCCAAGTCTTAGTTTCAGTCGTCATTGTCCTTCATTTTTCTAAACTATTCCCAAAAATTCATTTCAAATAGACCCTTTCTCTGATGCTTTGGCAGTAGTGTTGGCTATAGAGTTTATCGGTTAATGGTATATAATTTTTGTCGAATTTTCGTAAAAAATCTTTAAAGCTCAATATATCCGTCATTATGCTATATATATATATATATATATATATATATATATATATATATATATATATATATATATATATATATATATATATATATATATATATATATATATATATATATATATATATATATCGTACCGATAACTTAAAAAATAATAAACCGATCTTGATTAAATTTGGTGACTACCTTCCTTTTGAAAGTGGCTTGGATAAGTTCGTTAGCCAGGAAAATCGGACCAGGTCTTCCCGGAAAATTTTGTGTTTTCTTTCTAAAAAAATTCATATTTCCGGAAATAACAAAGTAAGGGCAACCAAATTTGGTACGCGTATTTGTATTATAAAGAGTGAACCATGTAACAAAATTTAGATCTCTAAGTTTAAGGACAAAAAAGTTACGGGCAGCTAAACAACAAATTTTGAAGTTATCCTCAAAACGTCAAACTCGCAATTTAAAACGTCAAACTCGCAATTTAAAATGTCAAAATTGGCAATGTTTAGGCAAAGAACGTGAAATAAATACGGATTGTGAAAAGAAAATGTTGCAAGAAGAGTGTTCTGCGAATCCTTAAGTTTCAGATTCAACCGTCATTGCCCTTCATTTTACTAAAATATTTACAGAAAATTAATTTCAAATAGACCCTTTCTCTGATGCTTTGGCTGTCGGTTTAGTTATGTTGATGCTTTCGCTGTAGGTTTAGTGAAGTTTATGCTTTAACAGTCTATAATTTTTAGCTAATTTTCGTAGAACAAATTCGTCACTGCATTTTAGCATTTTTTATTGAAATATGATGCATGTTTGTAAGAAAAAATCTGGACGCAGTAAGTGCGTTTTGGTAGCAAATTTTTATTAAATCCTCCAATTTTCAATAACTTAATTTGCTATTAATGTAAGCTTTGTCGGAATCCAACATTTAACTTTATTTTTGGAAAATTTTTGTATGAACGCAGCAAGGGCGTTTTGGTTGTGAATTTTCATTAAATGTTTCCAATTTCAATAACTCAATTTCCTATTAACCTAAGGTTCATTGGCTAGGAGACCAGTTTTCTCAGAAACATTTAAAGTTTATTTTTGGAAAATTTTTGTAGATTTTCAAATAATTATTTTGATAATATATGGTACATTGTTCCTACTATATAGGTTATACCGGTAACCAAATTGATACCTGCTCGCATTAGGGCGATATATTTGTAATTAAAAACTTTTCATGAAAATTCATTTCCATAATGCACTTGCTGCGCCCAGAGTTTTTGGATATTTATTTCTAGGTTTAGTGAAGTTTATGGTTTAACGGCCTATAATTTTTTTTAATTAATTTTCGTAGAACAAATTTGTTGATGCATTTTTGCATTTTTTATCGAAATATGATGCGTTTATAAGAAAAAAATCTGGACGCAGTAAGTGCGTTTTGGTAGCGAATTTTCGGTAAATTTGCAGATTAGCTCCCGAACGCTTGCTTTCAGAAACCTGCCTAGACCCCCCCCCCCTGAATCCACAAAACCCAAGAAAAATGTCTTGTTCACACCCCCCAAGGAAGTTACGGGACCAGGAGTGAACAGGGGTGCTGAGCGGGGTAGGTAGTAAAAAGGAAATATGAGCAGAAAATGCGAATAAAACGGGCTTGAAAGTTATCTTTTTCACATCTTGAAGCCATATCCCCCTTAAACCCTGCCTACCCCGCACAACACCCATATTCTCCCCAAAAAAGTCTTGTTCACACTCCCCAAGGAAGTTACGGGACCAGGAGTGAGTAGGGGTGTATAATTTTTTTTAAGCTAATTTTCGTAGAACAAATTCGTTAATGCATTTTTGCATTTTTTTTCAAAATATGATGCGTATGCAAGAAAGAGATCTAGACGCAGTAAGTGCGGTCTGGTAGCGAATTTTCGGTAAATTTGCAGTTTAGTTCCCGAACGCTTTTCAAAACACTGTTTTCAGAAACCTGCCTAGACCCCCCCCCCCCTCCACAACCCACAAGAAAAATTTCTTGTACACACTCCCCAAGGAAGTTACGGGACCAGGAGTGAGTAGGGGTGTATAATTTTTTTTAGCTAATTTTCGTAGAACAAATTCGTTAATGCTTTTGCATTTTTTATCGAAATATGATGCGTTTGTAAGAAAAAAATCTGGACGCAGTAAGTGCGTGTTGGTAGCGAATTTTCGGTAAATTTGTAGTTTAGCTCCCGAACGCTTTTCAAAAAACTGTTTTCAGAAACCTGCCTTTGATTATTTGCGCTGCGTCACCGTCTAAACTTGCTCTTAAATAATGAAAGCGTTGAATATTATCTAAGTTTTCATTACTCTCAATTAAACTTAGAAATAAGTCTCAAAATTCTAACCAATGTTCACTTTTTCCTGAGAACTTTGGTAATTGTATAGTAGGAAGCTTTATTGCGCTTTGAACTTGAGTAATTACTCTGCGATAACGCAGGTGAAGGTGACGCTGACCTGGATTGATTATTGAGTTATACACCAATTATTTTAATTTTTAACTTAAGAAAATATTTTAATACTTAGGTAACCCTCTTATTTATTTCAAGCAGTATCTATTATATTTTACCAATAATTAGCAAATAAAAACATGTTTTTTAATTATTTTACCAGAGAAAATTGCTATTAAAATATTCTAAATTAATTAGATACAACTTCTGAAACCATTTGAAACTATTTGAAGTAACTTGTACACCTTTAATTTATTTTATCTTTTAAAAAAAAATTAAATCAAAAATAAAATTATTCGGTCAACACATAATTCGACTGAAAAAACTATCCTGCCAACGATTTTCAACATAAAATTTCCAAAGACGGTTACAAGTTACAACTATAATAATCAATCAGTAATTATCTATCTAATTCATCTTTAATATTAAGTACAGTTTAGCAGACAAATCAATTTGCATTAAAGGAATAACAAAATGAGAGGAACTCATCATTGGCAGGTATTACATTATTTCCAGGACATCCAACAACCTTGATTTTCAACACCATAAACAATTACTGGACTACCATACCAATTGAATTATGATTTGATAACTATTACACTCCGTAATGTTTTCTGCAATTTCTATTCTTGATCTTGATCCAGCACAACTACCAATATTTATCCGGCTCGTAAGGACCAATGTTTAATAATACACACCTTCGAATTCAGTTGACTATATGTATATATATATATATATATATATATATATATATATATATATATATATATATATATATATATATATATATATATATATATATATATATATATATATATATATATATATATATATATATATATATATATATATATTAATGTTTTGTTAACGATTGAGACGGAGTGGTATTGGTATTAAATTAATTGAGTTACCCGCTGGTTCGGATACAAGATCAAAGAACAAACACTTATTTAATAACGTGGATAAGATTCCTTTTATTTTGCAAATTAACAGGCACTGACTAGATTTTATATACACTACATTACTAATTGAACTTTACTATATTAATGTAACTAAAGCTAAAGCATTTATGATTGCCTCACATGAAATTGCAGTTGTGTTCTGTCTTTAGTTTTATATGCACTATCCCTTGTTGCCACCCCATTAGTTGGAGATGACCACACATGGCAACCCTGGGGAATCCTTCAACTGTTTTGATGAGGAATTATTATCTTCATTCAACACAACCTGCCCTGTTGTTCAGAGAAAAATCATCAATAACCATCAAAAGACTTGGATTACTGATGAATTAATAAGAATGAAGAATATATTGGATGCATTATTAACTGTTTCTAAAGTACTTAAAAGTGAGACTGCATTCAAAGCATACAACACCTACAGAGAGGATTATACGAGAGCTGTGTTAGAGACAAAGAGGAAGTTCAATATTAACTTTATCCAACAAGCTGAAAATAAACAAAAAGCTGCTTGGAAAGTAATAAAAAAATGAAAGAAGTAACAGCCGGCATCACGATGTGAGTAAATTATGCCACATAACTGCCACAGAACTAAACAAACATTTTAACGTGGGCAAACAAACGACTCAATCAGGGGCCATCAAAGATCCTCAGAAATCACTGAAAGTGTCATATTCATTTTATTTAGAGGAAACAACAGTAGATGAAGTCCTTAACATTACATACAATCTGAAAACGAAGACTAGTAGGGATTGTAATGGAATGAGTGTCATGTTTTTAAAGAAGATAATACATTGTATTGTTGAGCCCTTAGTTGCAGTCATAAACAGATGTTTTGCATCGGGAGTTTTCCCCGATGCTCTGAAGTTGGCTATTGTGATAAGTTTATTTAAAGGAGGTGATGAACATATATTGGACAACTACAGACCTATATCCATTTTACCTGTTCTTTCCAAGATAATAGAAACACTGATCAGGGATCGGCTGATGCAGTACTTTGAGAGAAACAAACTCTTTCTAGATTGTCAGCATGGATTTAGGAAGGATCGAAATACACAGTCAGCAATGATAGAACTCCTAGACAGCATCACACAAGCGTTAGATGACCAAAAGGTTGCTCAGGTGTGTTTCTGTGACCTCTCGAAGGTTTTTGATAGCGTTTCCCATAAGATATTCTTGGAAAACCTTTACAATTATGGTGTAAGAGGAATTTCCCACCAGTTGATCACTCCATACCTATCAAACAGGAAACAGACGGTGAAATGGAACAGAGAGGAATCAGACTGGCAAGAAACAACATGTGGTGTGCCGCAGGGGTCAGTTCTCGGACCACTCCTTTTTCTTGCACCGGTAGGAACCAAGAGCCTTTATTGCAGCTTGGCTATCTGCATATATCTTTATCGATTTGTTTGTGCATAGGTCTTTTAAGCTTTCCCTTGCACACATCTCGATGGCATAAACTTCTGCCTGGTGTATGGTTGCGTACTTGCCGAGGCTAGCTGATAGTCTAGCATCGGTGCTGCCCCCATATGCGCCGGCTCCTACTCCCATATTGGTTTTGGAGCCGTCAGAGTACCAGCAGAGGTCCGCTCTCAACAGGGTCGATTGGTTCCGGTCCCAGTCCTCCCTTTCCGGGAGGACGGTCTTGAAAGACAGATCTCTGCTGATTTTTGTAGGCATCAAGTCCGAGACCATTCCCAGAATCCTGTGACAATCACTGTCATCAAGGAGTCCGGACCCCCTCAGACTGACTTCCCTCGGCATGTTATCTGCCGTTTGTATTAGTCTGTACGTTGTTCACCTCGCCACCCTCTCCAACCATATGTGAAGTGGGGGAATATTGAGGAGGACCTCCAGAGCGACTGATGGTGCGGTGCTTATCGCTCCCGTTATCATCAGACATGCTTGTCTCTGTAGATGCGCCAGTTTGGCCCTCGCGGTACCACGAAGTACCTTAGGCCACCAAACTATGGCTCCATATGTTATCATAGGTCTGATAACCACTACATAGAGCCAGTACATCTGTTGGGGGTTTGTTCCCCAGTTGTTCCCACAGATTCTCCGGCAGGTCCACAGGGACATCTTAGCCCTGCGGATAACATTTTCTAACTGTCTGTCCCAGTTGAGCTTCTTATCTAGGATAACTCCCAGATATTTTGCTTGGTCCGAAAATGGAATGTTTTCCCCCATAAGATTAGGTGGTTTTAATTTGTCCAACCTTCTTCTTCTGGTGAACGGGACAATGATCGTTTTGCGAGGGTTCATAGTGTAAATATAAATGAACTTCTATATTGAAACTGCAAAGGGAAAGCAATGAGCTATGCAGATGACACTGTCGTATTGTACTGTAATGATAACTTAGAAATAAAGCTGAAAGTTGTTTTAAGATAATAGAGGATTGGTTTGATATAAACTTCTTAACATTTAATGTTGATAAAACTAAATATATGCTGTTTGTGACATACCAGAATATTTTACCAAAGTTTTTGTTGTCGACTTTCAAGAAAAATGGTCCAAGCGAGTTTACAATAAAACAGGGAGAACATAGTAACTTGTACAAGTGAACAAGTACTTGGATATAATGATAGATAAACATCTGATATGGAATAAACAAGTAGAGTATGTGACGGGAAAGATAAGAGCTTTATTATACAGATTAAAAGTCTTAAGGCAATACCTCAGTATAAGGGAGATCAAGTTATTATACTTTTCTCTGGTGCAATTACAATTAACATATGGAATCATGGGGAACCAGGCAAAACGTGTTCAGTGAATTAGATTTCATACAGAAATGGGTGCTAAAGATCATTTTTCGCAGACCAATGACTTACCATAATGAAAATATCTTCTAGGAGGCTAACGTTTTTGGCTGCAGAAAATTATATTTGGATGCATATTTATTTTATTTTTATTTATCGTATGGCTATTAGACACATCAAAAGAGTTTTCAAAAATACAAAACATTACCAGAATATAAAATACAATACAACACAAAATAAAATATACAGAAAAAAAAAACACTTTAAGAGGTTACATATGGACATCTAGTCTATTTATGTAATCTATCGACTCCAGGATCGCTATCAGGAAGTCTTCGGGTCTACCATTATATGATCGTATGGTACATTCTTCTGTGATATGTCTGATGGTTTGGATTTCTCCGTAGTCACAGAAAGGAGATGGTTGCTTGCCCCATTTGTGTAGAGTATGCACATCTGCCATGCTGGGTTCTGATTCTGTTAAGCGTGGACCATGTTTTACGAGGTAAATTGAAACCCGGTGGCTTGTGGGTGATGCACGGCAAGTTATTGTTTTGTTGTGCAGTCCATTCTTGAGTCCACACATTGGTAAGGTTTAATTCATCTTCCACAGCAATTGGGTGCAAGTATAATGTAAATGCGTAAACATCCAGATAATTTTGTAGTCGTTGACCGTGGCTACGGCACGAGATATAGGAATTTATGAAAAAGATGAATGCAACAAAAGCATTGGATAGAGAAATCACACTTATCTAGGTCAAAAAGTGTTTAATATAATGCCACAGGAAATAAGATACTCTGCTCACAAGTCTAAAAAAGGGCCCAAACAATAGTTATTTGATTTAAATCAGAGATAAGTCGATAATATAATCGGTCTGAATTAGAGGAGGAAATAAAATAATGCCTGTCTTCTTTTTGTGATTTTCATGTGGACTGCTTGTCTTGCCTGGTGTTTTATGTTTTTTTTTTCACCTAGTCTTTCTGAAGTTTTTGTTTATTTACTCTTTTCAAAGTATGGGTCTGCTTTTTGTTATACTGTTAATTTGTAGTGCTGTGCGTGTGTGCGTAGACGCGCGCGTATGTGTGCTGCGAATGTGTGTAGGTTTTTTATGTATGTATGTGCATGCTTTCCGAAAAGAAACAAAATATAACCACTGATGTAATAATGATTAATGTATAATTGGGGACTCACAGATAATTGTGTTAAAGCCCTTGGAGGGGGCGTTCAGATTACCTTTATTTACATCATGTTGTTTATAGTTGCTTTAAATTATTTGTTTTCAATCAAAATTGACTTTTCTATGTGTACTAAATGGTAAGTACTGTTTTCGAAAACTAATGTATAGATAAGAACTCACAAATAAGTGTGTTGAAAGCACTTCGAGGGTGTTCAGTTTACTTTTTTTTAAACTCACATTGTTTATAGCTGCTTAAATTGTTCTGTTTTAACTCTCAATTTTTTATATCTAGTAAATGGTAACTACTGTTTTCGAAAACTAACGTATTAAAGACTCAGAAACAAGTGCATGATAAGCACTTTGTGGTTGTTTAATTTTAATTAATCATTTTCTTTCGTTGTATATTTTAAGTGAATTTTCATTAAGAAAATTCACTAATAGAGAGGTATTGATGGTAAGACTCTAGAACCCATATCTGGGGTCAGTTTCAATTTTTATATGTTTATATATATATATATATATATATATATATATATATATATATATATATATATATATATATATATATATATATATATATATATATATATCCAACCGCTAACATAAAAAATACTCGACCGATTTCGGCCAAATTTGGGAATTACCTTGATTTTGTTAATGGCTTGGATGAGTTCGTAGATGGGCGCCGTACGTCTAATTTTTCTTAGAAAAAAATGTAAAGAAAATTTTGAAAACGCAATATTTTTTGAAATATTGAAGTGTTTAGAATGAAAATTTGCACATTTATATATAGGAGACGTTACAATATAGCTGTTAACCAAATTTCGAATTAAATGGCATATGAGGACAGGAGTTATTAAAAAATCAAAATTATAAATGAATAAACAGTATAAGATATCAGTTTAAATTTCATACAGCATTTCCCACATTCAATGTTGAAAAGGATGATTAGACTGTGAATGCGTCATTTTGAGTAGATTATTCAAATAGAAAGAGTGACCTGACAATTAAATATACAGGAGCCGGGCTGTCAGATTTAATAAAATTTCATTTGAATCTTAAAATGTAAAACATATGGTAATAACACATATTGGTACTTATTGAAGATAAATAAAAGTTCGTCAAAAAATAATCCATCCAATAAATGTGGCTTAATATTAATAAATGTTGAGTTACCAATAATTTCTTATTCGATTTATTATAAATTCTAATTTACTCAATCTGACACCGCTGCATGGTATGCCAAGTGTCATCGCGAAACGGGAGCCGCCGATCGCCGACTGCCGAAACATGAGAGACTCAACGTGTCATTTACATTTATTAAAACTGAAATGTTTTGTTATATTACAGAATATACCAAATACAAGTTTCACTTCAATGAAATGGTTTAAAACTATAAGTTCAGTACTAATTTCCGACGCTTCAGCGCCAGTAGCATTATAATCCAGAAATCGGTAATTCTGCAGTTGAATCCGGTGAAGCGGCAGAGTCGTCGCGCACTGGAATTTCGTCATTGGAGTTCACGCGCTGTTGCCACATCCTTCTCTTTATCGACTTTGTAAGGAAATAATATTTAGTACAAACTTAAAAAGTCGGGACGCAGCAAGTGCGCTGTGGTAGCGAATTTCTATACAACTTTTTTTAATGTTAAGTATGTTTTTTTTATGAGACAAAATGTAGGTCAAACTTCAAAGGTCGAGACGCAGAAAGTGCGCTATGGTAGCGAATGTTCCTAGAACTATTTTTAATGTTAAATATATTTTTTCATGAGACATAAAATTTACTACAAAGTTAAAAAGTCGGAACGCAGCAAGTGCGCTAAGGTAGTGAATTTCCAGAGAACTATTTTGAATGTTAAATATGCTTTTTTCATAAGACTTAAAATGTAGTACAAACTTCAAAGGTCGGGACGCAGAAAGTGCGCTATGGTAGCGAATGTTCCTAGAACTATTTGTAATGTGAAATATGTTTTTTCATGAGACATAACATTTAGACAAATTAAAAAAGTCGGGACGCAGCATGTGCGCTATGGTAGCGAATTTTCATAGCAATGTTTCGTATGTTAAATATATTGTTTTAATCACACATCAAATTTAGACAATCTCGCTAATCTCGCCCACATGAGAAAGGTTAGACTGTAAAATAACCCACTTTTATTAAACGGTTCGGTACAAATTCTCGTACGTTTGCAGATAGGCACCTGGGCTTTACCTATCATGAAGTATTTTGGCAAATGAAATACAGAAATTAAGTTTATTGTGACGGGCAGTAATAATTTCTTTTATACCTATAATGAAATAGAAAGGAAAGGTGAGTAAAAATATGTATTAAAATGTCATAAAAATTAGATTGTTTGGAGATATATTTGCCCGCTTAACTGAGAATAAGTATGACGCCTCAAGATGCCGTAATACGCGAATCCGGTTGCAAAAACTATCAGTGTCTCATCCAGTAGCCCACAATCATGATTTTCCGCATGCCTTTCTGTGAGGGTAGGGATCTTTTACGTGCCCAACATCGCATGGACACGGGACCGACGGCTTTACGTCCCCTCAGAAGGGCGGAACGTGCAGATATTCAACTTTCTGAAATACAATGGCAGAACCTCGGTAGATGTTAATGCTACAGTTTGTACTGAAAAAGTGAAAGGAGTACCTTGGGAACGAACTCAGTACCCTTAGGTCCAAAGGCGTCAACCACCGAGGTTCTAAATGCACTTAGAATATTATATATTATGGTGAAAAATAAATGGAATGTAAATTGCGCTCCAAAACTATGTATTCGGAAAGTTAATTTAACCTAATCGAATTAAAGTCGCTTACTAACACAATAGACACCCACCAAATTTTAAAAAATTTTGCGTATTTATTGTCAAAAATGACTTGTCCATATATTCCTTAATTTCCCGGGGTATGAGCTCCTTACTGCCTTTAGATTGCATGGAGGCGTGTGCGCATACGTCCGTAGCAATCTACCCTGCACCAGACTTCCCAATTTAGAAGCTGGAAGAAAAGACATACTATGGATAAAACTCTCTCTCAGGGCTGCAACTAAATTCATCTGTTGCATTTACCGGTCACCTTCTGACAACAACTTTGTCCAGCTCTTTGACTACCTTTCTGAAAAAACCGACTATTTGATTTCTGAATATCCTTCCTCCGAGGTCACTATTCTTGGCGACTTCAATGTCCATAATAAGGAATGGCTGGGATCTTCAAAAACCGATCCACAAGGGAGAGCAGCGGAGGCCTTTGCAGTCAGCAATTCTTTGGCCAATATGGTTCAGCAACCTACTTACTTTCCTCGTATCCCAACACACAGCTCAAATCCCTTGGATCTCCTCCTTACTACAATTCCTGAATGCTATAAGATATCAGTCACTGCCCCCCTTGGTCACTCAGACCACGGCATGGTCACTGCTTCCTGTGCAATGCAACCCGAGGTCACACAGTCATCACACCCACGTATCGTTTGGCACTACAACTCCGCAAACTGGGACGAAATGCGGGATTACTTTTCCTCATTTCCATGGGCGTCTGTCTGCTTCTCTCATCCTGACCCCTCTGATATCTCACAAAACGTCACCGAAATTATCCAAGCTGGCATGGAATTATTTATTCCACGTACACAGAAAACCTCTTCAGCCACTCAAAAGCCCTGGTTCTCTAAATCCTGTGACAAGGCCAGACTTGAAAAGGTCAAAGCTCACAAAACGCTTCTACACAATCCCAGTCAAGAAAATCGTCAAGCATTCAACGACGCAAGAAACCGCTATGTCCGCATTCTTTCTGAGGCAAAAAACTCGTTTAATAACCACATCAAAAACAAAGTCCTCTCAAGCTCCAACGGCGGCAAACCCTTCTGGACTCTTGCTAAGTCTATTGGGAATAATTTCTGCAAGAGCACGTTCCCACCTCTCGTCTCAGGTGATGAAATTGTTTCTACCGCCCTGGGCAAGGCTGAACTTTTTGCTTCGTTGTTCGCCGGAAATTCTACTCTCAACCCACCTCCAAATCTTCAACCACCAACAGTCCCCAATGTCGCGCATAAAATGACTGATATCATTTTCAAAACTAAAAAGGTACGAAAGATGCTCTCTTCTCTTAATACCAGGAAAGCCTCTGGCCTTGACGACATCCCAGCAATTGCTCTCAAAAAATGCGCACCAGAACTTGCTCCTGTCCTGACTCGTCTGTTTCAGATATCTTACAATAAAGGCATATTCCCTAGTAACTGGAAAACTGCTCGAGTACAACCCATCCCCAAGAAAGGATCCAAAGCGCTTCCTAGCAACTACAGGCCTATTTCTCTCCTTTCAGTCATCTCTAAAGTGATGGAAAAGTATATAAACACCGAACTACTAAAATTCCTTGAAAAACACAGTCTAATCCACGACAGGCAGTATGGATTCCGTCAGCGCAGATCGACTGCCGACCTCCTTTCCTTTGTCACCCATTCTTGGAACAAGTCTATGGAACAACACGGTGAATCCCAGATTGTTGCTCTAGACATATCCAAAGCATTCGACCAGGTCTGGCACGCAGCGCTGCTTAATAAACTTCCGGCCTATGGCCTACCACCAAAACTTTGTACCTGGACAGCAAATTTCCTCTCCAACAGGAGCATATCTGTTGTTGTGGATGGCCATTCCTCTAAACTGTATCCAATTAATGCAGGAGTTCCTCAAGGTTCAGCTTTAGCCCCTACTTTGTTTCTTCTCCACATCAATGACCTCCTCTCTAGCACATCCAACCCAGTTCACAGTTACGCGGACGACAGCACCCTCCACTCAAACATACAATATTCTAAGCCTGTCTCTTTAGCCCAATTAGATGAGGATCGCAGACTCATGGAGGGTTCTGTCTCCGTAGACCTCCAAAAAATATTAGACTGGGGAAGTAGAAATCTTGTACAATTCAACCCCACCAAAACTAAGTCTTGCTTTCTTTCTCACAAGAGATACAGCAGCCCTAGACCCATCACAATGAACAACCAAGTTATTCAAAGTAATGAGTCCTTTTCTCTTGTTGGCATTTCTGTGGATCGAAATCTTAATTGGCACCAACATGTTACATCAATTGCAGAAGCGGCTGCTAAGAAATTGGGTTTCCTCTTCCGGGCTCGCAAATACTTTTCACCAACTAATCTCTATACCTTATACACTTCACAAATAAGGCCAAACCTCGAATACTGCTCCCACATCTGGGGTGCAGCAGCCGCTTCTACACTCGCTATCCTGGACTCCATTCAAAAGAGAGCTATACGTCTCATCGGTGACCCTACCCTCACCCAAAGGCTTCTATCCCTTGCCCACCGACGTGCCGTTGGTGACCTCTCTCTCTTTTATAGATATCTGCACGGGCACTGCTCAGAGGAGCTTTCCTCCATAATTCCCCCACCTGCTGCCCCCAGCAGATCTACCAGGGGAACAGAGCGAATGCACCCTTTTAATGTCCAGGTCACCAGACATAGAACATCTTGTTATGCCCGCTCTTTTGTCCCGAGGACTTCCAAGTTGTGGAATTCCTTGCCGGCACATGTTTTTCCTTCTCCTTCGAACCTCCAAACCTTCAAGTCCAGAATTAACAAGCTGTCTCTTTCCTCCTTGTCAACACCCACGGTACGATAGTATTTAGGCTGTAAGCCCTCGTGGTGTGTTGTTGACTATATATATATATATATATATATATATATATATATATATATATATATATATATATATATATATATATATATATATATATATATATATATATATATATATATATATATATATATATGATTATTTAAAAGGCACAGCCTATCTTGTAACATAAAGCGTTTGTACAGTGCAGTCGGTTGCACTGTACATAGTCATGTCAGCTTTCATAGCGAATTTCTTCTTCAAGGTTTCCTAAGTCTTTTCATAAGCTATTATTTTATGAATGTTCATTACCATAACGCAATTGCTGCCTCAATATAGGTAATTTTGAAAATTTTCCGTTTTACTTGATAAATTGTATCATACTCCCTACCATAATGCACATTTATTTATTTTATTCGTGTTCATTAGCGTAAAACACTTGCTGCGTCAATATAGGTATATTTTAACATTTTTCCGTTTACCTTGATAAATTATATCATACTCCCTACCATAATGTACATGTATTTATTATATTCGTGTTCATTAGCGCCAAACACCTGCTGCGTCTATATAGGTATATTTTTAAATTTTTCTGTTTTTCTAGCTGAATTGTATCATACTCCCTACCATAACGCACATGTATTTTATACGTATTCGTTACCGCAAAACACTTGCTACGTCAATATAGATATATTTTAATTTTTTTCGTTTTACTTGCATACCTATATCATACTCGCTACCATAACGCACATGTATTTATTATATTCGTATTCATTACCGTAAAACACTTGCTGCGTCAATATAGGTATATTTTAACATTGTTCTGTTTTACTTGCATAATTATATCATACTCCTACCATAACGCACATGGATTTATTATACTCGTATTCATTACCGTAAAACACTTGCTGCGTCAATAAAGGTCTATTTTATTTTATTTTTTTCCGTTTTACTTGCATAATTATATCATACTCCCTAACATTACGCACATGGATTTATTATATTCGTGTTCATTACCGTAAAACCCTTAAAACACGCATTATTATACCATACGCTACCATAACGCACTTACTGCGTGCATATTTATTTTTAAGAATTCCGGATCTCTTCATTTATTTCTACTACTAGAAGGATGTGGCAACAGCGCGTGAAGTGCAATGACTAAATTCTAAATTCTAGTGCGCGACAACTCTGCCGGTTCACCGGATTCAACTGCAGAATTACCCAGAAATCTATTCACTTTTAAATATCAATCTAACCTTAAAACATTCGAAGATTCGTTATTATTGTTTATGGTTTTGTTTTGCCCAGCATCCTTACATGGAGTGTTAGCGACTAGCCACGTTTGTTGTTATAAAGCTCTTTATTATTATATCTCTACATATTATGTTAGAGTTATTAAAAAGTGTTCTTTTGATTTGGTCTTGAAGTTTCTGACACAATTGTTGATCAAAGGTAGATTAGATTAGATTTTATTGTGAGTGGGCTATTTCAGTCCCTCCACCGTGACCTTAGGTCTATTGTGGCTCACGTCTAATTATTTAGATTTCACCTATCAATTCCAGCTCCCTGGGGGAGTCGATCTTTTCTTGAGGGTGAGAGTTTGTTTGGCAGGTGTACTGCCATCTGAGTAAAGTCGCTTGCTCGTTTCGAAGCTCAAAGAGAGATAACCTCTCTCCGAGTTCGTCTGGACCCGACATCCGTCAGTGTTTGCCTCGAGGCGGTATCATGAAGTCCCGCTCTCGAGCAGCATCTAATTTCTAGTTGTAATCCACCCCTAGAGATCTCAGTCCCCTCAGGCTCTTCCAAACCTAACAGTGTTAAGACTCAAGGCAACATCCCATCGAGTCCTGCTCCCGAGCATCACCCCAGCGAGGCTGCCCATCTGTTTCGTAGCACACAGTATGGGCTCCAAACTCCGGGTGTTTACCACTCATTAGAGATCAGAGCCCCCCGGGACGTGTTGACACACGACACACGCCAGGGGGGCTCAATCCAGGGCGGTATCATCTGGAACCCCACTCCCGAGTAACAACCAAGCGAGGCCAATTGTCAGTCTCTGAGGCCACAGTGGAGGGGCCAAATTCCTGGTGTTTATCACTCCCCAGAGATGTCTGCCTCCCCCTAGCCTCACCTGCACCAGACCCCCGCCAGTGTTTCATTGACTCGAGGCGGTATCATGAAGTCCCGCCCTCGAGCAGCATCCAGGCAGGGTCGTTAGCCTGTATCGATTCTCACAGAGTAGGCCCAAGTCTCCAGGTGTAATCCACCCCTAGAGAGCCCAGCCACCTCCGAGTTCGTCCAGGTCCATCACCTGCCAGCGTTAGCTTAAATTTCACCCAACAAATCGAGCTTCCGACAGGAGATGACACCTGCGAAGTGAAACTTTGTTTGACAGATGTACTGCCATCTGAGCGAAGTCGCTTGCCTGTCTCAAAGCTCAAAGAGAGATAACCTCTCTCTGAGTTCATCTAGACTAGACATCCGTCAGTGTTTGACTCGGTGCAGTATCATGAAGTCCTGCATCCGAGCAGCATCCAAGTGAGGTCGTTTGTCAGTTTCGAAGCTCACAGAAGAGGCTTCAACCCTTAGTTTTATTCCACCCCTAAATATCTCAGCTCTCCTCCGGGTTCATCTAGTCCCGACACCCACCAGTGCTAGACTCAAGGCGACATCCCATCGAGCCCTGCTCCCGAGCATTGCACAAGCGAGGCCGTCCGTCCGTTCCGAAGCACACAGTGGGGGCCCCAAACTCCGGGTATTTACCACTTATCAGAGTTGTCAACTCCCTCCGGTCGTCTAGACACACGACACCCGCCAGCACTCAACCCAAGACAACACCCACCCAGAACCCCGCCCCCGAGTAACAAACAAGCACGGGCAACCATCCATTTCTAAGCCCAGAGTGGAGGACTCAAAATCCGGGTGTACATCACTCCCCAGAGATATCCGCCTCCCTCCAGGCTCACATGGACAAGATCCCCGCCAGTGTTTGATTCTAATTAGTCGCCTTTTACGACAGGCAGGAGTTACCTTGGGCCTATTCTTTTAGTGTTTGACTCAGTGCAGTATCATGAAGTCCTGCATCCGAGCAGCATCCAAGTGAGGTCGTTTGTCAGTTTCGAAGCTCACAGAAGAGCCCTCAACCCTTAGTTTTATTCCACCCCTAAATATCTCAGCTCTCCTCCGGGTTCATCTAGACCAGACACTCACCAGTGCTAGACTCAAGGCGACATCCCATCGAGCCCTGCTCCCAAGCATTGCACAAGCGAGGCCGTCCTTCCGTTCCGAAGCACACAGTGGGGGCACTAAACTCCGGGTGTTTACCACTTATCAGAGTTGTCAACTCCCTCCGGTCTTCTAGACACACGACACCCGCCAGCACTCAACCCAAGGCGGCACCCATCCGGAACCCCGCTCCCGAGTAACAAACAAGCACGGGCAACCATCAATTTCTAAGCCCAGAGTGGAGGCCTCAAAATCCGGGTGTAAATCACTCCCCAGAGATAATCGCCTCCCTCCAGGCTCACATGGACAAGACCCCCGCCAGTGTTTGATTCAAATTAGTCGCCTTTTACGACAGGCAGGAGTTAACTTGGGCCTATTCTTTTAGTTAGTCCCCGGACCCACAGGGACTGATGATCAAAGGTAAGTAGCACATGCTTATCATTATTTGTGTTCTTCAATATTTTTAATAACCTGGCAAGTGAAACAAATACTAACTTATACTTATTGGTTCCAGTATCACAAACATTTTGGGACGCAGCAAGTTCGTTATAGTAGTGAATTTTCATAAGAATTGTACACTGTTAGTAAGATATACTATTAAAACTAATTCTTTAAATTTAAATGGACCTTTGAGATCAGTTTTAGAGTCCTAGTTAGCGATTATTTGAAAAAAATTATGTTTTATATGGAGCTACTAAATTCAAATTTGGTCTTAGATATAATATGTAAATACTGCAAGTGTCTTTAAAAAATTGTGTTACAAATTTTATTAAAGTTACAAAAGTTTTTCAGAAAACAATTAATTATTTACAAAGGGAATGTACCTGTCAAATTATAAATATGACAGGTATTTTTCCTTATTAATTGTTTGGATGGTTTTGTTTTAGTCAACCCATCCAGTTTTTGCAAACAACAAAACGAAGCTCAATATGTTATTTTGCTTTAATTTATTACCCACGTGCATTTACATAGGTGTTACTAAGGTTCAAGATTGAAGATTCTGGCTTAATGGGAAATCTATTGAGCTATCGGATTTGAAATAATTTTACGAACATTTTCTACCATAACATAAAAAACCCTTTTTGTTGTTTATTGTTTGCAAAAACTGGATGGGTTGACTAACAAACCATCCAAGCAATTAATATGGAAAAATACCTGCCATATTTATAATTCGACAGGTACATTCCTTTGTAAATATTTTTTTTCTGAAAAACGTTTGTAACTTTAATGAAATTTGTAACACAATTATTTTTAAGACACTTGCAGTACTTACATATTTTTATAATTCAACAGGTACATTCCCTTTGTTAATCATTTATTTTTTCTGAAAAACGTTTCTAACTT
Source organism: Tillus elongatus (assembly GCA_964006375.1). Taxonomy (NCBI): domain Eukaryota; kingdom Metazoa; phylum Arthropoda; class Insecta; order Coleoptera; family Cleridae; genus Tillus; species Tillus elongatus. The sequence goes on along the minus strand of OZ023263.1, from coordinate 153,057,803 downwards.
TAATGAAATTTGTAACACAATTTTTTTTTAAGGCACCTGCAGTACTTACGTATTATATCCAAGACCAAATTTTAATTTAGTAGCTCCATATAAAATATAAGTTTTTTCAAATAATTGCTAACTGGGACTCTAAAACCGATCTCCAACGTCCATTTAAATTTAAAGAATTAGTTTTAATAATATATCTTACTAATAGTGTACAATTCTTATGAAAATTCACTATCATAACGTACTTGCTGCGTCTGGAGTTTTTTAGTTTGTGTATGTAAGCATTCTGAAAAGAACCAAATGTATCAACTGATGTAATAATGAATAATGTAAATTGGGGACTCACAAATAAGTGCGTTAAAAGCATTTTCGAGGGTGCTCATTTTAGCTTTTAGTGAAGTTTCGTAGAAAAAATTCACTAATGGAGAGATCCCGACTTTTGAATTTTGACAAAATTTTGCAAATGAGCGCAAACTAGGACCCCTAGAATCCATATCCGGGGTCAGTTTCAATTTTTATATGTTTATATATATATATATATATATATATATATATATATATATATATATATATATATATATATATATATATATATATATATATATATATATATCACACCGATAACTCAAAAAATAATGGGCCGATTTTAATAAAATTTGGCATGTACCTTTCTTTTGTAAATGGCTTGGACAAGTTCGTTAGTCAGGAAAATCGGACGAGGTTTTCCGGGAAAATTTTGAGTTTTCATTCGAAAAAAATTCTTATCTCAAAAAGTAATAAGCCGATTTTAATAAAATTTGGCATGTACCTTCCTTTTGTAAATGGCTTTGACAAGTTTGTTAGTCAGGAAAATAGGACAAGGTTTTCCGGGAAAATTTTGAGTTTTCATTCGAAAAAAATTTTATCTCAAAGAATAACTGGCCGATTTTGATAAAATTTGGCATGTACCTTCCTTTTATAAATGGCTTTGATAAGTTCGTTAATCAGAAAAATCGGACGAGGTTTTCTGAAAAAATTTTGAGTTTTCATTTGAAAAAAAAAATGTATCTTAAAAAATAAAAAATCTATGATAACCAAATTTGGTAGGTAGGTTTACGATATAAAAAGTAAACTAAACACCAAAATTTAAATTTCTATGTTACAAGAAAAAAAAGTTATAATAAAATATTTTGTGCCAGATGATTTCTATGAAAATTCACTACCATAACGCACTTGCTGCGCCCCGAGATTTTTTTTAACTCATGTGGTTTAGATTTGCTTTAGCCTGTTCTGTTTTAAATCTGGATCAGCTTTTTTTATGTGTACTAAATGGTAACTAGTGTTTTCGAAAACAAACGTATAGTTAAGAACTCACAAATAAGTGCTTTATAAGCACTTCGAGGGTGTTTAATTTTAGTTATTTTGTTGTGTACAAGTCTGAATGAACCTATATTATTATGATTATTATTACTGTGACAAATTGTTTTGAAGATTTCTGCCTTACCTAATAGCGAGTGTCTGAAGTATGCATTCAGTTTTCTTTAAAGTAGAGAAAAACATCAAAACAAAAATAATTAATACGTGTATTTCGTCAGTAATAAGTACATAGTACCTAATTAAACCTATAAACTGTAACAATATATACATCTGCATATATAAAACAATAAGTATTTGTATTTATATACATACACAGAGAATAAAAAGTCCCAAATCATTCCCAAACAATAGTCAAATTTATTTTAAAATTTAATAAAAAGTCTTTCATAACTTATATTCTTTGTAACTATAGTCCATATTCACTCAGTAACAAAACAACAATAACAATAATAATATTATTAATAAAATAACTCTAATATGTTTTATCTGCACCTACTTAAAAAAAATCACAACTGGGAATAAGGTGTGAAGTTATAAAATATTATATTTTACAATAAGGCCATATCTTATGCTGAATACTAGAATACTGTAAGCAAAAACTAACATAGCTGTGTTAAAACCTAGCTTTCACATTTTTAATTTATGTAATAAACTTCTTACATGGTAAACAATGCAGCTCACTTAAAATGAAATAACAAAAGTCAACATATCTAAAACTAAAGTAAAATAAATTATTATGCAGGTGACCCACCAAACACTTTAAACAAAGTTTTCACCATTATCGCAAAATAAGCGTGTAGTCAAGGCAACTTTACTTTTTAGGGCTCATTTTTTATTATTTTTAACCACGAAATTGCTACCCCTCAGGGGTGACTTAAACCCATAAAATCTTAAATGGCAAGGCAGCTTACAATACATTATATTACTGGCAATTATCTTATCTTTCCAACGATACCGTTTTCTAAATTTCAATCATCAGGCTTCAAAAAATTCAGTTGCAAATTAAAAAAAAAAAAGATTATCAAAATTTTCCTATTGGTTAAAACTGATGCAATATCGCTTAACAATGAGAGCACAGAAAGTTATTAAAAAATATCTTCGGAAAAACAATAATGTGCTTTAAAATGACACATTGCAAGCCACACCTTGCTTTTTAAGAGGTTAAGTGTTGATGTCGCGTCTCACATATTTATTTCTTAAACGTCCGCCCGAGTCTGACCGCTTGCTCAGTCCATGAATTATTTGCCCATGCCCCATTAGCTAGCCTGCTTTTAAAAGCACCAAACGTGAAGAGCTCCTTACCATAACTATTGCTTTCACTTCCTTTACTTTAAACACAGCAGCAAACCAATCTGTTGAAAAGAAAGATACCAAACTAAGCCATAGGAATTTATTCTTCGACTTTGTTTTGATTTATTTAATACCACAAAATCCAATACAAATAAACTTGCCAAACAGCCGAAAATTTGATACTTGGAATGTCTGAATTTTTAGGAGTTCGCAAAATTTAAGACTTTGGTTACGGGAATTAAAAGAAATTTTTTTTTTTGCGAAATATTGCGGATTTTACAATACCTTGACAAGTGGCAGATGTGTAATACCAAGATATAAGATGTTTATAGTTTCATGTCATATAGGTTTAACTTGGCGTTCTATTTATTTATTATTAAGCTTAAGCTTATATTTTTCTGTTTTTAGCACATTTGAGTTTTTTCTCAATTTTTAATTTGCCCTGCCTACAGTAATACAATAAGAGACTGGATTATTTCGATTTACAAGACATACATAATTTAATATAGGTAGATAAAATAGAATTTTAAATGTTAAGTAAGAAACTTTAGAACTGACAGGTATATACATATAAATATTTATAGGTAGGTACTACAGAGATAAAAAACTAGGGTTATAAAAATTTTAATCCTTATAACTTAATTTTCATATTAGAATTTCCAATTGATTTCCGTAAATAAAATAATATACAAATAATTTTACTGAAATCGTATTACCTGTTTTTTAGTAACTTTTTTAAACAATTACAATTTCTTGAACAGGTATGGACATATATATATATATATATATATATATATATATATATATATATATATATATATATATATATATATATATATATATATATATATATATATATATATATATATAAGGTACATAAAATAAGCGTTTATGTGGTAAATATAAAACCTTATTTGACCTGACAAATATTATTTCTCAGAATAGATAGTAAATATCGCTCAAACACAGCTTTTGAAGCGATCTCTGGAAAATCTAATAAGTAAATACAAGTCGAAGAATACTGGGTATAAATATAAATATGTATGGTTATGTCCACATTTATTTATATTTGCTATAAGGCTTACTCTTACTTTTGATTTGTAGGCAGGCGCAAATAAGTCAGGGACTCAGCATGCAGTCGGACTCAGGAGGACATTTAAGAAAAAAATATCTGCTGGCATCTGCTCAAGGATTGCAATTTCGGAGTTCAAAATAACAAAAACCTAAAAATTAAAATTGATGTGTCCAAGCAGTTTGTTTTCTTTTGCCATACTGGAGAAAACCTGAGTAAAAACTTTTCTGAGCTACCTTGTGTGTACAAAAAGAAAACACATAACATTACATTACTGGTGAATAGGGTCCCAACTGTTGTCATAACTCCATAATAAGATTGAACAGGAAATCACATTTGAAAAAATATGGTAAAAAACATTAAATCATGAATTCTGTCCCTAAATTTGATATATTGCATAAAACTATACAAATTTGGTTCTGCTATTGTCAAATATAACTTAATTTACTTACTATAAACAGCTCATTCATCAAAATATTATCACTAACAGTTGCCTTGATGTTGACAGCTCTTACTGTGAGCTATACTGTCAATGTTAAGGATAGTTTATGCAACATAAAGTAGGAGCATTGCGGAGTGTCAGAACTGAATTTATTTGAATCTTACTTCCAATCTAAGTAAAAGCACATGATTGAGTAAAAATGTTTTCAACGTTAACTTAGGTTATAAGGTGAGTGGGCTATCTCGGTCTTTTCACTCCGACCTTAGATCTATTGTAGCCTATTGTAATGTTTTTAGGAAACACTATATAAATCAAATTTTAGTATCTAAAAATGATTTTTAATGTACTCCAAAAAAACGACAGTTTTATAATTTAACACATTTAAGGTCAATGTTTAAACTGAAGTGTTTTGTTTCATGTGTTCAAAGTCAAATTGAGGAAATGATCACATGACATCTGTTTCCCTTGGTTCTTATTTTCAGTTTTGATCACCAGACTAACGACAAAACAAAAACAATAAAGTAAAATATTATTTGCATATTATAAATAACAATCAGAACCCAATCCACATCAGTATTAATCTAAAACAGACTCTACAGCTGTTTCAATAAAAATGAAACACACTATAACTGAAGATACCTGGTGTCGCAATAAAATAATTGAGCAAAATTATGCTTAGTAAAATGTTCCTTAGTAATAACACATGGTGATATGTTTGATATTGCTTTTTTGTTTTGTAAAAGACATATCATAACTAACAAACTCAAATTTTGTGAAACCTTGTTTTTAGTGGTAAAGAATTTCATCAGTTGTGTGCTGGAAGTTAGTATCAGAAGACAACACATCAGTATAATTTGAGTACTTTAATATAACTGGCATAGTTCAGTTTGTCTTCCAACACGTCATAATAAGCATTAATGTGAAGCATCACATAATCATAAGTCATACGTTATCACAAAAAAAAAAGTGAATAAACCTTCATCATCATTCATATGAGCAACACCTTAGACTGCCTATCTTGCCTACAATACATATTCAATGTGACCTCATATATATGTATAAAATCACACATCACATAAATCCACCATCCTGTGAATCTTTGCTGTTACTTAAATCAGATTTCACCCAACGTCCTAAAAGAATAGGATACATACTACATTACAAACAATTTGGCTATGTCCCAGGCTCAGAACGGAGCGCCACCTGTGGATGCATTTAAGAATATGTAATACTGTCCATATAATTAACCAAATATACAGTTTCTCTATTAATATTAATTTGACTTAGGTATAAACTAATATCAAGTTTCCTGTCTGAATTTAGAAACTGACACACTTACACTTTTTGTTATCCACAACCATATCTTTACTGGGTTCTATAAGTTTCACTATCTCTGATTATTTTCGTACTGATCATTTCTGTGCTGGCTCGATTCTGGTGGGGATGCTGAGTACTCACACCCTGCCTAGTTTACTAGAAACACGACTGTCTCCGGAGAACACATTAATCCTTGCCTCAACCCAAGCTTTTCATCCCATAAGTTTGAAGATCTTAGATAATTTTCTTCAAGATGCTGATTAGTCATGGTCTGCTAAATTAACCAAGATATTTGCATCCTAGTTTGGTCCTAGTGGGGATGCTTATCACAGTCACAGTCTGGGACACAACTCCTGACCTTTTCTTCCTAACTTGCTATGACTGAGCACCTAGTAGTTAGCGAAATGTCTCTGCTGGTTTAGCGTCCAACATCCAAAAGCTACCAAACCCTTATCAACAAGGTTAGACAGGTAGCGGACAATTGCATGGGCCATACTGTAGTGAAGAGGTCGCATCCTAACATACTCAACAGGGAGTAAATACTCTCAAATTTGGCTCCCGAGATCTTTTGAATAACTGTTGATTCAATGTACAAAAAAAAAACCTTCTGCCAGTAAAGGCTTTGTAATGGTAGCAGTTATTTGCCATACAGCAGAATTTTTTATCTTTTTTGGAAAAGGACAAAAGTGTTCATAATCAACTAGTGCCCAAAGCTCTTTCTAGAGAACGGTTTGACAATACTGTGAAAGTATTTCATATAGCTGATAACAATAAACTTGATCCTAATGATATTTGCAAAAGTACGACCACTTTTTGCAGAACTATCTTAAAATTTGCACCCCATCAAGAACACCACAGCATTGATGCCCTGTTGTTGGAGCCATGACACTAAACTGTTCATAGCGGCTAAGCCTAGATGATGGGGTTGCAAGCTTTAGGTAGGCTGCACAGAAAATGTATGTATAAATTCATTTGAATCATATCAGGAACCCTCCACTCACGTGTCACTGGAATTATGAGTAGGTGCTGGTGTAGTACATCAAAGTCGATGGCCAGGCAGTATATTTCATACCTTTTCTGACAATACCTTCTCAGGATTGCTGCTTTTTAAACAACTGCCAGCAAATGGCATAGGTAGAACTGGTACAATTTCAATAGAATTGTCAAAAATCCTTTCAAATTAACAGCTGAAATGAAAAATTATATATATATGCAAGGCGAATACATGAGTACAAGACACATCTTAATGAAAATCTGACAGTCCTTTGTTGGAATGGTAAATAGCATAGTGTCCTGCTGTTGGTCCCAATCCCATTCGCATAGTAAAACGGTAATCTCGAACAGATAAAAAGTCAGTTCTAGTACCCCAGCCATGTATGATAATACTATACAATGATAATATGGATGGTGTTGATAGTAGTGACCAAAATAAAAATTATAAATTTTCCAAATGAACCTATAAGACTTGCTCAGGGTTAATTTCATTCCAAATCGATTATTTATACCACCTGCCAGAGGATATTGTTGCCACTAATATTGATGTATTTAAGCGAGGACTGAAAGATTATCTTGGTATTTAGATTTTTTATGCCTTGTATTGCTAATTGTGCTAGATGTTTGTACCTATATGTTATTTGTGCAATAAATTTTTAAAACATTTTTGTGTGGTAAATGTTGTACTTTATTTGTTACAGTATACATGCTATATAGCCCCTCTAAGTATTGAACTTAAATAAATAAAAAAATATATTAAACAGAAAATAATACAAAATTTTACATTCTGTATCTACCTCAATAAGAAACAACTTACATGGCAAAAAATGCTTTGCCCAATCATTTTATTTTCACACCAGTTATCTTCAGTTACAGTGTGTCTCATTGTTAACAAAATGATTATACAACAGTTTAGTGCCAATAATATAAATATTTCATTATATTGAAATTTTATATAAAAAATTTCAAAACTTCATCTCGTACAAACTTGTATGTAGTCACAGAAAATAACATTTATAATAAATATTCAATAAGGATTAAGTGATTAAGAGCTGTTACACATTATTATCTAAAATAAACTCTGCATTAAGTTTCTTTTTGTTGTTGTAATAACAGTAACATTTTTAAACAATTGTTTATTTTAAATAAACTAACATGCTATTAGAAACTGCAAAGATTTTTACAATTTGCTTAAATATATTTATTTTAAAACCTAATATCACAGCATCCTAATAAACAGCTGTCTAGCACTTTTCAATTGTTTGTTTTCTTTTTCTTCTTTTATATTGTACTATACATGGTTTATTTGAATTTCGTTTGTTGAGACCATTTGCCAAAACAAAAAATGGTTAGAAATAAGAATGGATGGGGTGGATTAGCATTTATGTGATTCAATAATAAAACTTACACGATACAGACGGTAAGCTCAATCACAGTTCTATCACAGTTTCCGTCCGTTATTTTTGTCGGGTCACTAGGTAAAAAACAACAATAAAATTATATGCAATCGGTGATGTCTTTAACTCACGAGATCATGTAGATTTGATTATGAATATTAACCTTACATTTAAAATATATAAGACTAGAGAAATGCATCTGTAGAAACAAAATTTTAGAAAAAGCTCATTACACTTCTTCCATATCCACAATAATATAGCCTGTGTTAACAATAATCAATGCGAGTGCTTGAAAATTGTGATATACAAAGAAATACTACAGAGGTGTACATACTATAGTACTATGGAGCATGCCTTTATTGTAACCACAAAATCTAATTTAAATAATTTCAAATCGTTATTTTTCCTTTGTCTTACAAAAATCATAAACATTACGATATGACTTTAGAAACAAAGTTAATTGAAAATGATAATTCATTGACAGCTTAGATCTTTGCTGTAGAAAATTCCTCATAATTAAAAAAATCATTTTTTTGTAGAGGTGTGCGTACCCATGTTTTTTTCGAACTGAACTATGAACAAAACCAAGTAAATATGTTGCCTTGAACTTCGATTCTCGGAATTAGTATGTCTAGTGTTCACAGTCAAACTTTAAACTTCTTAAAAATTTAAAATCTAACATCGAACTAGCCAAAATAATTTCCAAATACAAAATTTAGGTATATTGTAACATAAATAATATACTATTTGGAATGGGTCCTCATTATTTTTACTAAATGCAAAGGTCTGAAAAAATCTGCAAGTTGACAGAGAAAATGCACCCCGGTGTTGATGCGAGTTGTGAAGATGTTGAATCAAAAATACAGAAAGGTATACTGAAAACCTTTTTAGATTTCTATATCTATAGTTAAGCTCAATTATAAATATTTGTTGTTGTTTGGTATTAGCTTTGCAGTGTTAGCAGTCACTAAAAGGGAGGGGGTTAAAAGTGAGCATGATAGGTATATATAATAAGTAATAACTACTTAAAAGAGCCTTGGTGGTTCAGTGGTAAGAACATGTGCCTCTGAACCGAAGGTTACTGGGTTCGATCCCAGGGTACGCCTTTCACTTTTTCAGTACATACTGCACAATTAACATCAACCGAGGTTGTGGCATTGTATTTGAGCAAGTTGAATGTCTGCACATTCCGCCCTTCGGAGGGGGCGTGAAGCCGTCGGTCCCGTGTCCATGCGATGTTGGGCACGTTAAAGATCCCTACCCTCCTTACAGAAAGGCAGGGGTTCGGCAAAATTTTCCAGGATAGTGAGGTGAAACTGCTCCTTGGCGTCGGTGATTTGCCATAGTCGCGGAAATACGCCGACGTTAAAGAAATAAAAACACAACTACTTAAAATTTCACCTGTCTCCCGGTTGTGAATATTTAACTGTTTTGGCTCATTGGGAAAAAAAGCATCTGTTTCCGGAAGGCAATCTGCAATTATCGTCATAAATTCTGAAAAGTTATGTTACTAATCGATATCAAACACTGCGATCATAATGTTGCACCCAAAAAAAGGCATTGGGATGCTAGGATATATAAAAAATAATTCTGTGGTTGTTAGATGGCTCTGTCAGGTACCAATGGGTCCCACCAACTGTCAAAAATAGACATGAGTGAAATGTCCTGAAATTACTCTACTGACTCAATGGAGCCGATCTATGTTTGAAGCGCAGCTACAGAGTTACAAATTCGCTACCTTGGCAGCATTGAACATCTGTAAAGTTCAATTTTAATGTATTCTCAAGAATTACGTATTTAGAACTTTGAACTACTTTAACATCACCTACCATGAACAATTTTTTGAACCCAAGGTTCGGTTCAATATTTCGAAGCTTCGCACACCTCTACTTTTTTGGCTTACTATTGCTTCACTTAATAGAGAGGTGATAGATTGTAAGACCAAGTTAAGGCTGGCTAAGTCAATCACTTTAATCCGTTAATCAAGATCTGAATAATAATAGTAAAAAGCTTACTTTGTGATTAATTGTTGTACCTTTTTTATGTAATTGACTAATTGACACAACTAATTTTTACCTACTATGATATGCTATTTTTGCACTATTGTTTTCTTTGTATTAGAAAATTTAAATCAATAGGTAACTAAAATTTATATACAATATGTGAAAAAAAAACCATAAATATATAAACTATAAATCTGCAAATCAAATGAGTTGAATAACAAAATTTCAAACTCTGGAAGACAAGTTAACAAAGCTCATAAACTAAATCAAAATGCAACACATCCTGGATAAGTCAATAAAAACAAAACTTATAATCATTTACAAATAATAATAATAATAATAATCCTCTTGCCAAAACAGATAAAACAACCATCATCTACATGATCTATAACATAATGCTGATGTCACAACATTAATGTCTTAAAAATAAAACTCTTGTCGCATCAACTACCTGTAGTTGACTATCAACTATCAAACATCAGTTATTAAATGTTGAATGCTTATGTTAACTGACAAGTGTTAACTGCCAAATATAAACACAGGTGTCAAACAAAGATGTGACAATAGACACATCAAGGTTCTTCTTCATGAAGACCAGTGGATTCATCTTCGTTGTCTAACTTGGTCCCTGCGTTGCACACGCGGCACTTACAACACACTATACAGGGGGCGGCCAAAAGAAGAAGGGGAGAGGCAACTAATAGCAGTATACCGAAACCTGCAAATATACCTATCACTTGAGTCCTGTGCCAAATAACTGAGGCTCTTGAGTGACCAAGTTTGTTTTTGCATGGACCTTTGTCATAATGACGTAAGAGGAAGTCATCCTGAAAAAAATGCAAAAATAAAATAAAATGTAACACCTTTTTTATAATAATTTATCATTAAAGTAGATTATTAGATTAGATTATTAGATTGCGAAACAACAGGTCAGAAAATCAAAAATCATCACTTTAATTTAACACTTTAATGGCCTGGTCTGGCAAAATTTATAGGGTTTTAAATAATACACAGACTATAAAATAGCCGGTGGTGTTGTCAATATAACCAAAGAATACCGGCGGTTTTCATGCATTGCCTCCTATGAGAGCTGCCAAAAACAGAATTTTAAATATCAGTTACAGCAGTTTGTGCGGAGTATATCATTGAATGCCGACTGGTGACATCTTCCATTTAAAATGATGATACACGATTCACCATCTAATGATGTTATTGAGCTCCTTCTCAAATTTATTGAAAAATTATTACAACAGATTATGATTTTTCATGTTATGATCCTTAAAACTTGTCATTATTACCACAAAAATATGGTTATTTTGTCACTACTTGGGAGTTGACATCTCAAGAAAACAAGAATCTGGAGAATTTGAAAAACAGATTAAAAGAAGAAAATAGACAAAATGCAGTTGTATATGAACAACTCTTGACATTCAAAGCTACAGAGAAAGTAACTGGAGGAGCAAGAGGGGAAGGTAAAAAAATGTTACCTGGTTAACAAACTAGGTCACTTAGCAAAGTTATGCCATAGTAAACCACAGCGTTCTATCTGTAAAAAGACCTATCTTGAAAAAATTGTCTGCTCCAAAACATAAATTGCAATAATAATAAGAATCGAGGAAGTACAAGTACAAACACTGCTTTCTTAATTACCAATCACAAAGATACAATTCATAATAATAAAATCTTGGTGGTATTGAGGATGCATAGCACACATGACAAACTATGTTAACTGAATCAAAGCATATAAAGAAGTTTGGTTCGAGATATCAGTGGCCAAGAATAAACAATCAATGACAGCAAAAGGTCAGGGATCTGTTCAGGCAAGTGAATGTATATTAACCCTAGAGTGCTGGACATATTATTTGAACAAACGCAAATACTGGAGGTTCGTAAAATCGACTACTATGTAAAAAATATTTTTATTTTCTAATATAAATTTTACAGAAGAAAAGGTACAATTATTTCAGTAGGCAGTACATGTATGTAGGATAATATTAATACAATAATAATAATATCCATCATTCTGTAGTGCAGACAGAGCAAATATTCCTGCGGTGCTCTCCACAAATTGCCTATTGGCACCGTTGACAATATGTCCTTGTCATGTGTCTTTTGTTACTAGGACAGTAAAAATAAATCTTCCTTTTTTTATTCTCGACAACTCTATTTTCTGTCTGTATATTGACTGAGAATATTGCTTATATCTCGGCAGAGTTGACACCTCAAAGAAGTCAGTTTTAATCCCTGCTCCATCAATGGTTTAGCAAGGCGGTAACTCATATCTATTAGGAAATCATCTCAGGACATAGATTTTTCGCCACTTTTTGCTATATTGTAACAGTAAATGACATATGAGTTTATACCAGCTATATTTATCAAATCATATAAACATATAATAGCCATCCTCGGGTTTTTCGACCAGAGTTAACTCTAAGTGACTTTCCATCACTGCTTTATTGAAAGCCATTTTGCTTGCTGAAAAAGGTTTTTCATACACGAAAGCGACAACTTGAAGTCTACAGCTGTATACCTCAGCCTCAGTATGAAATAATTGATCAGCAAACATTGTGAGGTGAACTCAAAATAAAGCACCTGGATACTGGACATTCGTCACATTAAGTTTGGGCGAAATAACCATGAACACTATAAAATTGCAGACCACTCTCACCCTTGTATAAATCGACACTAGATCAGAAGGTACTGAAGAACTCAACAGAATAAATCAAACGGACAACCCTGAAAAATCACGATGTAAGTCGAGAGGCATAAAATTTACAAATGGCCAGTATTCTAGGGTTAAATAAAACTTATATATCTAATCTGACAAAAAATGTAATGTCAGTAAATACAGTAACTAATAATGAAGAAAGAAATTTCCTAACCTTACTATTGTGTTCCATTTATTTATGCTCGATTACTTGCTAAACGTTAAAAAAAGAAGTACTCACATCAAGACTAGCCAGGCAGTACCAACAGAATACATGTTTGCATCTTTTGCACATCATCTGGGCACAGCCTTCATCCTTTTCTATTGGTACATTGCACATGGGACAGCACTTGATGAGGTCAGAATCTAAAGGTATTCCTTGATCCTCAACCTTGCCTTCTTTGGCCAACTGTTTACTGTATTGTTCACACGTCAAGCCCTCATGCCACTCTAGCTTACAGTTGCTGCAAAAGTCTGTTGTACAAGTAGGACAGTGTACACTCTGTGGATGACATCGTTGACCTGTGGGACACACACTACAGACAGTCTCACATCCCGCTCGAGGGCACCAGGTACGAGTCTTGTCCAGCTCAATCTCTGCAACAAAATAAAAATATTAATATACCGGAATCTTACATACAGTTCGAGCTCGATTATTCGGACCTTCAGTAAATTGGATTCATCGATCATTCAGCTGAGCATTTCGACCGTAGTGTTCTTTGTAATCCAGATGTGAGAGTACGTGTAAATCCAGATCTTCATTTTTTTTTACTAAAATTTAGGATGTCTGGATTAGTTTAATATCAGGTTTATTTTACATGCTTATTCTTTTGTCCGTATTCACCACTAAGTGACATATACATTGTGTTCAGCCTTGTATTATTTTATGTGCCAAATAATTTATAAATATCTTTAATACATTTACTTATTTACGAGATTTCGCACACGTTACATGTTTTGGAAACAAAATACAAGATACAGAAAGTTATACAATTAACTCAATAAAATCAACAATAATAAGAAACTTGTAACCCGAAAGATGATACTCGGACTAATATTTTAATTTTCGTTAATTATATACTCAACCAAAGACCAAGAAACAGTTTCAGAAATTACTGTGGCAGCTAGCAGCTCCAAAGCCTTACATCCAAAAGTTGACTGTGAACCCCAAAATAATCATTGGCACCTACATGTTCTCATTAAAATGTTTCCCAACAAAAGAAAACTTATTACCCTGCCAACAAAACAGGAATGTGATACATTGGCAAGACTAAACTGTGAAGAAAGTGGAAAAACATTTACAAATGAATACATGGAAGCAACGTCAACAATTTCTCATATAAGAAATGAAGGCCGAACATCCAAAAATGGAAAAATGTTTGTATGCTTGGTTTTGTACTGTCACGAAGTGACTAATCCTGGATAGATTACCCGGCATAATTTACCATCATAACCACTGCATTATGTTACACCATAAAGGTTGGAATATTTTCCAACATTTTCCGTTGAGTAATATACGAAAGATTTGCGAAGATTGGAATATTTTCCAACATTTTCCGTGGAGGAAAATACGAAATCTGGTAGGTCGAACGGAATAATTAGTAGAGGGGACAATTAGGCGGCGGCGATTCCGAAAAAGAAGTGTGACCGGACGGAACGCCGACGGAGAGTGGGCAGTTGGATAGTGACTGCGAACAAGCTAGTGCGTCCGTCGCAAGGAAGTGAAATTGTAAAGTCCGTGAGGTTTAAGAGAAGACTAGTAAGCTGAGTGAGACCGCCGATTCCCGGAGCCACCGCCGCAGCGGGTGCCTAGTGAACATCGTCACCGGAGAATACCCCCAGGTAGGTGAAAGCCTGATTCTTTTACCGGTGGTCGAAATGTGGAACGCCCCGTAATAACACTGGGAACCTTAGACGGGACCGTTTCTTCCCTGTCTCCGTTGGCGGGCTGCTCTGGGAGTTGGGAGCTGCATTGGCTGGAGTAGATTCGGATAGAGCAGCGACTGCGCTGGTCCAGGTTGAAATAGCTAGGCGGCGCCTGGCGACCCGGGCCGTCCGCGGCCCCGTTCAGGACGGGCGTAAATCTGGTAACAGGACCCCATTATTTCCTTGTGTATATAATTAGTGAATAGAATTTTATTTTAATTTACTCGATATTTCATTTATTCTCCCAGAATATCCACCCAAATAAAATTTGACTTCAGTTCTTTAAAAAAGACCATAACCAGAAGTCCCGGGGGACTTTGTCTTGACTTAGGAGGACCCTGTCTCCACTAGAAACTACCCTGGGCTAGTGTATCCGTTGACAGTGACTTGGGAGAAGGGTAGCATCCAGAGGGAGCGCGCGTTTACTCTCTGACCAACTCTATAAACGCTGGCGTCCGAGCATGATCCCGTAGGAAAGCCGTGTCCCGGAAGTCATCCCGAAATTCCCCAGGTTAGGGAAAACTAGTAGTAACCCCCGGCTACCCCAAGTGGCCGTCGCAGTACACACACATCAATGCATATTCCTATTTATAATGAAATTTGATCTGCCAAAGCAAAGCAGTTTTATTCTGAAACCTATGGGTAGGATAATTTTAGAGCAGGCAGAGGCTGGATTTCTAATCTACGAAAAAGAATTGTCTGTATCTTTTAAAAGTGTGTGGCGAAAAGTTATCAAACAATCAAAGTGCCATAGATTGGCTTATAACAGCATTTGAAGAAAATATATGATAGTTCAACCTCACACTTAGTCAAATATATAACGCACTTATACTGGAAAATGTTATCTGAAAAACATAAGTTGGTTTACACAAGACGACTGCACTAGGTTGAAACAAAGTAAAGAACACAGTACTTTTCGAGCTTGTTGTAATGCTGGCGGTTCATAAAAATAAAAAACTATTAGTAGTATACGATTTTTACAATAAATTTGGAATGACATCATTTTTAGCAATTAAAGGTAGGCAACACACAAATCTAAATTCTCAATGCAGATTCATATAATATCATACCACAATTGAAATAAAAATTTTACTACTATAAATTGGCGACCCTTCATGACGTTGCGAAATTGCATAATTATTAAACGTAAACAAATTGATGTGCCGATACTTGACATGAATTGAGAGTTATTGACTTCTTATGTATATATATATATATAAAATTTAACGATATATATATATATATATATATATATATATATATATATATATATATATATATATATATATATATATATATATATATATATATATATATATATATATATATATATATATATATATATATATATATATATATATATATATATATATATATATCGTTAAATTTTAAAGCAGTTGTTTTGAGGACTGTTAAAAGTTTCATTATAACGTCATTTGTTGCATAAACTGTTACAATGCCTAACTCCTTCCAAGTCGTGCTCTATAAATGGCTGCGTCACTAATAACCTATTTTGAATGTTAACATGATAAGGAGATAAGGAGAGCCTTTTCTACCTCTTACTGGCAGAGGCGACGTAAGTAGCATTAATTTTAAAGCTTTGAGCCTTTATTTAATAATCATAAAATTAATAGTTCCATATCAACACTGGGTGTTGAATAAGCCATACAATAAACAAGACTTAACGTAAAATAAACATTTACACAGATATATACATATCACCTAAACATGATGTAACATACATTTAAACGAAAAATTAAAAATCATAAGCGTTAGATTTATCATCGAAGAACTCAACCAGCTTGTAGTAAGCTTTATTTATCAAAAACACAAATTTCGTGTTTGATTTGTTCCAGGGGCTTGTTCCTAATTTCATCCGGAATATGGTTGAAAAAAATTAAGGCTATATTGCACATTAAGTTTTATTTTACTTGCTTTGGTATTGAACGAACTAAGTAATTTTTTGTACTTATGTCGTTAAGAGTTTGTACACAATGGACAGATGTAAATTTTCTCTTACAAAGCATATAGACTCAAATATATATATATATATATATATATATATATATATATATATATATATATATATATATTATATGTTTATATATGTTTATATATATATATATATATATATATATATATATATATATATATATATATATATATATATATATATATATAGGGAATAGTAAGAATAGGTAAGTATATTATTACATTTAAAGTGTGGCTTACACGATTCTCTAGATTGTCTATATTGTTTTTTCTGAATATTAGTGTTGTCATCTGCATACATGACTTTTTTCTTTTATAAAATCATTATTTTAATTTCAAGAGTGATTCTTGTTTTCATATCAGTCACCCACAGTCACAGTTTAAACAACAAATTTTGTCTTAATTATAATACAAAATAAAAATCTTATAAACAAGATACTAACCTCTGTTTAACCTATACTTGTTATGTTTTTCTAATAAATCACTTCCCACCAGTCTTTTTATCTCTTCTTGTGTCAAAACACCCTGAGATGGACACTGTGCATCAGGACACGAGATATCATATGCCCCTTCAGCTATTTCAAATTCTACATAGGCTTGCATACACTGAAACAATAAAAATACAATTTTTAAATACTCAAAATCAGAGCAGAAAAGTTTCAAATTACAAAAATTATATTATTTTATAGATGGTACAGCTCAAGCCCTAACTTTTTTACTTGAAAAAAAAAACCACATCTCATAAGTAAATTAGTTTCAGTAAAGTCGGTTCATCAGAATATTTGTATTAAACTCTTAGAGAAAGCAAAATGTGAGATGCTTAATTTAGTTTTAAGTGTTTTCAAAACAAAATAAAAGAATGAACAGAAAAACTACAGAAATAGACTGATGTAATGAAGAAAAACAGAGGACTGCAACCCCAGTTTCAGCAACTTGGAAGCGAATTTATAAAAATCAAGCAAAACATTCAAAAAGAAGTTGGGCAGCAAATAACAAACTCTCCCAATAGAATCATTGTTAGTTATATCACTTCTACCCCCAAAGAAATATTGAACAATAAAATCAATATCAAGCAAGACATCTTATAAAGAATATTGCACATGGTTTGACATTATAAACAGCTTAAGTGAATGGAACGATAAAGAAAGGGCTACCATGTTAAGAAGCTATGCTATATCATCCAGCTCTGCGGATTCTGCTTATACTGCCAACTGCCTATAAACTACAATAAGCTAACATCTGCTTTAAAGTTGCGGTTAGGTGTTGCCTGCATGACAAGAGTTTCTTCAGGATCTGGCTAAAATAGCATTTGCCAACTGTCCAGAAGACATATAGGAGTTCATTGACATTTTGGGCCCGCTACCTTAAATATCTAGTGGGAATCATACCTTGTTTTTGTGGATTGTTTTACTAAGTATTACCTATTTTCAGTTGAGAAGCTGAAACCACAACTAAACCACTTGTTGAGCATGTTATATGAAGATTTTTAGTTCTTCTGAAATAACATTCTGATCAAGGGCGAAATCTCAAGTCCAAACTGTCCAGCTTTCTTATGGAAATCCTAGGAATCTACAAGACTTTCGCCCTAAGTCCAATGGCATGGTCACCAGTTTCAAGAAAATTATTTTAGACTACCTTGCTAAGTATATCAACGAGAACCAATGAGACTGCAATGGAAAGATTTTTCTGGGTATGATAAAGAAAATAAAGCTCAATTGGGTGCTCTATAGATTAACATGGGAGCATACAATAAACCTTAAATGTTACGGTGACAAAGCCTGAATGGCCAGTTCCCCTACCTTAACTGTAATCGTGTTATGATAGTGTATTGTGCTGCAGTTAATAAAAGTATGCAGTTTACACCAGCTAAGCCGATGCTTGGAAAAGAAATTTAGTAATCTGTTGATGTTGTGGTCAGGCATGTTTCTCATGCAGGCGGACAGCGATTTCCTGAATGGGTCAGCGATCTGCAAGGGGATGTGTGAAAAGTTAATGATATGACTAGAGATCACATTAAGGCATTAAGCGACCATATAAAGGCCAAATATAACTTCCAAGCAGGTGGACCGAGCAAACCAAAAGTAGTGTACTGCCACTGATTGCTTCCCTATTGCCGAAAGAGTGATGTGTTCCCTGAGGACATCAAACTAAGGAGGCCGGTGTATAACAAACATCAATATGTCTTGTTTTAATTTAAAAGACTCTTTAAGCATATACAGACTTTTACTTTCTCTATGTGTTTGAGTTGACAGACCACATATTGTATTAGGTTCTGAAGTTATTCCGTTACGCCATGGTAGCAATTTCACTTTATGTTTGTTAGTTTGATACGTTTGACATAATAATAATTTTATATTTCTGAAATAATTGTTTCTTATCATTCTCAAGCTTGATGAAATGTCCTGGAATGTAATTATTAAGAAGAAACTTAGATGAGACTACAGTCTATCTTTCACTTAGAAACTGCAAGTGAAACTTAAATAGGTCCCATGTTTTAGACTTGACATATTAGTATATTCATTTATTGTTGTTGCCGTTACTTGGTGAAACTGGTCCATACTATATACAGACTTGGAGACTACTTCTCTGGCTTCACTGTTTGGTTTCGTTTCTGTAGGTGAAGGAAGTACCCAGCGTGTGAGCTAACTGGAGCAAGCGACCCTTCTGAATTCTAGATGTTCTAGGATGTTTTTCAACGTTTCTGTGACTAGTTTCGCTGCTTGATAGCATCCTCAGACTGATAAAAATTTAATTAAAACGAAATCATGACAACTACAAATGAAGATCTGTTGCTATGTTATGATGTTTTGATAAAAAAATTCATCAATATTGAAAATAAGATGAAAAACAAATGACGGATGGGACTTTCAAAATGTCTACGTGTGTATGTCAATATTTAACATAAAAAATAGAACTAGCATATAACAGTAATAACTATAATAACAGTTACAACAATAAAATAACTAAACAATAACCGCAATAAAGCAGACTCAATACAATGAACGTATCGACATACATCAACTCATTATCTTATTACAACTTATTTGAAAAAATAGTTAAGTTTATTTTCTTTAACTTATTTAATTAGGAAGAAGAATATCCAAGAAAGGGGAAATCATTAAAACAGTTTGCTCATTTAAAACAAGGCAGCTATTGTCGTGCATGTGCCATTTGACTTCTAAAGCTTCAAAAAAGTCTAGTTTACCTTTGTCATTACAAACATGTAGTGGTTGTATGTGGTTATGTACTGTAGGTCTATGTTCGGTATCTTGTTTCTTGACAAAAGCTGGCGTTTATAAATTAGCTTGTACACATTGTAACGCAATCTACATAGGTCAAACTTCTAGAAATTTTAACACCCGATACAAAGAACATATTTCTGCATTTAGAAATAACCATGCTGACAAATCTACATTTTCAAAACATATTATTGATACGGAACATATCATAGAAAACATTTTAATAGAAAAGAACGTAAATGTCATTAAAATACAAGAAATAATGAATCATTTTAACGAATGTATAAAACAAAACTATTTTAAATTTAATGATAAAATTTATATGTAAAATGAAGGCCTACTTATGGGTCCGTTGTCACCTTCATTAGTCAACATATTTATGGAAATTAGAAAGTTACAAAATAATTCAGTTGACTTTTTAATATATAGGAAACCAACTTACACTGACACAACCATACCATACGATTCATGTCATCCTTTTTCACAAAAGCTGTCAGCCTATCATTCTATGATACATCGTGCATTTTCAATACATATGTCCCAAAACAATTTTGAAAAAGAAATTTTAATAATTAAGCAAATAGCATTAATAATGGCTACTCTGTTAAAATAATAGTAAAATGATCGAGAAAAAAGAATACAAATTAGCGATTAATTTAATTTATCCAAATATTAAAGACAAAAGGTATGTTTCGATAACTTATATTTTGGAACCATTTCATAAAACCTTTCAAAAATTTTGAATACCTGTACAAATACAAAGGTAGCTTTTAAATCTTACAACACGACACGTGATTTGTTATTTAACACGAAAGAAAAATCTTGTTTCTTGACAAAAGCTAGAGTTTATAAATTAGCTTGTACACATTGTAACGCAATCTACATGCGTCAAACTTCTAGAAATTTTAAAGCCCGATACAAAGAACATATTTCTGCATTTAGAAATAACCATGCCAACAAATTTACATTTGCAAAACATATTATTGATACCGAACATAGACCTACAGTAAATAACCGCATACAACCACAACATTTTTGTAATGATAAATGTTTAGACTTTTTGAAGTTTTAGAAGTCAAAAAGCACACACACACGACAATAGCTGCCTTGTTTGAAATGAACAAACTGATTTAATGAATTCCCCTTTATTGGATATTCTTCTTCCTAATTAAATAAGTCAAAGAAAATAAATGTAACTATTTCTTCGAAATAGTTGTAATAGATAGATAGATAGATACTTTATTCGCTCGCCATAATACACAATCAAGTGCATAGAGCATGTCACAGTAAAAAACACAGAAAAAAACAAACAAAACACCACAACAGGCCACAAATGAGTACTTAATCAACAAATCAATTCAATAATAGAATATTAAAATGTAAACTTTAAGCGATAAAATTAAGTCACCAAACATCTAAAAACTACAAAAACGATTGCATACAAATATACTTTTAAATAAAAGCAAATACCAATACAAGGTGTATATAACCATGCATGCAAAAATCATACAGCAGACAACACAAAGCAAGTCCAGAAAAAAGAACATAACCTGCCTCAGCAAAGATCG
This sequence comes from Tillus elongatus, assembly GCA_964006375.1. Taxonomy (NCBI): domain Eukaryota; kingdom Metazoa; phylum Arthropoda; class Insecta; order Coleoptera; family Cleridae; genus Tillus; species Tillus elongatus. The sequence continues at coordinate 153,036,513 of OZ023263.1, read as the reverse complement.
CTCTCAAAACTACAGCCTAGGAACTCTTTTACATCGTAGAAAACTGACTCGCACAGGAACTTTTTTAGTCTAATTTTAAACTGTTTTGCTGGTAATGGTCTCAAACTGACAGGCAACTTATTGAATATTCTTAGCCAGTTTATGACAACACTTCTAAGCACCATTATACTAGTTGCATGTGGTAACGTATACTGTTCATTTAGAGCGCATCTAGTTGGATAGCTATGATTAACCCGACACTCACTCAAAATATCCTGGTTCTCCCTGACAAAACACGCACTTTCAAATATATATTAACTAGGAACAATCAGAATACCATGCACTTTGAATATTGTTCTGCATGATTCAAACGATTTCATATCAAAACTTCCACGCAAGCAGGCCTTTTGCAAAATGAAGATTCTGGACACTTCGACAGATGCACCCCAAAAGATAATTCCATAGCTAAGGCGAGAATGGACGTATGAGAAATAAGCAGCTATACATGCCTTCAGATCAACCAATGCCGATATCATTCTTGGAACATAACTGAATGAGCTAATTTTCGATGGTAAAAGTTCAATATGTGCTTTCCAGTTTAGTTGACAGTGGGGTACAAGACCCAAGAATTTTACATTCTTTGATGTCGTCAAAGCCTCCTCTCCATACAAGTAACTACGTGGTTCACCAACAAAATATCCAAATGGAACAAGGTGGGTCTTATCGACATTCAGCTTCATACCGTTTCTGTTAAACCAGTGATGAAAAGTACTCAAACAACGCCTAAAAGACTGCTGTACATCTTGTTCTTTGGGCACCTTAAGAACAGCCGCTGAGTCATCCGCATATAGGGCTGTATGATATTCCTCAGATATTTTAGGTAAATCATTGATGTAGATGAGAAATAACAATGGACCAAGAATTGATCCCTGCAATACTCCGCGTTTTATTTGAAGCCATTGTGAACACACTTCGCTGCCGGTTTCAGGATCGACGTATTTGATTCTTTGATTTCTCTGTGTAAGATAAGATCTAATGGGCGTCAAAGGTGTTCCTCTTATACCCAGCTGCTTTGCAGTATAATATGTCATAATTAACGCTATCGAAGGCCTTTGATATGTCCATGAATATGCCTGTCACATCCTTGCACTCAGTTATACCATCAGTGATATTTTTTATAAATTGGTATACCGCACGCGCTGTAGATCTGCCCTCACAAAGCCACTCTGCACACTACTTAGTAAATCATTATCCATTAGAAAAGTGTAGATCCTCCTGTGTACAATTTTTTCAATTTTTTTTAACATAGTTGGTAGCAGTGACAGGGGGCGGTAATTATCAAGCAATTCTTTGTCCCCCTGTTTGTATAGTAGAATAATAATCGACAACTTGAGCTCACATGGGAAACTACCAGACTCCAAACACAAATTTGCCAGATATGCAAGAGACTCCAGCAATTCATCGGCACAATGTTTGATCACGCTTACAGGAATGTCGTCAAAGCCCGTGGAGTTTGTGGCTTTTACTTCCATTATTATGTTATAAATTTCTGCCTCTGTGGCCGGGAAAAAAAAAGAGTGATTTGTCAACAAATATTGGTAGTCATTGCTCCCCCAGTCTGTCCCACCACCATAACCATCACATATATTAACAATATGGTGATTCACGTAATTGAGAATAGTTTCAGCATTTCCGTTCATATTTAGATCATCAATGTTAAAATGTGCCCTATCCTTTGTTTCCAGTATAGTTTCTGACGACATTCCACGTAGCCTTTACTTTATTTGTAGCTGACATAATGTATTCTCAATTTTTCTGTTTCTTAGTTTCTTGTACCTTTTTCTTTTAACAATTTTACAATAGTTTTTGTAAAAGCTATTTTCAGTTTTTCCATCCAGTGTACCCTCATACAGTTATATTTTAATGCTGATAATATTTCTTAAATCATTTGCGATCCAGTTTGGTCCTCTAGTGCGTTTTTTTGCACAGTCTCTTCGGACAAACATCATTCATAGCTGTCGTTACGATCCTAGAAAATAGACCGTAAGCAACAACAATGTCCCCAGTACCTGCAAGAAACAACCAGTCAGCAATTCTCAGCTGTCCCTTTAGTTGGTCCAATTTGTACACAGAGAAGTCTCTCGACTGTCTGAATTGACCTTTTCGTCAAATTCTTCTTCCATTTTTACTGTGATTTTTTGCCCTGTATGATCCGACACCGCCATGCTGATAGGACAGCCGGAATAATTTTTAACGTTCACAAAGATGTTGTCAATAGTGCTTCGAGTGTTTGTCGTTATTCAAGTGGTACAGTCAACTGATGGTGTCATGTTATATGTTCTAAGAAAGTATAGTAAGCGTTTAGTATATTTGTTTTTCAAATCATCAAAATTAAAATTAAGCAATGTACAAATAATGTCCTTCAGGGTCTGGAAAAACCCATGTAAGTTACCATTTATTGGTGATCTGTAGATATTAAGTACAATTGTTTTAACAGACTTCAGTTCAATGCAAGAACACTCAAGTATCTGTTCTTTACTTTTATTCACTATATTGACTAATTCCTCATATTGTATCCCATGCTTAACATAAATACAGCACCCTACGTGGATTATATCAGTCCTAGTAAAACATGATGCCATTGAGTTGCCATCAATCTTCATTATAATTTCTTGGCCAGGCCTAAACCAGTGTTCAGCTAATGCAACTATATGTATGTCTTCTGATGTATTGTCAAGAAATATATTTATATCTTCAATTTTATTGGAAAGATCCTGTATAATTTGATGCACTAAAGTCAGCTGGGATTTAAAGTTAAAAAATTCCAGATTGTTTACAAGCATATCTACAGTATTTACTATTTTATGTGCGTTGTGATTATTTACTTGAAAATCAATTTTGTTTTTCATATTTTTTCACTCGAAAATTTTTTCTCACAATTATTCCCTGAGGCCACATGGAAGCATAATTTATGATGTTAATCAAAGTAAAATCATTAGTCAGCTTGAAAGCTTTACTCTGGGCATTTTCTCGCATCGGCAATGCTTCAATTATAAACTCCTTACCTGGAAACTTTTTCTTCAGATATTCTGCCACCTGGTTTTTGGTAGCATTAATATTTATAGTTCCAATGTAGAAATAAGCTCTCTGTGCAACCGCAGCAAATGTATTGGAACCAAATGCTACTGCAGGTGTCTCACCTGATCCTCTTAGCAGATCCTTCTTGACTGTAACTGTATCTCTGCTGTTCCCACTGGCTTTTCTAGAGCGAGCTGTTTGTCGTGTTTTAGAGTCTGTCACTGACTCCACCAAATTATTATCATCATCACCTTTCAGTCGCGGACCGACAACAATAGATGCAGCCTCTAGAACAACTTGATCTGAGTTGTTTTTATTTTCCTCATAAGGTGTTTGTTGTTTATTCCGCTGTAGCAAATTAATTAAAAATGATTGCTCACTTATTTTGCCCTCCATTTACATACTTAACTTCTGAAGCAAGCCATTTTCTCTGTTAAGAGATCTAATTTCATAATGCATTGACTCTTGTGTCTTCAGGTACAGTACTGTAGTTAACCTCTTCTACATTGTCTTTAACTTCAATTTGATTACTTATAGGCTTATTTAACACAACACACAACTGTTTTTTCACAGACTTGTTAATACTTGTCAACTGGGAAACATTCTTAGTCAAAACTAAACTAATAAGTTCATCTTTATTCAACCATTTAAGCTGAGAAGCAAGCAACACTACATCGATATCCGCCATATTTTTGAAACGCAATAAGATAATGAGTTGATGTATGTCGATACTTTCATTGTGTAGAGTCTGCTTTATTACTGCTAGTGTTTAGTTATTTTATTGTTGTAACTGTTATTATAGTTATTACTGTTATATGCTAGTTCTATTTTTTATGTTAAATATTGACATACACCACGCAGACATTTTAAAAGCCTCATCTGTCATCTGTGTTTCATTTTATTTTCAATTTTGATGAATTTTTTGATCAAAACATAATAACATAACAGATCTTTATTTGTAGTTGTCATGCTTTCGTATTAATTCAATTTTTACCTGTCTGAGGATGTTGTCAGCAGCGTAACTATTCACAGATTAGTTGAAGAATATACTAGAACATAAAGAAGGGCCGCTTGCTCCACTTAGCTTACACGCTGGCTACGTCCTTCACTTACAGAAATGAAACCCAACAGTGAAGCCAGAGAAATAGTCTCCAAGTCTGTATGTATATTAGTATATTTATTATTACATTAACACATTACAATGTGTTTTACAAATAAGCTTAATGCTTGTGCCTGCAATACTACGCAATTTTTATTTCTGACTTGCCTACATAGAACTGCGAAATCTTGCTCTTGCCACATTGCTTAAAGATTCACTAGTTTAAACTCCCTTTTCATCTCGAATTTTTACACCACATTCTTAAGTAGTTTTATGTTGTTAAAAAACTTCAAAAGTTGGATTATTAGAAAGTAATAACAAACGCCAACTTGACCTTTTTGTGGTTTAAAAATAAAAAAGTCTGGATGCAGCAAGTGCGTAATGGTAGTGAATTTTCATAGAAATGCTCTTAATAGAAAATATTTCTTTTTTAACGAAAGCAGGCATCAAATTTGGTTACCAGTATAACATATATAGTAGAAAAAATGGACCACATTTCATCAAAATAAGTTTATTGTTTGAAAAAGTTAATTTTTTTCGAAAATGAACTTAAAATGTTCCCAAAAAATTTGGTCTGATGTGCCTGGCCAACGAACCTCTTTCAACTCATTACCCACTTACCAAGATATAATTATTCACACAAAAAGCTATTTGGCAAAACTTTAGAAAATAAATTTCATAAAAATTTGCAAACAATTTTTTCACGGAAATCCACAAAAAAAATTACAATAATTTATTAAACATTTAATATTGATTACCAAAATTTCACAAAAAATTTTACAATGATTTATATGGAAGCACAGAAAAATTGTATAAGGCACCTTGATTTTTTTCAAGAATAATATAAACGAAAACCTTTGTGAATGCATCATTTTCATGGGACTCTGCTATATGTTGGTAAAAGCGCCATATCATAATTTTTGATATGTGCCAAAAATGTGAAACAATTGAAAGAACTCGAAAACAATTAACGTTATCAATTCTTTGGAAAATGCACAAAATGCAATAATATAAGAGGTGTTAGATTTAAAAAAAGTAAATTTGTATCACCAACGACTTATGGGCCATCCTGTGATTGTCGAAATAATTTTATCAGATGTAGCTCAAGGCATCCTATAATTAACATATACAATTTTTTCTAGTATCTTGTATAATAACAGTAATATTGAGCTTTACCGTAGAAATGCGTCGCCCTAAGGTGTTTCAAAAATGGCTGCCAAAATACCTATAGTATATAGTACACCAAAAAATAAGTGTAGTTCATTCTATAAAACTATTTACAAAAATGTACCCCCAAGGAGCTACAGCCCATAGAAGACTCTCAAAAATGTTTTTTTGTCATTTTCTTCAAAACAACTGCAGGTAACCTAATGAAATTTGACACAGGTACGTAGTTTTTTATGAGAAATATTACAAATTTGTTAGAATTTTTATATTTTATTCAGATGCATAACTTACAAGGCGGCTGGAATGGTTCAATTTCCATATCTTTTTTGCGCATAGCTTTATCGAATACACGTATCGAAAATCAGAAAGTTTAATTTATTTTACATAAAAAAGGTATTGCTGGTAAAATGTTTTGAAATTGACCGTTTTCGTGTAATCTGCAGTTTAATGTTGAAGCATTTTTTAAGTTTTTGAAATCACTTGTCCAAAGTACCTTCGAAAATCTTTTAAGTAGGCAATGATATGAATTAAGCAAATGAGCAGAATATCAGCTTGACATTGTTTGACGGATTGTAATGTCACATTATTATTTGTGTTATTGATTTTTTTTAAATGACTAATTATACATATGCTGGACCGCAGTTCATATGATTTTAACCTTGGGTGAGTATTTGGGAAACTTGAATGCAGCTGTGAGAAGATATGCAGAAAAATTCAAAAGATTTGCGAAGGCATTTTCGACACGTGATTTCAAAAGCTTGAAAAACACGTCAACATTAACCTACAAATTACTCGAAAACGGTCAACTTTAAACATTTTAACAAGAATACCTTTTTTTGTAAAATAAATGAGGCTTTCAGATTTTCAATACATGTATTTGATAAAACCGCACACAAAAAAGATATGGAAATTGAACCATTCCAGCCCCCTTGTAAGTTAAGCCTCTGAATAAAATATGAAGATTCTAACAAATTAGTAATATTTCTCATAAAAAATTATGTCCCTGTGTCGAATTTCATTATGTTACATGTAGTAGTTTTGAAGAAAATGCCAAAAACCATTTTTGAGAGTCATCTTCTAGAGGCTGTAGCTCCATAGAGATGCATTTTTTGAAATAGTTTTATAGAGTAAACTACACATATTTTTTGTTGTACTATACGTCCTAGAAATTTTGGCAGACATTTTTGTAACACCCTGTTTATGTAAACAGATAAAAACTGAAACTAACACCGCAATATGGGTTCTAGGGGTCCTAGTTCGTGCTCATTTAAAGAAATCTTTTCAAAATCCAAACTTTTCAAAATCCAAAAGTCGTGGTCTCATCAGTAGCGAATCTTTTCTACGAAAATTCACTAAAATTATAGAGTATTAAACCATAAACTCTATAACTAAAACTACTGCCAAAGCATCAGAGGAATGTTTTGGTTGAAATTAATTTTCTGGAAATATTTTAGTGAAATGAAGGATAATGATGGTTCAAGCTGAAACTTAAGGGTTTGTAAAACACACTTCTTGCGACATTTTCTCTACACAACCCGTATTTGTTTCAGGTTCTTTGCCTTAACGTTGCCAATTTTGACGTTTCAAATTGCGACGTATCGAAAATCAGAAAGTTTAATTTATTTTACATAAAAAAGGTATTGCTGGTAAAATGTTTTGAAGTTGACCGTTTTCGTGTAATCTGCAGTTTAATGTTGAAGCATTTTTTAAGTTTTTGAAATCACTTGTCCAAAGTACCTTCGAAAATCTTTTAAGTAGGCAATGATATGAATTAAGCAAATGAGCAGAATATCAGCTTGACATTGTTTGACGGATTGTAATGTCACATTATTATTTGTGTTATTGATTTTTTTTAAATGACTAATTATACATATGCTGGACCGCAGTTCATATGATTTTAACCTTGGGTGAGTATTTGGGAAACTTGAATGCAGCTGTGAGAAGATATGCAGAAAAATTCAAAAGATTTGCGAAGGCATTTTCGACACGTGATTTCAAAAGCTTGAAAAACACGTCAACATTAACCTACAAATTACTCGAAAACGGTCAACTTTAAACATTTTAACAAGAATACCTTTTTTTGTAAAATAAATGAGGCTTTCAGATTTTCAATACATGTATTTGATAAAACCGCACACAAAAAAGATATGGAAATTGAACCATTCCAGCCCCCTTGTAAGTTAAGCCTCTGAATAAAATATGAAGATTCTAACAAATTAGTAATATTTCTCATAAAAAATTATGTCCCTGTGTCGAATTTCATTATGTTACATGTAGTAGTTTTGAAGAAAATGCCAAAAACCATTTTTGAGAGTCATCTTCTAGAGGCTGTAGCTCCATAGAGATGCATTTTTTGAAATAGTTTTATAGAGTAAACTACACATATTTTTTGTTGTACTATACGTCCTAGAAATTTTGGCAGACATTTTTGTAACACCCTGTTTATGTAAACAGATAAAAACTGAAACTAACACCGCAATATGGGTTCTAGGGGTCCTAGTTCGTGCTCATTTAAAGAAATCTTTTCAAAATCCAAACTTTTCAAAATCCAAAAGTCGTGGTCTCATCAGTAGCGAATCTTTTCTACGAAAATTCACTAAAATTATAGAGTATTAAACCATAAACTCTATAACTAAAACTACTGCCAAAGCATCAGAGGAATGTTTTAGTTGAAATTAATTTTCTGGAAATATTTTAGTGAAATGAAGGATAATGATGGTTGAAGCTGAAACTTAAGGGTTTGTAAAACACACTTCTTGCGACATTTTCTCTACACAACCCGTATTTGTTTCAGGTTCTTTGCCTTAACGTTGCCAATTTTGACGTTTCAAATTGCGACGTTAATATTTTAAGAGGAAAAACTATAAAATCGTCAAAGTAATTTTCCTGGCGTTTCTTAATGGTTGTAATAATGTAGTGAGTTGGTGTATGTTGATACCTTCATTATATACAACCTGCTTTTAATGTCATTATTGTTAATTGGTAATTCACTAATATAATTATTGTTATGGTTATTATCATTATAAGTTGATTTTATTTTCATGTCAAATAGTGACATATATCACATAAACATTTCAGAGATGTCATTTATATATTATTTTTTAAGTTTCTTTAAAATCAAGATACCACAACATAGCAAAGGATTTTTTTCCTGCCTGATGATGCAGTTAGGCGAAACTGGTTACAGAGAAGAAAATAAGCAATTGTGATGCCAGAGAGTCTCTACATCTGTATTAAGATTCTAAACCTAAACATTTTGGAACAATATTTTTGTTTTCGAATAAAATATTTACCTATCTAGTTTCTAGTTATTTTGAAACAATTACAATTAATCCTAAAGAAAAAGTACCCTGTCTCTGTATAACAAATTATTTTAGTTCTCCAAAATAGTATTTTTTCCAACCCCATAAAAAAAGCTAACTGTACTTACCTCCCTACAGAAAGCACAGTTACACTGCTGTATCCTGGATGCATGTGTGTAAGGCACCTCGGCTAGACACAGCTTGCAAAGTATAGGGGGCTGATCACCAACAGATACAAACCCACCTGTGCTGGAGTTTAAAGAATACCGGGAGCCAGATGCTAGAGTTAAGAGGCTGGAACAACGAGAGCACATGCGTGTTGTACTACCATGGGGGGATACTCGTAAACGGTTAATTGGCTGGAGGGGTTCCACACTACTCGATGATGAAGATGATCTTAAAACACCAGTGGTAAGTGCCAGGACAGTCTCACATTTTCTAAAAAAAATAATACATACCCTTTTAGTTGCCAAAATCTTAATAAGTAAAAACAAAGTCTAAAAGAAACTTTACACTCTAAATCATTAAAAAAAATTTTATCTGTTAAAAAAGATAATATTATTTTTAAAATCAGGGTTTAATATAGAAAGCCAATGAAGATGTCAACTCTTGCCTATAACTTGATTAAAAATACATATATGTATTACATAATGTAAGGCAATTTATTCTTGATATCACATTTGTCTATATAAACCATTAAACAATATTTGCAGCTTCTATCTTTAGTTTACTTTAAATATTCTTAATTTTTAACCAATCGGAACTTTCTCCTTCTCTAATATTCTTAAAATATGGAAAATCTCCATGAATAGACCTTAAATATATTACACACACATACACACACACACACGCGCGCGCGCGCCAGCACACACACACACAATATATATATATATATATATATATATATATATATATATATATATATATATATATATATATATATATATATATATATATATATATATATATATTACTAACTCTCAAAGACACCAACTATCAGTTAGGTAGGTATACCATTCCTTCTTTAATTTATCTGGATGACACTATACAATGTCTGCAGAAAGTTTCATTATTTTGACATCAATTTGTTCCATTTTAGCCAATGTTTGTGTTGTGTGTCTTCAAAATATCACAAATTTGATTTTCACATCAGACTCACCATCTTGTTTATTCTTAACAGAGTATTATAAATTAGCAAATTTGAAGCAAACTAAATCGCCAAACTAACAGATTTTTTCTGATATTTGAAAAAATAAAAATAAGAAGCACCTAATAAGAGTTATCCATTTGCAATAACAAAAAAGTGTTGACGCAGCAAGTGTGTTTTGGTTTTTTATATATATATATATATATATATATATATATATATATATATATATATATATATATATATATATATATATATATATATATATATATATATATATGTTTGCAGCAAATAAGCATTAAAAAATAATATAAAAGACAGATTTTTTGAAAATATTTGACAATAAAAGAAGAAAATAGAAAGTTTATTAACACCTGGTGTTTCTTTAAATCAAATTGTTTTAATGAAAAAATTGAAAAAAACTTATATGATTCGATTTTTTTACGACAATAACAGAACTGCCCGTCATTCTCCATACTTTCTTTGAATGTGTACATTATAATTCAGGCTTACAACTATTTATATCTTCTTCAGAAACAACGATTTGGCCATAAGTATATTTATTTATATCTAACTCAACATATTTTTTTTACACAAATAACTTTAATGGCAAGACCATATTCAATTTCCAATGATTTTTTCTTCATTGCCTATATACATTTATAAAAAAAGCAGTACTTAACCTTCTGCCCTCAACCGTAAATTTTCAAACAATTGTGCAACTATGCATTATAAAATGTGAAAAAGTAGATGCCATCAAATATAACTTTCTTGAAAACAAGAAAATAAATGCTTAATAATATGTGGCTTCATTTTAAATCACATTTTTTGTAATTAAAATATGGAATAAATCTTATATATCAATCGATTTTTTTTAATTTAAAAAAAAGTCCTTTTCATTAAGGTGAGTCAGGATTGAGTTTCATACATATTTACATAGATAACAATTAATTACCCATAAGTATATTCATTTGTATCTAATAACGTAAACATCTTTTTTTACAATGTTATATTACAGCAAAACAAAAATCAAAATCAAACTAAACCTCAAAATATTGCTATGCAGTTAGGTAAGTCATTTTAAACATAAAAAGAGTGCGTATTGCCCCGCACATAAATTGGCATTTTTATTTCAATTCTGCTTATATGTCATGTTTTGCAACTAAATATGAAGCAGAGATCAATATTAAGTTTTATAGAAGGATACAACGCTTCAGCCAGTCGCCCAAACAAATAATGAAAAAAGCGGTATTCTAGCTCGAATCCCCGCTCTATTGAAATGTCGACTAAACGAGCTGTCGGCCGAACGATATGCCACGGATTTTCATCATAGTGAACGACAGTCAGTATCTGAGAATACAAGTTTCAATTTAATGATTGCTGCAGTCGAAAACGCACACTTCGGCATTCGGCGGTATACACTATGTAGGTTTTCATTATATTTTATAATAAGATATTCTTTTAATATTGGTTGTAAATAAAAAAGTTCGGGACGCATCAAGTGCGTTATGGAAGTGAATTTCCATTAAATGCTTCAAATTTGAATAACTCAATTTCCTATAAACTTAGAAAGTTAAATTTTGGGATATGGTAAGGTCTTTTCCAATTCAACATATCCACCAAATTTCATTAAAATAGCTTTGTAATTTTCGAAAAAAATTTTTTTTCGAAAGAAAACTCAAAATTTTCCCGGACATTAAAACTAATTCTTTAGATTTAAATAGACCTTGGAGATTGGTTTTAGAGGTCCCAGTAAGCAATTACTTAAAGAAATTTCTATTTTATATGGAGCTAGAAAATTAAAATTTGGTACATATATGTAAATACTGAAAGTGGCTTTAAAAAAATTTTGTTACAAACTACATTAGTTACAAAAGTTTTCCAGAAAAAAATAATTATTTACAAACAGAATGTATGTGCCAAATTATCAATATGGCAGGTATTTTTCCTTATTAATTGCGTGAATGGTTTTGTTTTAGTCAGCCCAATCGAACTAGTTTTTGCAAACAAAACAACCAAAAAGGTATTTTACATAAGTTTTACTCTGGCTCAAAATTTAAGATGATTGCTTAATGGGAAATTGAGTTATCGGATTTGAAATCTTTTACGAAAATTCTCTACCACAACGTACTTGCACCCAGACCCTCTTCATCGCTTATTAACTGTCGCTGTATACATACTTTTTTAAATGATAAAATATTGTAGCTCTCTATATGTGAGATCGACAAAGAAGGCAACCTCAAATTCATTTTTGGAAAAATATTTTAAACTAATGAATTGAGCTCTAATTAGAGCGAAACCGGTATATGGTTCTAATTTTGGTGAGAATACATCTAGCCTTAAATGTAATGAGATACAATTTAAAAATAAATTGAAAATCTTGGTTTGCAGCTTCGTCACCTTCTACATGCCTACAACCACCTTCAATGCATGAATAAGAACAATATAAACAAGTAAAATTTCTTCGGAACAACCCCCAAGAAAGTTAAGGGACCTGCGGTAAATAAGGGTTCTGGGTGAAGTAAACAGATTTTAAGGAAGTATAGCTGCAAAATGGGTAAAAGGTAGCTTATAGAGGTCCAGCTAAGCTAGTTTTTTCGAACTTTCTGCTCACATTTCCTTTTTATCATATTCCCTGCCCAGCACCCCTATTCACTCCTGGTCCTGTAACTTTCTTAGCGGCTCTTCGCAAAAAAATAATCTTGTAGTATGTGCATCCGGAAAGGGTTCTTAGCATGTTTCCGAATTTTTTTCTAAAAGTCCCCCGTGTGCTAAAGCGCAATATTACCGAAACTTTAAATTTTATTTCCAAAAGGAATGTACCTGCCAAATTATAAACGTAGCAGGTATTTTTCCTTATTAATCGCTTGGATGATCCATTTTAGTCAACTCAATCGAACCAGTTTCGGCAAACCAAATAACAAAAGGTTTTTTTTTAAATTTGTAGTTATTTTCAAATCTAGTACCCACGCTGCGTTTATATGGGTTTTATTATGTATCAAAACTGAACATTCTAGTTTAATGGGAAATTGAGTTATCACTGTTTGAAATATTTTTACAAAAATTCCCTACCATAACACACTTGGTGCACCTAAACTCTTTTCAACACTTATTTACTATTACTGTAACCCTACTTTTTGAAAATGAAATAAATATAAACAGTATAAAATTTTGAAATTATAATTTTAATAATTTACACTGTACATCTGATTATATATGTAAGTTAAACTGCTTTATGATATTATGTAGTTTCATTTACTTCAAATGCTCCGTAAGGAGTAAAAGCAAAGAGTAAAGAAGCCATAAGTACCTAGGTATCCTAGGTATTATACTTATATTAGTTTCAGGTAGGTATATTTCTTCTTGAAGTAATTTTGTTTCAGTACCTACATGCATTGATAAGAACCTGAATCCGATGTACACAACGACTTTCTTATTTGTTTGATGGGATGTTAGAACCATAATATACTACAGTCACATTTGATGCTAGAAGGCAGTTGTTAAAGTGATGTTAAAATTTGAAGCTGGGTTACTATTAACTTACTATTTCTATTAATCTTTGAATATAGATAGTTGATATTCTGAGATTCTAAGGTATTAGCGGAGTCAAATTCGAGGTTATGTGCAGAACGTACACGTTTCTCTCATGACTCCTGTCAGCTAACAAATCACAAATAGTGATGTTGTCAGATTAAACTCGAGAGATGGAGATGGCTTTTAAATACCGTGAAAATAGGAAGCTTAATATTTATATGTATAATATAAATATAATATAATAAAACATAGTTCTAGATTGCTTTTGAACAAATTGAATCAATTTCATTAAAATTTCTATATATTTACATTTTTCTGATATCTACCGATTTAGATGAGACTTGTCGTAAATGGCAACCCCGCTTATAGTTTATTGTCATATTTTCATAGCCTGTCCATTTAAACCTACATTTGGAGATTTTATTTGCAATGGCAGCGGAACCCTGATTTATCCGTCTGGCCTTGTCTAACATTATAGGCATCCATTTAGAGGTAATTTCAGGCCATATAGTAAATTATTGATTTTTATTTAGTTATCTCAAGACCCACTGAACCAATTGAGTTAAAATTTGGTAGGTAGGACCACTTGTACTATGTGTACATGCTCGTTAAGTTTTAGTTTAATATTTCCAGTAATTTAAAAGATATTGCGTGTTTTTCATTTTTTTTTTCTAAAAGTATTTGAGCGGCAAAACTGTAACGAACTAATTCGCGCTCGTTTAAATAAATTTTCCAAAAATCTTACCATCGATACCTCTCTATTAGTGAATTTTCTTAATAAAAATTCACTAAAAATAAAAATTCACTAAAAAATCAACCCTTACATTGTTGAACGTGTATTGAAAATACCTTACTGACTAAATAAAAATACATAAGGCAATAAAAAAGTTGGCAGCGTTCCTGACAAAACTACAAGTCCTTGAAAAACACTGATGTAAAAATTAAATTTCTCGTATTTTGAAAGTCCACCACATAAAGTTTGGCGATATTAGAATCAACAGATGTCAAAATATTGAATTTATTCTAAACCTTATGGACACAGTGTGCATCTGTTAACTAAAGTTTTCAATCAACCAAGCTGAAGAGTAATCTGAGGGCCGCTCTAAATAAGATGTTGAACTGGAACATGATTGGAAAAAGTAATCCACACTACCAAATTGGCCCTGGTGGTAAGATCTGTGAAAGCAACTGAGGGACAAACCCCCAGCAAGTGTACTGTTTTTATGTAGTGATTATCAGACCCATGATAAACTATGAAGCTATAGTTTGGTGGCTTAAGGCACTCGAAAGTGTTGCGAGGGCCAAACTAATCCAGATACAGACAAGCATATTACCATACAGACTTGGAGATTACTTCTCTAGGTTCACTGTGAAGCCAGGGAAGTAGTCTCCAAGTCTGTATGTAGTATGGACCAGTTTCACCAAGTAAGAGCAATAACAATCAATGAATGGAAGCATATTGCCACATTATCAACCGCTTTGGAAATTCTCCCAAACATCTCACCTCTCCTTAAATTGCTGGAGAAGCTAGCTAGTCAACTCACAGACTTAAACAAAATAAGCGTTGGAGGCACCGGACTTCTTGATGTCATTGAAATTCACGATGTTCTGGAAATGATCTCAAACCTGCAGCGATCTGTTTTTCAAGACTGTCCTTCTAGATTGGGACGACAAAAATCGGGGTGAAATCACCCCTGATATATGGACGGCTCCAAAGCCGAGTCAGTGGCAAAAGCTGGTGCATATAGGGGCAGCTCCGAGGTAAGAATATCATATACCGCTGGCAAACATGCAATCATATACCAGTCAGAAGTATATGCCATTGAAATGTCTGCAAAAGAAATGAACTAAATCCGTTGCACACACAAAACGATGAAAATACTTTCTTACAGCTAAGCTGCTAAGAAGCACTTGGCTCTTACTGTTGCAGCGCAAAAATTGTATGGAGTTGCAATACTGCCTAGACGATTTGGGCAGCAACAACAATGTGGCTCTGGTTTGGATACTGGGGCATTTGGACCAGAACCTGCATTGGGTATATCTTTATGCACAGCGAAACGCACCTTGAAAACCTGGACAGAAGCAAAGATCCTTCAACAACGGCAAAATCTACCAGGATTAACCCACTTTAAGGTATTTATAAAGTGCCCCTCCCGCACAGACAATGACTAAGACTTCTAGAGTTGAATAGGTTACAACTAAAAACTTTAGTCAGCCTGTATAAAGGATACTGTCGGATGCGTCATCACCTGAACATAACTGGCCAAGTCTCGCTTATGTAATGGAGAGTGACGAAACAGCAGAGCATGTGCCTAAAAAATTATCGACTTCCGCAAAAACCCGGATTTGATGTGTGAAATTTAGACAATTTGGCGCGTGCTGCAATCGACCTAATGTCGCAGTGGAGGGACCTAAGTAGACGGGTGTACCTTCATTACTGTTATGCTGTTATATATAAAATAAAAGAAGTTGGTAGCTTTTGTAAGAAACTCTAGTTAAGTCTTAAGGCTGTTGATGTAAAAATCGAATATGTCATATTTTCAAACACCACTACACAAACTTTGGCGAAAATTGAAACAACGGATGTCAAAATACCTAATGTATCCCAAAATTTCCGCACACAACCCAAGTAAGTAGACAAGCAATGATCATAATATGCGAGTGTAACTTCATTTCCGTTATGTTGTCAAATCGTCATTTACCTGAGGCTGGCAAGACTAACAGCTGGTTTGAGCAAATTCCCGCGGGTGTTCTCCCTGTTGACCAATGGAGAGTGTTGGTTGCTGCCAGTATCCAAACCGCTGTTTCTTCGTTGTTTCGCCTGTACCAGATGCCTGATACCCGGCATGGCCAGCAAGTCGAGCTTGCTGGTGCCGGAGGAAGGGGCCCTAGCTGCTGTAACTGCTTGAGGGGGCTGGGGGGACGCATGGGGCACAGCCAGCGACGCCGACGCAGACACTAGGCGACGGCCCCTCGGTTCTAACAGAGATGCGTTATCAGCCACCTTTCCTAGAAAATAAAAATAATTTATTAGTGCTATTCCTACCATTAATTACAGTGAGTTTTTAATTTAGTTGTTTTCCATTGTACTTTTGTGACTAGATTTCTAGATAACTCTAGAAAGACGAAATTTAAACATTACCTATGGGACTGTATTTCGAAAACTAGAGTTTTTATTACCGTATTTGGCACACTTGGTTGAATCTAACAGATCAATGCTTAATTTAAGGTATTTTGTGATGACTTAAGGTCGCTTAACATTTTTAAAACTTTATAGGTACTTCATAGTTTATTCACAGGATGTTTCATAACATGTAGGACACACGCAGTGGGGTGATTGGGAACCACAAAATAATGAAAACAGGTCCTATAAATATATGTCCGAATCTCTGTTATTTCCAAGATACAGAGTGTTGAAAGTTTGGGGGAAAATTATTATTTTTCATATTTTGTGATAAAATTGAGATAGACAAACCAACTTTTGTACACATCTACTCATAGGTTCCCATATTTGATAAAAATTTCAAGCCTCTTAAGGAACCAGTTATATGGGTTTTTTAAAATTCAATAACATAAAAAAAAGTGAGGACAGCCCTGCAGAAATATTTTGTGGTAAGTTTCTAATAGAGCATTTAATTCGCTACAAAAAGTCATTTTCGACTTATTTCCATATTTGTCTAGGTTTGTCAGTCAAAAAAAGGGTTAGATACTTTTGCCCATTTAACAAATTAGATACATTTCACTTTTTCGGTTAAGTAGATTTATGTCAACATTTTAAATCGTTGCGTGAAATGTCACAGGATATTTTATTAAACTGTCATTAGTTTGTTTTGTTTGCAAACATTGACATCAATAATATTACCTTTATTTTTATACTAAAAACTTTTGTATTAAGTGTTCTTGGTGTTCTGTTGTTAAAAAATTTGTGACACATTTTGTAAAAATGGATATTTATACAAATGAGGAAATGGCAGATACGCATTCAATGTATGGATAGACTCAATGCAATGCAGCAGAGGCAAGAAGACTATACGCTGATCGATTCCCTAATCGACATCTACCTGATAAAACTTTCCAAAGAATAGATGAACGTTTAAGGAACAAAAGTTGTTTTAAAAAACAATCAAGAGATTGTGGCAGACCTGTTAATGTGAGAACCATTGAGACTAATGAACGTATTTTAGAACTATTTAAAACGAATCCAAACATTAGTACCAGACGTATAGCTGCTCAACTAAATATGGGACAGGTTACAGTGTGGAGATTTTTGCGTCAGCAGCTTCTACGTCTATACCACATTCCAAAGAATAGAGGAACGTGTAAGAAACAAAAGTTGTTTTAAAAAACAATCAAGAGATAGCGGCAGACCTGTTAATGTGAGAACCATTGAGACTAAAGAACGTATTTTAGAATTCATTGAAGCTAATCCAAACATCAGTACCAGACGTATAGCTGGTCAACTAAATATCAGAAAGGTTACAGTGTGAAGATTTTTGCGTCAGCAGCTTCTACGTCTATAGCATATTTAGCAAGTACGGGCTTCAGAAGAAAATGATTACCCCCCATGGATGGAATTTTGCCATTAGTTCTTAGAAATGGCTAGTCGCAGTCCTAATTTTCTGCCATCCGTTTTGTTTACTTATGAATCTGGTTTTACAAGAAATTTCATTTTCAACATCCACAATTAGCATTAATGGGCTGAAGAAAGTCCTCAGTCACGTAACCAACGCAAATTTAATGTCAATATCAATGGCTGTGCCGGAATACTTAATGACAATTTGATTGGGTCTTACTATATATTAAAGGACAATTAACTGGTCAGTCCTACACCAAATTTTTGCAAAACGAATTGCCTCAGCTTTTGGAAGACATCTCACTGTATATTTTTGTTATAATTAATATCAAAAATTATAATAATATAATTCGTAATATCGTGTTCTTTTTCAATACACAGTACCCTGAAAACAACAAGATTTTGGACTTATGTTTATAGGACCTTTTGTGATTACTCTGAGATCCTCAATTACCTTGTGACGTATGTTCCACATATTCTGAAAATTTTCTACAGGACCGTAATAACATTTTTTGCAACTCGTTTCTAATCCATTTTTCCCGCCAAACCAAGACTAATATGAAAGTAAACCAGTTAAGACTTTTTGTAGCAAATTAAATGCTCTATTCAAAATTTGTAACAAAATATTTCTGCAGGGCCGTCTAACGTTTTTTTAAGTAACTGACTTATAAAGAACCCATATTAACTCCGCCACTGGTTGCTTAAGAGACTTGAAATTTTTATCAAATATGGCAACCTATGAGTGGGTGTTGTGTATCAAATTTGGTTGGTCTATCTCACTTTGATCACAAAATATGAAAAATTATCCATTTTTTCCAAACTTTTAACACTCTGTATCTCGGAAGCAACAGGGTTTCGGATATATAATTATAGGGCCTTTTTTGAGCTCCCCGATCACCCCATGGCGTGTGTCCTACATGTTAAGAAACACCCTGTATATATTTATTTGTTTATATATATATATATATATATATATATATATATATATATATATATATATATATATATATATATATATATCAAATTAAGGGCTATTGACCTTAGAATCTATGGGCACTGAAAAAAGTTCTTTGATAAAACATGCTCTGTATTTCGCGCCATTTTTGTCACATCTTCAGGAACCGAAATTTGAGCAAAGCGAAAAAAGCTGCCAGCAAGGAAACACACAAAGAGTGATTCATCTCGCCCGTTTTGGTATCTCACACACAACAATCACACAGGACGCAACCAGAAATCTATATTACATGGTCAAACCAATATAAACATGGTTAAAAGTGAAAAATTCATGCAATCCTTGAGGTCCATGACAACCTGTTAGATATTTTTAGGTCAGATAGTAATCAACCTGCACGAGCTTAAGTGAAGCGATTGCAGTTGGAAATGGATAGGGTTGAGCTGAGTAGGAGGGAGTGATTGAGTACCTACAAAAAAGTCTATACATCCAGCTTAAATTGATAAAGATTTGGTGGAAACATTCAGGTAAACTAACGTATGTTATGATATAGTCACACGTTGACATCGAGAATACAGATGTGGCGGGACTTCTTGTGAAGATTAACATGCCGGTTGCCTAGTTACTACTCAATAAAATGTTGAAAAAGTTCATGAGTTTATGCTGCATGATCATTGCATTGGAATCAAGCAGACATCAGAAGAAACAGGCTTGTCTGATCATACAGTGTACAACTGTGATGTTGTATATCGTCTGGCTCTTCTAAAAGTAGATCAGCTTCGTCTTCAGAGAATTCAGAACACTTGTTTTAGATTTATACTGGGGATCAGGAAGTTTGGCCATATTAGACACGTATTTGGTCAATTAGCTAGATTTAACCTGTACAAGCTACGATCTTGGCACTTGTTAACCTTCACTTATAAAAAATTAAAGCTGCAAAAACCGTCATATTTCTATAACAGACTAATACGGTATGAAGAGATTAATAACCTCCAAACTAGAAATAGACGTCTATTTGTTGTTCGTCGACACTCTACTGCTTTTTTCAAACGCAGTTTTCCTTATAATGCATACATTCTCTATAATCGACTCTCATGAAAATTCAAAGATTATACAATTAAATACTTAAAGAAAAAATTAAGCACTGCTTAGTTTAGAATTGTTTATGTAGATAATGTTGACTGTAGCGATGTTCTCTTGTTGATGATCTTTGAAAGCACATATTTGTATATACACCTGGTTTAGTTTATGTACCTACCTGGCTCAGTTCAAAAACACAATTTTAGTGACACTTCGCCATTTCGATTGAATGCGTTTTATTTATACTGATTGCGTAAAATTTATTCAGTTGAATTAAGACTTATTATTATTATCATGCCAAAACAAATTTGTATAAAAAAATGTCTGAAAGGTGTATTCCACGGGTGTTAACAAACGAGCAAAAGAGGAACCGTGTTTTGATTTGTTGGCGGCTATTAGATAGGTACAGAGCAGATGAGAATAATTTTATTGACCGTTTTGTAACTGTTGATGGACTTTGGGTTCAGCATTATGATCCCGAGACCAAATGCCAAAGTGTGGAATGGAGAAACAGTGACGACCCGCTCCCTCGAAAACTCAGTGCTCAGTCATCCGCAAGGTTTCATTTTGGCTGATAAAAAACAATAAACAGTCAGTACTATGCCATCTTTCATCAAGACAATGCAATAACTGACAAGTCAGTTATCGCACTGCCTGCCATCAACAGCGCTGGGTTTGAACTATTAGTGCGGCCACTTTAGTCGCCAGATTATACACCAAGCAACTACAGACCGCTTCCAGCACTAAAAGAATACTTGTGAATACATTTTCGACAGATATTTGTAACGTGTTCCGCGTTTCTATTAATCATAGAAGTTATAGTATATATGACGTCATACTGCTTCATTCCACCGAGTCACATTTTACTCTATGGCTCGATACAGATAATATCTTGACATCTTAAAGTCAACTTGGAATGTCACTTGTCTTTAAAGACTATAAATACCTAAACGAATCTGATAAAATTCTTTGTCAGATTTCAAATTCATTTAATGTGCAGAGACGAAATGATGGAAAAAGGCGAAAAGATGTTCCATTATGTTGTTCGGTTTCTACCGGAGGACAAATGCAGTAGAGGAAACCACCGTTTCTGCCGCGGATTAATGCCAATCATGTTCCTACCGGGGACCAGTTCCCAGTCGCGTTCCAGGTTTCTGATAGCAGTTTTACCAGCTCTAACTCGTTATATCAATCGCAAATGAAGCCCCAACTATATCGTAGCAGTCTTATTAACTCTAAACAGCTATATTAACCGCAAACGGAGATCCAGCTTTATAGTAGCAGTCTCGCCAGCTCTAAATGGTTACATATTACAGCGGCAGCAAACAATGCTAAGTAAATTTGCGGAATTGAGTGATTTTTTTTCTTGTTGACTCATTTCATTCAATATAATTTCTTTTATATTAGTACTCATTTATGTTGTACACTGTTGATTAGTTAAGTTTATAATAAGATTTATAAACCGAATATATGTTCTTTTATTGTTTAGTGCCAACGCACATACAAATTTCAATGGCAAAAAGCCTCGCCTTAATTAAATATCTATATTTATTTATTTATTTATACGCTATAAAATACCTTATACTGGGCTTTAAAATTCTCTACATATTAAAGTGGTGGTTACAAGTGAGTAGTTTGAAGGGGCCAAGGAAACATTTTATTTAGAAGTTTTAAAAATGTTAAAAGCATAGTTGATAAAAGTGTGATAAGACTTTGTGTTACAAAATAAAAATAATCGAAGCCGGCTGTGGCTCAATTTGTTAAGGCAGCCTTTCGTATTTTGACACGGAGGTTTGTTAGTTTTAATTCCTCTGCTGACAATACGAAAAAAAATCCGACGGTGCAATTCGAGCCAAAAATCATCATCGTCTTATCTATCACCATTCATACCGCCAGTGGCCAGAGACGTTGACACGGTCTCATCCCAAATAAATAAATAAAAGTAGTAAATTGTTCCTAGCCTTTCATTATACTGGCCAGGGGCAGTGCATCAGGATCCGCCTTCGTATATCCCGCGTGAAGATTTAATTACTGACTGCAACGTTTTGACATACATTAGGCAGCAATGTACTAAGTGAAGATTGGAACCTGTGATGAGCACTGATAAGTACACTTGGAGAATCCAAATCACCGAACACATTAAAAAAAACCCGACGATCGTTTCACTCGTCGTGATTATATATATATATATATATATATATATATATATATATATATATATATATATATATATATATATATATATATATATATATATATATATATATATACCTTCGAACGCGCTTTCGTACGACCCAGTTTTCTGGGAACATTTTTGTATCTTTGCATATAACAAAGTTATTTTAGTAAAATTATGAACTCAAGTTTGCCTTTGTAGAGACCAGTACATAAAGTGTCTGGCTTTATAACAAATTAAATTGTAAAAGGTAGCGCAAGATTAAAAGCGTTCGTATGGTGAAAAAAATAATTCAAACCCACTAAAAAAATCTACCGAAAATTCGTTTTTATCACGACAATCTGTAATATTTTGTTTACGAAAATATGCTAAAATATTTACAATAAGTGTTTATCGAAATTCGCTAAAAAATTGTTGCATCAAACATTTTCTTACAATACACCTAAAAAGGTTTCCTGTCAAAAGTCACTAAAAAAGCTTTCTACAAACATCACTCCCGGAGATTACAAACTGGTCACTCATCGAGGAAATGGCCATGCCCGACTTTGGAGAACCCAATTCACCACAAGATATTTTTCAGACCTGGCGAGAGCGTAACAAAGTTAGCGTCATCAGAGGGTTGCATAATCTAGATTATCATTGATCATCATCATCATCAGGTTCCAATCTTCACTTAGTGTCTGAGGTTGCTTACACGTATCCGAACTGCGCCGCCCAATTTTCATTTTACAAGTTGTCAGCAGTGCCTGTCAACTAAAATTGAGAATTTGTCGCCAATTTGAGAACTTCTTTCCGCCAATCATAGATTCTGCTAGCATACATATTTAACTACAGTGACCGATAAGTTTTGCATAAAAAACCGAAGATGTTGTTACATGTATATTTAAATCTGATAAATACAAAATAAAATCATTGGAAAGTCAAAGAAGTTCTTTTATGCAAATAAATGTCTGTCAATATTATCACTTACATGCCACATAGCCAAAAAACACTGCAAATTTAAAAAATATTGGTTATTTAAACACATTAATATGTTGGCAGACTGTGAATTTAATACTGCTGTACTGTTGGTTATTATTTCAGATTTAAACAATTATCATACATTTTAGATTTTGGCGCATTTTTATTTCAAAAAATTCGCTAGTAGAGAGATATCGAGGGTGAGACTTTGCAAAAATGTGTTCAAATGAGCGCGAATATGGGCCTCTAGAATCCGAAACCAAGGTCCGTTTGAATTACACGCACACGCACGCACGCACGCACTATCTATGTATATGTATCCAACCGATAACTCAAAGATTAATTAACCGATTTTGATGAAGCTCAGCAAGTACCTTTTTTTATTAATAGCTTGGATGGGTTCGTTAGCTAGCCCGATCCGACCAGTTTTTCTAATAAAAAAATAAATAAATAATTTTGATGAAATTTGGTAAATATGTTGCCTGGTAAAGACATTACAACATACCAAAATTAAGCTTTCTAGTAAATTGAGTTATTGAAAATTGAAGGATTTAATGAAAATTCGCTACCATAACGCACTTGCTGGGCCCCGAATTTTTCTAAATTTTAGACCGGACTGTTTATTTTGTCTGCTGTATGAATATGATGACCTCTAATCAGCACTGGCCATGCATCATATTCATACACGAGACAAAATAGACCTCGACAATGTCAAAAGCATATCTCTAGTCTATAACCTCAAAACTAGTACTATCCTCGAAGCAATCAAAATTGAAAATCGTTCCAATTGTTTAAACAGGCGAGATGATGGTCTTCGACTCTCGGTTACCTGTAAACATCTCATATATTCATTACAAACACCTAAGGTGAATAATAAATCAATAGACAGTTTTACGACTACATTTCCAGACCCAATTAAAATTGTTAATTCGCTTAATACTGTTACCTGACATAATACATCTTAACGACCTGACTAATGACTCCGATAACGACTCCGGTAGACGCTTCACTATAAATAACACAACACCATCAAGCGGTAGTCAGATCTCTCTTAGGTCTAGCGTTGAAGACACCGAGGCCTTAGAGACGATTTCCAGTAAGGTATAGGGAATAGGCAGATTGAGGCATCGGAATGGAACTACAACAACCCAACCCACCCTTATACACCGCCCTAAGGAGGAGGCAGATCGATGCCCTAAGAGTTCATTTGCTTTCATATTTCCTTAACTTCTGGAAAATGGCTCCAAAGCGGGAGACAAAACGTCGAGTTTTAACAAATTCTGAATGCGGTTTATCGAAGAACCATATTACATTTCATATACAAGATGCTGCATTTCCAAAGGTAAAGCTTAATATACCCGTTATTATAGCTTTACAGTATACGAGGAAAAAAAAATGTTAATTATAGTGCGTCTTGAGCTGCATCTTATAAACGTATAGCGAAAATCACAGGATTGTCCCATACGTCGGTGGTGATACAAGCTTATATTTTTTTAAATGGATCACTCTCTGTATTATTGCATTTTTGCATCTGTAATCGAATTATAATAAATGTTTGTAAAGGAAAAAGTTTTAATGCATTCACCATTTTCGAGTCATTTCATTGTGTTGCAGCTTTTCGCGTTTTGGCACATAAAAATTATTCTGGTACGGTATTTTTACCAACAGATAGCAGGTTCACATGGAAATGACGCATTCAGAGAGTTTCTAGCTCAAACTATTCGACGAAAAAATTAAGGTGGCATATACAGGTACTTTCAAATAGTGTCATAATTTGAAAAAATCAAACTGCGGTAAATCAAAATTTTCAAATGGAACACCTTGTATTCCATGTTTCCCCCTGCTACAATTTTGGTATAGGACTCCCTATACCTTAAAGTCTCTAGTTTTGGAAATATTTACATTTATAGTCACATACGATATTTATGTGATACATGGCAACCAAAGCGATGGATAAATGAAAAGTCTTTTACCGTTTGTCATGAATTAGTGTTCAAAATGACCACCCGCAGCATCTATGCAACATTGTATGCGTTGTTCAAATGATCCGAGTTACTCGTCTCAACCACTCGTCTAACATGTATGATACTGGTCTAGCAAAAACAGTAACCACAGTGGAATTTAAAGAAAAGGTTCTTCATAGAATTGTGGACGATTATCACTTGTGAAATGGCACAATCTATTAATACGACTCCGGCTTCCGTTACGCGGGTGTTACATGAGCAACAAATTTATCGATGCCATTTTCAAAATTTTCAGGGATTGACTCCAGCCAATTATCAGACTAAAGTTCAAATTTGCCAGTGACTGTTTCATCAAATTATCGAGCAACCTATTTTTTTAGGTTCGTTTTATGGGTGGATGAGGCCTGTTTTACACGAGATGGCATA